>OZ012736.1:514759400-515180838 GCA_963859935.3 Lathyrus sativus
TGGCCTTCTCAGAGTTATAAGGTTAGGTTAAGAATACACCATATGGATAGCCTAGTTCTTGAACCTGTGAAATGGTATGTTGATGGATGTATATCTGAGATGAATTGGAAGTGATATGTGGATTTCATAGCATACATGGATTTGGAGAGGCTAATTAAAAATGAGGGTTATAAAGACACAATGTGTATGTGATATTGGAATACTAGGTTCAATTTTTCTCATGGTCTTGACCCTTGAATAATGATAATGATGTGCTGATATTTGCCAAAGATGTCATAGGGTATGGTAATTGACGTTTATGTGGAGCACAATGTAGAAATTCATGGGATTGTACATGATAGTGAGTTAGGTACTACTATTGATGATAATAAGGTACAATGTACTGATTTTAAGAATGTTGCTAAAGAAATGAATGGTGATGATCATGTTGAAGTTGGTGGTAAAGATGTTGAAGATGATGGTAATATGGTTGGTGCTGATAATTTTGAAGATAGTGTGGTTGGTGATGATAATATTTGGTGTAATAGATGACATTGAGACCTATTGTGTAAATTTGAAAAACCAGACATGCTCATGTAGAAAGTGGGACTTGAGTGGGATACCCTGTCAGCATGTTATCTCATGTATATGGATCACCAAAAATTAACTTAAAGACTATCTGGATAAGTATTATAGGTATTGTCTATTTTGAACACGAACTATTTAGAAATGTTATAAACTATTTTGTTTTGAAATGTTTTATAGGACAACATCATTTGAGAAAACCTACTTAAACATTATGTTTCTAGCAAATGGACCACAACTATGGCCTATGAGTGACTATGTGCCAGTTTCTCCACCAGTGATGAGATGAGCAATTGGTTGTCCAAAGAAGATGAGAAAAAATACAAATGACGAGCAAGGGAATCCATATGTTATGTCAAGGAGGTTTGCAACTGTAACTTGCAAAAAATATGGTCAAATGGTTCATAACAAGAGGAGTTATAAGGGGAAAAGAGCCCCTGGCAGGGTAATGCAAAAGGCAAGCAACATAAAGAAGGCAAAAATGACAAAGCAAAGTGGAAAAGGAAAGAAAAAAACCTTTGAAAATCAGGCTCAAATTCCACAAAGAGCTAAATGATGTTAAATAAAGAGCTTGGTGGGAGGTAATATGCGCTTTTCATTTCGCAAGTTTGGTTGTTTTAATAAGGAAGAAAAACTCAAGAGACTACGGCAAAAAAACATAATTTTTACAATTCTCTTATATGTTGCATTTTCCACCTCCTTCGAGAGGTGCTTCGTGAGTTTCTCCTTACCTCTCTTTTCCTGTTTCTATTTTATGTGCGTTTTGTGTTGATTAGGATAGTTTGTTTGTATGATTTTATGTATCATTGTTAAATTTCCCCAAAAATTTAAGCTGGAAAATTTTTGTTCAGAAAAAAAGATTTTAATTTTGAGAAAATCTGAGAAAATATATAGGCTTGAAGGGATGATAGGATACGCTTAGGGACCGTATGAAATTTGATAAAATTGGTATTACGCAAACACCCTAAGTTTCCCAAGTAGGATATGAGTCTAACGTGTATTTTGTACCATAGTACTCAGATTTTGAGAAATGCTTCCTGAGTAGTTTAATTTGACAATCTGCCATATTCTTGATTCACATGTATGTATGATTTATTGAGAGAAAAAGAAAAAAATATAAACACCAAAAAGATGAAAAATGGCGGTAAAAGACTAATACACCTACTAAGTTGGGTAACTCTCACCTAGTTATTCAACCTAATAGTGGTTGAACCCCAACGTCAATCCAAAATGGGCAATAAATAAACACATGAAAGTGTGTAATTTCATCTAGAAAAAAAAGATGGCAAGTAATTTCTTATATAGTATAAAAACAAAAACAAAAAAATATTGATTGGTCTTTTGTGTTTGATGATTATCATAATTCCAATTGTCTTAATTTGATTTTCTGAGCAAAAGGGAAGGAAAATCGCAAGTAGACTTAAGTTCAAAGCCTAGTTAGAGAGGTAGCCAAAATAGGAAGTTTTTCTTTTGTATTTATTTTGCAGTTTTGTGTTCTTCTAAAGCTTTTTGTGTCAATAAGTACTGGGTAACCTAAATATTAGCCGATCGGAAAAAAGAACCACGTATGAGTACCATTGATTTCATTCTTTTGAACATTTTAGGAACTGAGCCGTTTGACCCTGATTTTTTCTAAGCAAGCTTGTTGCTTGAGCACAAACAATAATTTGAGTTTGGTGGTATTTAATAAGTGATTATTGCATCATGTTTTTAGCTTATTTTCTTTCTATTTTCTCACGTGTTTCCATCATTTTAGTCTGTTTTTATGTTTTTTTGTGTTCTTTTGATGTTTTCAGGTGATAAGAGAGAAATGGACCAAACTGGAGCAAAAAAGGCAGAAGATCATGCACAAATCAACCTCTGCCATACAAAATTCTTGTGGCCAACATGCCTTGACTGTTTTCCCTGACACGAGTCGTGTTGGCCTTTGCTGCAGCACCCATATAAGGAGGTCGTGGGCAACACGGACTGACCGTGTCCCCTGACACAGGTCGTGTTACTTCCCAGGAAGTTACAAATTTGACAAGTTTTTATTGGTGCTTTTGAGACTTTTGCACATATATAACATCCTAAGACTTTATGTTAGTGGGTTATTGATTATTGTGCTCAAGATTATTAGTGTTTAAGGACGATTTATGACTAGTTTTAGTAAAAATAGGCATTTGAGCTCCAAACAAACCATCACATATCACTTGTTACTTCTACTGTGTAATTTCCAGCTTTTGTCTCTTGCTCTCATTTGCATTGCTCTAACTCATTGGGTTTCTTTTACTTAATCAAGTTTGCTTCAATTCAAGTTATTTACATTTCTTTACTTTATTTATTTGCATGTCATATGTTTCAATTGTTTATTTGTTGTTTACCTCATCATGAATGAGTAGTTTCATAAGGACAAGGGGATGTGAGAGACTATCTCATGACAACTCCCGATTGATTTATTCGAATATGAAATATGAGAATCCTATGCATTTTTATTTTAGAATCAAGTTCTTAAAAATATTTGTGTCGGTTTCAAAAGCAAAGATAACTGAGATATTATCATATTCTGAAAGGATATGAATTGATATCGGTCCGCATATTGCTAATCAATTGTGTTTGAGGTGCCACTAACAAGGTGACTTGATCTCAGTTTAGAAATAATTAATTCAGGAATTTGCATGACAAGGCGTTTCATGTAACGCCCGTTCAATTTAAATTAAATTATTTATGAATTGTTGGTGTGTCTTTATATGGGAGTGTGTCTGAGAGCGTTGGTGGGTGTCCTTAAAGTATAGGAAATCATTTAATAAAATGTAGAGTTTAATAATAATATAATATAATTAGTAATGATGATAATTTAATAATTAGTAGTAATATTATTATTATTATTATTATTATTATTATTATTATTATTATCTGTAATATTAGTGGATGGAATAAGTGAAATAGGGGAGTTATTAGAGAAGTTGTGGGGGAAAAGAGGAAAAACACGATAAACTGCTCAGAACCAAAATTAAGGAGAAAGGTTGAGGAGAAGGGGAAAAAGGGGAAAAAGGAACGTGACTGGGAGAAATTGAGAACAGAGGAATTAACCTCTGGAGAGAATTCAAGGTAGTTGCAGAAGAGTCACCAGAGAGCAAATCGGAACCGGGAGTTTAGAGTTGTCCTCAATCCAAAGGTAAGGGTGGGGTTCAATTCTATAACTATGGGTATGATCAATTTCATGTAGGGAATTGAATCATGGGGTTAATTTCTGCGAGTTGATAATATTAGGGATAATGCTCGTCGGTGCCTGAATTAGTGTTTTATGTCGTTAATTCTGTGTGATAATATTTGGAAACGGCGCCGACACGCGCTAATCTGTACTTGTTGAGAGAACGTTGTTATTATGCTCTTACTTGATTTGATATGAAAAATATGGTTATATGATGCGTATGAAATTGTGATGTTTCGGTTATGGACAATTTGGTTGTAGGATTAATGCCTTGTTGCGTAGTTGTTGTGGTTGTGTTGTAGTCCATAATAGATGCATCCCATAGCATATCACCCTTGATTGTGCTTGTATTGGCGGCCTATAATGGCAGATAAATTTGGTTGTGGAGTTTTGCTCCAAATTGGTACCACATTCACATGCATATGCATAGTTGAGTCGCATAGTGTCGCGTCATTATGTGTTTGCAAGTAATTATGAGTTGCTGAATTTTTCTTGCTAATTGTTGCGAATATGAATGATGAATTTCTTGGTAGTTCGTTGTGATAATATTTGGAGAACTGCGAGAATTATAATGTTGTGATATGATCCTGACATGAATTTTATCATGCCTTATGTTATAATTTTGATATCTCACCCTTTACGTTGTATGTTACCTCCGTTGGTGGTAATTTGCAGGTAACCCGGAATAGAGTGTCGCTTTTCGTTTAAGGTCGTTGGTCGCTCTGATAGGTAGCACTCTTGGGGGGGATGAACGATTAATGTTATTGCTTTTAATTGCTTTCTTTGCTGCTGAATTTTATTAAGTACTTTTCTTCAAATTGATTGCTTCTGATAGTGCCAAATGTTGGTTGTACGCACTAGACCGATGAATCGGTAGGACTGATTTCGTGGTCGAGAACTAGTTGTTTTGTGAATTGATGCAAGATAATTACTTGCCGAATTTTAATGGAATTTAGTTGTAGACTTTCTGGTCTTACTTTGGTTTATTATAAATGTTGGAAGTGTATTAAATTCCGCTGCAAAATAACAGGTTGTCTTGTAATTGAGATGTTAATCAATTTATCATTGTCTGTTCATTCGATTATGTGCTATGTATGTTACTAAAGGATTGTGTTGCAAGTGTGTGTGGCCTGTTTAAGTTGAAAATGTGACGCCCAGTTTTTGTGAGTGTGACGACCGTCACCACTCCATCACGGTCGTCATGACCATCACGGTCGTCATGATCATCACAATCGTCATGACCATCACGGTCGTGACGGAACCATCGCGATCGTCACTTAGCCATTTTTCGTGCACTCTGATTGTTATTTTCTTGTTTACCTATTGGGTTAGAACGGGGTGTTACATTTCACTATTGGTTGAACCATTTAGTTATGCTGAGAAACGCATCTAGATATGCAAGCCACAAAAGTGTGTGTCGTACATAATTATATACTTTTCTGTAAATTACTTAGATATTCTCGTGTTCGAATTCTGATATCAATAGGGTAAGTCTCGATAGATGATCACCACCATGTGTCCTGCTTTTTATTATTTATTAATTTTAGTTCATTTTACACTAAATCAACAACTATTGCTATCGATTAAGCTAATCATTGTTAAGATAAAAATTGATAACCATATACGTCTCCCTGTGGGTTCGATCTTATTATACTACTTGAAAATATCGGGCACGTGCGGTTTGGCAACATCATTACTTTAGAGTTTAGGTTGGCCCATCAATGTTAGTTAGCTAAGACGTGATGTCTGTTTTGGGCGTGAGAGCCTCTATTGTTTCATGGAAGAAATATTGCATTGGGTTGTAATGAAGTGTCAGATATGACCCCAAAAATTTTCTACTTTTTTTTTTTTTTGCAAATTGTGTTTGACAATTTTCTTGCACTTCTAAGTCCTAGGATCAGTGAGGTAGACGATATGTAGCCGTACTTTGTAATGTTCTCCGCATCATAGAGGACCATTCTCTGGCCAAGGGTATGATCCCTTACCTTACCCTTAAGCTTTGGCTTAGATCAAGGTGGGACATCTCCAGGCTCCACCATCTACGTCAAGGGATTGGCTAGATCCGAGGGGGGTACGCCAACTACGCATAAAGGTGTTTAATAGGACCAAAATGTGAGATGTGTGTTTGAGTCGTATATGAATTGCAAAATTGCATTAAGTCTGTATCGGATATGCAGTTAGACATGAAATGTGCTTAAGTCGTATCAAAATCACATAGACGCGTTAAGTTTGTATCAGATACACATTGGGGCACAAAATGTGTTTAACTCGTATCGACATTGCAAAAATGCCTTAAGTCCATATCAGAAACGTATTTATACACTTTACCTTTACTCTCCTTTGTTCTAGACATTCTAGTAGAAAGAAATAAAGGCGTACTAAAAAAAAAGAAAGAGAAACATACAACAGAAGAAAGAGAAACACACACAGACATATTCATGTTAATAATGAATTACATGTGTTACAAATAAATGAATAATTGTTGGGGTGGATATCCCTCGACAGTGACCTCAGGGTGGTCGAAGTCTTTGGATGTTATCTTCTTTGAAGCTTTGGGTTGAATGCATTACAGAGCGTATTCTTTAGTTGACAACGTATGAGGTATCTAACAATTACGTCTTACCGGGGCTCCAAGGTACCCTGCCATGCATTTGTATGTTGATGCATGTTTGGAAGATCGGCTGCTTCGAGAAGTGTAACTTAAGGTCGACCTTTGAGATTTTTGGCTCGTCAAATTGCTATGCTCAATGCTTTGGTGGAGCTCATATTGCACCCTTGACATTGAATTGACGCCCAACAATAACTATGAACTTGTAGTATCCGAACACCTTTAATTATGAACTTGTGGTATCCTTTAGTGTCGCCCATGTAGGCACCCCAACGACAATAGGAAACGTGAGCGTTGTATTATGCTGGAGGTTAAATTGTGAATCTCTAGCTCGTACTCCATGGAAATCATCTTCGGACCCCGACGTAACTCCAGTTCTGGATCTGATAACTCTCTTTTTGTCGTTCTGCAGAGTTCTCGGGGAAAGTAGAGATCTAGACTCTAAAGAACTGGAATGAAAATGATATTTGACTGGATTGACTGCGACAGATCTTCATGTTCATTTTCGAGTGTTTCTCAATTTTGATATCTGAGAGAGTTGCAGATGGTAAACATGGAAACCACCGAAATTGGAGGCTAATTAACCTTTGATTTGGAGACCCAAAAAGGCTGCAAACTGGTAAATCGATTCAAATATGAATTGCAAGATTCCAGATCTTGAACTTATATGCTCGATTGAAGGCGTTTGCAAAGCGAACATGATTTTTGTGGAAAACATAAGAATCAGAAGTTGAATTCCCATATACGTCACAATTGTTTTGTTCGAGAACTAGAAATGGATATTCCAACTTCTCATAAATAAAGGTAATTGAATAACGAGTGATTTTAAACCGTGACTTTGTTCTCCCTTACGGTGGCGCTGGGTTAATTTACGCAGAGAGTATAGTTAACAACTCTAAACTATACCCTATTAATTAGAAGATAAAATTAAATAATGTATATTAAAATTAAAATAAATTATTTATTTTAAGACAATTTTTTTATTTCAAATTAACCACTTTAACACTTATTGTGAGATGGATAGAGGATAAACTATGAGTTATTACTCTCATTAGTCATCACTTATAACTACATAACTTATCACCTATCTTTTAGCATAGAGTTTTAATTAGAATTGAATTGTCCCCTATTTTTTTCTTCTGAATAACACGCTAAGCTACATAGAGACTCACGTTTTTTTCCCTACTCACGTTGGGGCACTCACTTATTTCACATGGTGATGATAACAAAGATATGTGCTCAATTATTGAATTCCCCACCGACCCTCAAACCATCTTCTTTTGGAAGTGGAAACATCACTAAGCCCACATTCACCTTTGATATTGACTGCACTGCAACAAAAAACCGCATAAGTAGTGGACAAGTTCTTTTTGCTATTTTCTTTCTTTCAATCATTTTGTTTCCTTTTACTTACTCTTGTAGTAATTGTTTCTAAACATTCGCATGTATGTCATGTTTAAAAATACCACTCTCTCAATCTTATGATTAATTCACTTAACTATTTCACACATATTTAAAAAATGATTTAATTATTATTTTATTATATTAGAGCATCTTTAATGGGTAAATTAAAATATTTTTTGTGGGTCCAAAGTGATTTGTAAGATTTATGTTTTTACTTTAATGATAGTTACTTATAAAAAACTAAAACTTGATCTTATATTTTATATTTTTTTAATATAATTATTATTTTTATTGAAGTTACCATTAATTTAATTATTTTAAATAAAATATAAAATAAGACAAAAACTAACTCTGCATACGTTAATTATATAATTGTCAAAAATTAAAAATTAGTCAATTAAATGTCATGTTATAGTCATTTCAATAAATTTTTTTTATAATCATCGTTAACTATAAAAAAATTTAACTATTAAAAACTTCTCTTAATAGAAGTATAATAATTAAAGTGAATAATTTTTTTTATTAAAATACCTTTTATTATATATTAAGGTGATAAAAATGATAGTAGTAATTAAAAGATACAAATAAAAAATAAATTAATTTTTATTGAAAATTAAAATAATCATTTTAAAATATTTTATTATTTCAAATGGATATGACGTAGGGAGTACTATTATTTAACTAATAAAAAAAACTTGTCAAAAATCACAACATTTTAATCAAGACCAATATTGTCAATAACAGAGAGAAACAGTACTTTTTTTTTTTTTAACAAAAGAGAAAAATTTGTACTAGAATATATAATTTCATGTAATAGTCCATGATTACAGTTGAGTTTGCAAAAATTAAAATAATTTATAGATATTCAATTTTAGATTTCATTATAGTTTTAGCCTTCATTGATTTAAGAAAATAATCTTTTTATTTTAAATTTAAATATTTTTTGTCTTTTACACTTTTTTGCATTTCAAATTGATGAAATGACTTTTTTTAACTTGTATTTTGTATTTATAAAATTTCATAAAAGCGAATTTTTTTACCAAAACAACTCAGTTTTTCAAAAGAAATTTTTAAAATATCTTATATTTTAAATTATTTTTTAAAATACTTTAGTTTGGAGTACTGATTACATGTACGCGCCATGTGAATTGGCGATCCCTTGTTAGGGCATGAGTGAAGTGTCAATTGGATTGGAGACAACATTACGTGTCTTCAATCCAATTGGCGACTGGGTGTTATTCTTATAGGAGAGTCGTCAATTCATCTGGAGACAGAGTGCATTCTATAAATTTTTTACCAAAAATAAATAACATTATCATTAATTAAAAATACTATTACATGAATTAATGTTGGCGACCGAGTTGGTTATACCGGTCACCGGTTCCACATCCCCTATGCACCCTCACTCGTTGCACTCAATCCCCTCGTTGCACTCATTCTCATCGTTGTTGATTCACTCCAGGTGTTTGAGGAGTTGAAGTCTCAGAAACATTCTCAGATGGTTCTCTAAGAATTTCTTGCATTTCCACGAGGTCTTGTATGTTGAAACTGAGCGTGCAAGCCATGTCAGAGTAGTTCAGATGTGATGAAAGGGTCATTGGTGTGCGACTTGGACGATTGAAGGGGGAAATTAGTTTGGAGGATTCGTTGGTGAAAGGTTGAAATGGTAGTGGTGTTTGAAAGCCATAAGGTTGTTGGGATGTTTGAGTGTGTAGGTTAAGGTATGATGTCTGAGCGTTTTGGCTATGGAAAGATGTTTGGGCGTTATGGCTATGGTATGATGTACCTTCATTTTGGCTATATCTTGATGTTGTGTTAAGGGCATTGCCATATTGGGTTTCTTAATAGTAGTAAGTGTGTTGGAGATGGTATGGGGATGCTCTTGGTATTATGGTTCGATGTTTGGCATGCTTGGATGGTTAGTGGGTTGGTAAATATTTTGGGTAGGGGGTTGTGAGTAACACGGCCTTCCTGGCGGGTTAGACGTTGAAGCTTCTTGTGTGTAGATGGTTTGTCGTAGGTCGTATAGATACCTTTCTTCGGAGACAAACCCAGTTGCAACCGATCTGTACATATCCATATAACTATTAGTTGGTATAGACGGGGTTGTCAACACCGGGTCACGTAAGACATGGGCGATACGGTTCCTGCATTTACGACACTCAGATTTTGCAAAATCCTTCCGATCAACATAGTCCCATTGATCATTAACTCTTTTTAGATGTCATTTACTGAGGTCAACTGGGGGATCTGGGATGCTTTGATGCATTCCAAATTGTAGTTTGGCACGGTAATTGTTGTGCATCTCCACAGTGGCAAATCTGATGATCGACATGCATGCAGTCTAAACGACTGCATCTTCCTCTCTAACTTTATATAGGTGTTCCATGTTTAGATATGAACGTCAAATGAACAGAAGAACAGAAAAATATTAGATTATAAAATTATTCATATAAAAAATAAATTGATTTGTTTAGAGGCCTTGCATCTCCAGGTGTTAGATGATCCAACAGATTGCGGTATTGAATGATACAATGTCTAGAACATCTATTGTACCTCATGCCCTTAGCCGACCATCTAAATAATAAGTTAAAATTCAATTAGTTAGACATAATAATTGGTAAGGTGAAATAAACTAATATTAAGTTATTAACTTACTTTTGTGCATACGGGAAGAAAAAATTGTCGTGGTTGACGGGCGATATGGATGACAATCTAGATCATCCCCATGCTTGGAGCAAAACAGAACATCCAGGGAAAGTAAATGTGTTTTTTTGGCGCACTTACACAAAGAGCTATACAAATAAGACAGACAAGCGAAACCCCGACTATACTTTCTTATTTTATCTAGGTTTCTCAATAATAGTAAATAGATAATGTGCATAGAAGAATCAATGCCTTCAGAAAATAAAAATAAACCAATTAAAAGCATAAGATAACACCTGATTTTTATTATTTTCATTTCTTCTGTAGAATCTTGATCTAATATAAAACCGGTGTACCATGTTTTGAGGCGCCAAATTAAGATACCTTGGCTTCTTGAGTTCTCATCTAGCAAGTCGGCACCCAAAAGTTCCTCACAAATTGAACCATCAAGGTTGGTTGGTCCATTGACCGACTTACCATTAATATGCAAACCGAGTAACATGTACACATCCTCTAAGGTCACAATACATTCACCAGTTAGAAAAAAAAAGGTGCGTGTCTCTGAGCGCCATCTCTCTTGCAAAGCTAGTATAAACTTTGCATCAACCGAGTAAAACATGATTTTGCCTACATGTCCGAAACTGGCAAGCTCAATATATGGTTGAAGTAATTCGTCGGGTGCAAAGTATTCATGGGCACGAGGATGAAACTTAGAGACATCCTACATAATTGTCAATTTAATACAAATTAACAGAGACATTAAAAATTAACAGAGACAATACAAATTAACATAGACAATACAAATTAACAGAGACATTAAAAATTAGCACTTACATAATTCTCAATATTTGCGACAGTACGTCTATGTGTTTCATCCATTGTCACCAAAGCCATTATAACTGATTATATGTGAACTGATACTACTGAAATTCTAGACTTGATATTATTTCTCTGCAACAATTATGAATCAGATGATGTATGACTCAATACCTCTAGCTTCCTTATATAGTGAAATAGGAGTTACATGTGAACATTACACGTTGTACCATGTCGCCACATGAATTGAAGACTTTACTCAATCTTAATAAAGGGTCGCCAGTCCAATTGGAGACACCTGGGAACCTGAAAACTAGTTGCACACGTAGTTGAACATGTATCATGCATGCATAACAGGCTAATACCCACATGGCTACATAGTGTGCTCAAATTGCACCTCGTCTCTATGTGATTTGACGAATCCCTTTCCAACATTGTACTATGTCGCCAATTCATGTGACGATCTCATTAAAGCTCCCATGCATATTTAAATGCTCCCATGTGTTTTCATATGTAGCAACCAAAGCAACCAAAAATAGTAAGTCTCTAACAAGTGTTTTTATGATTTCATCTGTACCGAGATACTTTGTTAACGCCCACTACAACGGAGAGACACATGTCTCCGATGACACTGGGTTTTGTTTTCATAACACTGATGTCGTCTGATTCACAACCAATAAAAACACAAGTTTCTTGCATTTCAAAGAGGGATTGGAATCAGAATTAGAGTTTGATCCTACATCACAAATAATATATAAAAACCCAGTTTTCTTTAAACCAACCACGTTAAATTTTATTACTTAAAGTGAGAGATGATGAAGATGTTGAAAATATGTTCGTTAGTCACGAACATTCTGGTTTCAACTATATTGAGTTGTATACGTTCCTTCAACAAAATATTCCATCTCAACAGTCTCAGATTATCAATCAATCAACAAGTTTAGACTTATATGGAACCGAAACATAATACTCAGATGAAACTGAGTTGAAGTTCAACACCGTTGATGAAAAAGAAGAAGGAAGTAAGACGCTGGTCGATCAACTTTGAACAACAACGTTGAAGATGACGAACAAGTGCCAATACCTCCAGGTCATGTATATTGTCCGCCTCAACATATGACAGACTTGGACTTGTAAGATGATGAGAAATCCGCATATATGTTTCACAACTTGTATATGCAGTCAGAAAATGAATTAAAAGTGGGAGACAAGTTTCATACCAAAGAAGATTGTGTACGAGCCATTAAAAAATATCACATGGATACCTCTGTTGATTATAGTGTACACCGAACTGATTCGAGAAGGTATGCCATTATTTGTTGTAATCTATCTTGCATGTTTCGGTTTGCTGCACCTTACAGAAAGAGAAGCGATTCTTGGAAGATAGCTTCCATAGAGCCACCTCACAGTTGCATTGCCACAAATATTATTCAAGATCACCGAAAGTTAAGCGCATAATTGATATGTCAAGACATTTTGCCGCTTGTTAACAAGGATCCACCAGTAAAGGTGAGTATAATAATCTCTCATATCTTGATGCAGTATAATTATACTTCCGCGTACAAGAAGACGTGGATTGCAAGGACAAAGGTTGTTGAACAGGTATTTGGCAACTGGGAGAGTTCGTACAAGGAATTATCATGACTTTTGGTAGCGCTAATGATATACACTCCGGGAACTGTTGCAATCATGCAGAAAGTCCTGACATGTAGTCCATATGGAACTATTGTTGATGGAAATGTCATCTTTCACCGTCTCTTTTGGTCATTTCAACCATGCATAAAAGGTTTTGCATTCTGCAAACATGTTATTTAAATTGATGGAACATGGCTCTACAAAAAATACAAGGGCACATTGCTTATGGTTGTTGTACAAGACGATAACAATAATGTATTTCCCATAGACTTTGTTCTGGTTGAGGGTGAGACCACTTCTGCTTGGAGTTACTTCCTTAAGAATCTCAGAACACATGTCGCTCCATAAGCTAGTCTCTGTTTGATTTCAAACAAGCATGCTGCTATAGAGAGTGCTTATAATAGCCATGGTAACGAGTCGCATAGTCCTCCTTTTACCCATGTATATTGCATTAGACATATTGCACGCATTAGACAAGAACCTTCGCAAAAAAGTTGTGAATGTCAGGTATGCTCTAATTCAACTAACATTTCAATACCACCTTAATGAAATTAGGATGTCAAACACAGATGCAGGAAGGTGGTTGGATAACATTCCACTGAAAAAATGGACAAGGGATTTTGATGGTGGATGTCGTTGGGGCCACATGAAGACAAACCTTGTGAAGTCCATGAACGGGTATTAAAAGGAATTAGAAACCTTCCAATCGCCGCTTTGGTGAGATTAACCTATTATAGGTTGGCATCTCTTTTCGCAACAAGAGACAAAAGATGGAGTGTAATATTAATGTCGGGTCAAGTATTTAGTGAAAGAATAATGAAAGTGATAAAAGAGGATACTATCAAAGCCAGCACACATGCAGTTACAGTCTTTGACTGTTATAGGAAAACATTTAATGTACAAGAAACAATGGACCATAATGAGGGGAGGCCCAATTTATCCTATGCTGTCAGACTGAACAAATGTTGGTGTGACTTTGGTAAGTACCAGACCTTCCGTGTACCTTGCTCACATGTCATTGTGACACGCGCACATGCTCGTCAGGATGCTTATAGCCAACTATCTGATGTTTACAAGGCGATTAATGTTATGAATATCTACAACGAAGGCTTCGCAGTGCTACCAGTGGATGAATATTGACCTCCATACCAAAGTGACATAGTTTGGCACAACAATGAGATGCAAAGAAAGAAAAAGGGACGCCCAAACAACAAGCGTATAAGAACCGAAATGGATACGACTAATAAAATAATAAGATTATGCAGTATATGTCATCAGCCTAGACATAACCCAAAAAACTGTCCCAATGTCAGAGCAACATCTGCATCATGATTTAGCTTATCCTTTTAGTTGTTGTAACCTAATATTTTTATATATTAACGAGTCATTGTTACAACAATGTTAACAACAAACAACACATACGACACATAAAACAAATAACAAAAAAGAAACATAAAATATTTTAAACTGATTACAACAATCAAACTAATTTCATTCGGTCCAAACATGACTTTTCTCACATCCTTGTCAGTCTTAACGCGAACCCATCCACGTAGCCAATCAAGTATCTCGATACTTCAATTTTTCTCCTTACCAATGTCTCCTTCTAACCACCGATTCAGCTCACTCTTAAGTTGATTGAAACTTTGAATGTTCCAAAACAACATGTCCATTGGAGGTTTCTCTCTCGAATAGACGACTTTTCCCCGCCGGCTACGATACATGTTATTAGTGGAAATTCAGATATGAGATGAGTTGTGGAACTAAATAATCAGAACACCTCTATTTATAGAAACAAAATCACTTTCAGTGTTGTCTCCAAATGAATTGGAGACTCCCCTATAAGAATAACACTCAGTCGCCAATTGTATTGGAGACACCTCTATGTTGTCTTCAATCCAATTGGCGACTCCACTCATGCCCTAACAAGGGGTCGCCAATTCACATGGCGCATACATGCAATCAGTACCCCAAACCGGAGTATTTTAGGAAATAATTTGAAATGTGGGATATTTTTGAGAATTTTTTTTGAATAACTGAGTTATTTTCGTAAAAAAAATTCCATAAAAGCTTCATATATTGTAATTTATCAAGTTTTATATTTGCCACGTCACTTTAAAAATGGAATGTTAATTTTAAATGTAAAAATATATCAGAAAAATGAAAAATATTTAAGTTTAAAATAAAAAATTAATTTTATGAATTAAAAAAAGTAAGAGATCCAAATTAATCATAATTATTAATTTGATATAATTGATCACTAAGTTAAGAGATCAAAATTAAAATTAATTATTAATTTTATATAATTAATCACAAAGTAGAAAGGCTTTCGAGTCAAATAAAAAATACAAACTAAAAGAAAGTAATTATTTTCCTAACAAACTAATAAGCCAATTAACAAATCTTCTCTTTAAATAAATCACATTAAATAATTAATTTAATTCAAACATTACTCACTCTTAAGTTTTACAAATGTCCACAACTTACTTTTGAGAAGGGCAATACCTCTAATTATCCTATCTCTATTCCATCTGATTTAAAATAAAAGTTTTTTTTTAAAGATTGTTGCACATAAATTAAGAAAAATAATAATCGAATAATTTAATACAACAATTTTACAAAATTACCTTTAATTATTATTGGTTGTTATAAATATATAGCGCGATGTAACACATTGAAAGTTGTGTAGACAATATTTATTAGGAGTAAAGTTGTTAAAAATAAATCATTATCTACTTTTAATATAAGAATTGAATATACATGTAAAATTCTCTTAATAACCTTATCAAACTCAATATTAACACTATATTTGAGTTTCTAATTGTCATTTGCCTACCTTAATCATTAATTACCAAAATTACCTTTATAGCATATGAGTCCTAATTTTATTGAGTGTTTCCAAAGTTTATTTCATTATTGTTCCAGCGCTTCATTTCATGCGTTCCTTTTATCAAAGCTTCCCATGCATTCTGCCCTACCTCTTCAAATACCTCACTTTTATCAAACACCTTCCTTCTATCAAATTTCCTTTTTCACAGAGGTCTTGTTGGGTAATTACTTGTATCTGAAATCACGTTTGGAGGGTTAGGTATGTATTACCGTTCTTATTCTTTCTTCAACATCGTTGTCTTCTTCTTCTTCTTCTTCTTCTTCTTCTTTTGATGAATGATGGATATTATTTTCTCTTTATTCATTAATTAATGCTGAAATGCGTTCCATAATGCAGTCAAATGGCTTGAAAGTATGATTTTGTCAAGGAGATAAGGAAACATGGTGCCTTGCTGTGAGGATTATTGATGTTTGGAGTGTTGTAAACAACAGAGGGGTTGAACATATGAAAATGGTCATCATGGATTCAAAGGTACTTATATGATTTGTAGTAACTATGTTTAGTGGTTGTTGTTATATTTACAATGATTATTGAAGTTTTACATATGTTATACATTATTTTTAGGGTGATAAGTGATGCGTCTGCAAGTGCACGGAAATATCGAAGTAATATAAAAGATTGTCGAACCCACAAAGACCAATGTCAACCTACCGTTATCTATTGCTACGATGTAAAGTTAAGGCTAATGATTACTTCGTTTAAACGAAATTAAAACGGAAAATAAAATGAAGCTTAGAAAATATATCAATAAGAATAGGTCGGAATATGGATTCCGTGTTCCTAAGGGACTCAGTAGATTTTAGGTACTAATTATAATTAAACTATGTTCCGTAGAAAATATCAATTTAAAGACTCCGTCTCACACTCTGGCGCTATTGAATAAAGTCACACTCCCTAACCATGATATTTTACTCTCGCCCGCCCATTTTAATTAGAAAGCATATTTTGGAAATCAATTAAACCCTAATCGATACCTAAAGCGCTCTCGCTGTTTTTAGGATCGATGCCTAGTTTCCACTATCTGGTTCAATCCTCACACTCTCGCGCTATCAGCTCGAACCTTAGTTTACTTTTCACTTTCGCGACAAAACATTAGGACATACAATTGGAAACTAAAACCAAAAACATAATTTATTATCATTTCGCGCCTATTATTTTCTACAGAGTCCCGTCAGTGACAACGGTTCTCATACGACGGTCTCAGACAAGTTTAGCCAGACATTATTTCGAACAAAAACAACATGAATGTAATGTTTAAATTTAAGGACAACATATCATAAAGTAGAAGAATGCAATATAACACAAATTAAATTAAAGCGAATAAAAACCTGTA
This sequence comes from Lathyrus sativus, assembly GCA_963859935.3. Taxonomy (NCBI): domain Eukaryota; kingdom Viridiplantae; phylum Streptophyta; class Magnoliopsida; order Fabales; family Fabaceae; genus Lathyrus; species Lathyrus sativus. The sequence goes on from OZ012736.1 coordinate 514,776,490, forward strand.
AAGTAGAAGTAAGAACAAAACTTGAATAAACGAATAAAACTTATATTAATATCGACAAGCTTGTTGTTGATCCAGGAGTACAGAATAAAACATAATACAAAATTGTGACAATCTCTCGATGTGAGCGATTGTAACTTTTAAAAGTATTTTATGCCTAAACTAGAAAACGAAAATGTCGCACAACATGGATACCAGAGATTGAGAATCTAAGGTCTATTTATAGGAGGAATTTCCTTTAGTAACTTCCATAGAGCATGTATGAGTCATGAAGGAAGTGAGAGTAACCTTCAAAGTAGTGTTGTAGTGGACAGTTACTTTCACATTTCTGAAATCAATGGCAAACGCCATTAGCTTTAATTTGCTAATTACGTGGATTAGGTACTTGGTGAACGCCATGTACCAGAAAATGACATATTCTGCACTTTTTCTTCATTTCTTTGCTATTTTTTTCAGTTTTTTTGCACATATGCTCTTATTCGACAAATACCTGAAACACAAACATAATACGACATAATAATACGAAAAATAAGTAAAACGACATTAAATTGCATGCGAATCGAGTCGAAATAAACGATATATTTTTACGTTATCAACATGATTCAAGTTTTGGTTCACAACAATCACACTTTAAAATGGAAAGAAGTGATTAAGGAGAATATGACCCGCATAATCAATAATGGTATAGTATATGACAATAAGTTTCAGTGAAAGCTAACCGATCATCTGAAAAAATTCATTTTCTTAAGTGGTACAATTTTCAGAGCAACTGTCCTTGATGACATCCCTCTGAAAGAATACTTATTCAAGGATTTTGCTTTGAAGTTATCTATAGATGATTTTTTTACTAATTTTATTAGATCTGTGTATTTGCAGATATAATTGGCATTGTGTGTGAAGTATCTAATGTTCAAGCAAAGGCCACAGGAAAAAAAGTTGTTGTTTCGGTGAAGCTGAAGGTTTTGAAGTATTTCTTTTAGACCATAAACTTTGTCTATTTAGTTTTTGATTAATTGTTGAATAACATTGACATTTTGTTTTGTATTTTAGGGGAAATATTGTTGGGTGCAGTCTATGGTAAAGTTATGGATCTCAGTTTTTAACCTATTACAATGATGTCAATAATTAAGGAACTATTGTCATTATTCTCATACATGCAATGATCAAAGATTGCCAAGGTGTTAATATTTAGTGGTACAATTTATTGTATTTTTGTTTTTTTATTAGGAAGGGGAAGATGATCCAATGGTTTACCTAGATGATCCTGATGTCATGTTGAACAAGAGAATGACCTTTAGGGTTAAGGTTCAACCAACTTTTTCTCAAGCATCTATTTACAAACTTGAAACTGATAAGGCGTTTGTTACTCAAATTAAGCAATACTACCTTTCAATTGAGGTATATGTTAATGTAATATTATGAAGTTTTGTTTAATATTGTCATATACAAGATATTTGATCTTACTGTTTATTATAAAATCAGACTCATCAAATTTCTTCAAATGATATAGCAAGTGAATCCAAACTGGAATTATCAGGCCTAAGTTAATGTTTTTGATTAATATTGTATATAATATTTTTTTTGTGATAATGTCGTTTCAATCATTTTTATATGCATACCTATTATCGTTTTTTTGGTTTTAAATTTATACTCAGATTCAACTGCTGTCTACAAAGACCGTCACAAGCGAAGATAACTTGGTCGTAACTGTTGTATGTCAAGTTCTGATTATATATATATAACTTATTTTCAAATCTGTTTTGATACTCAATTATAGTATTATATTTCTAAATTTTTAGCAAACATATTCTGCTACCGGAGAAAACGATCTTGAATTAGCAGTGTAATTTTTTTGACCAAAGTTGTATCAAATGGAGAAAAAGTTGAACATTTAGACTCTAAGATAAGGGTGAGCAAGGGACGGGTCGGGATGGGTTATGACTAACCCTAACCCTGTCCTAAATTTTGATCGGGTTATTTTAATGACCCTAACCCGTACGTAAACCCGTAAAAATCCCGATAATATGTCATCACCTTTTTATTTTCTCTAAAACATACTAAGAAGATGTAAAATAAAAAACATGATGTAAGAGAACAGATGTGTACTTAGCATTTACTTAGTGCATATATTAAATTATGAGGTGAAAAGTGGAAAAGTCTATTGGAAATTTGGAATAATTTAAATATACTAATAAATTAAATAAATAAATAGATAAATAGTATCACATGTACATTCATAATATTAGGATGGGTTAGATAACCCGAGGGTCAACCCAAACCCATCCCACCTATATTGGGTTGGGACGGGTCTTCGGGTTGGGTTGGGTTCTGCTCACCCCTACTCTAAGATATATGGAGTAACTCAGTTATTCGAAACCAAACCACCGAAGAAAGTTAAGTTCGAGCCAGGCAACTGATGATTATTTAGACTTGTTTCTACAAACTAATTATATTAGTGTAGTTATGAAAGGTTGACGTATTATGTAGTTCATACATTATCTTGTTTAGGAATCTACTAAATGACTAATTTGATTTATTTTTATTACTGCTTTTCTGTTTAACCATCAATGACATTGGTAATATTCTGATTCAATTTCAATGATGTATCATCATATAAAATTTTATTATGTATGTTTGATATATGTTACTGAAACAACAATTTATAATAAATTTTGATCAACATTAGATGTCATGTCCTCCACCATGTAAACAATAATAGTTGATTCCTTCATTAGATTGTCATATAATCAATCATCCTGATTTTTTTCATGACAATATACTTTAAATAAATCTGCATGAGCCATATGTATCAGTGTATATACAATATAACTGTTATAATAATGAATATGCAAAACTGTTATTAAAATAACATATATTAACATCAATCAACTAAATACTATTTGACAGCATGTGTGAAATAACAGGATTGAACGAAAATTATTTAAACAATATAGTGTAAAATGAAAAAAAATATCCATATACATATCTAAACATGTAACTTAACTTGTGAGATATTGGATCGAACTCTAGTATGATCAAAGTCTGTTAGCGAGTAATGTGTGTTGTAGTCGAAGTTTATTCTAACATGCATTAGTCAATATTGCTAGGTTTGTTAGCATGTTGAATTGGGTCTTGCTTGTAAGTCCAATTGTTTATGTTAGCTTGTACCCTAAGTTAGCTTGTAATGGGTAACTGTTAAAAAACTCATTAGATTAGTTTTTTAGTTTTCTTATAAATAGCATGCTAGTGTCTCAACTTGTATAAGGAAAAATAGGAAGATAAAATCCTAATTTAAGAGACAGAGATTATTTATTATTCTTGTATACTTGTAGTCTTGTTTGATAGAGAAAGGAAAAAACAATAATTTATAACCAATCCTTGTTGTTTCTTGTTGTTTTTCCTTGTTTTCTTTGTTAAACATAACCCTTGTGTGTTTCCTGTCTATAAAGAAACCATTTATATTTTGTTTCAAGACATCCTATTCACAACAAATTGGTGCAATGAGCACGGAGAAGATGCCTTCAACAAAGTATGAGATTGAAAATTTCACCAGAGTGAACGACTTTGGTCTGTGGCGCTTGAATATGAAAGCCCTACTGGTCCAGAAGGCCTATTTGGAAGCGTTGAAGGGAGAGGCAGCCATGGATGTTGCGTTAACGAAAAAAGAAAAGACGACCATGATTGAAAAAGCCCATAGCTCAATATTGTTGAGCCTTGATGATATGGTTCCTCGACAGGTATCAAAAAAGACTACAACATCGGGGTTATGGGTAAAACTTGAAAGTTTGTACATGACCAAATCTCTGGTGAATCGACTCTACCTAAAGCAAGCTTTGTATTCGTTCAAGACAAGTGAAGACAAAGTGTTGGATGAGCAGTTGAATATGTTCAAAAAGTTGATTCTTGATCTTGAAAATATTGATGTGAAGATCGATGATGAAGATCAAGCACTGTTGTTGTTATGTGCTTTGCCCAAAGCACATGCTCACTTCAAAGAAACCCTCTTGTATGGAAGGGAGTCCCTGAGTTTTGAAGAAGTTCAATCAGCCTTGTATTCTAAAAACTTGAACGAACGAAATGAGCATAAACCTTTGACGGTGGGCGAAGGTTTGGCTTTTAAGGGAAAACTCTTGCGAAAGGATGGTAAGTTCGACAAGAAGAAAGGTAAAAGTCAGCATAAGTCTTATAGTGGCAAAACATCTAGTATTAGATGTTATCACTGTAAGAAGGAGGGTCACACAAGAAAGGTGTGCCCTGAACGCCTGAAAGATCATGGAGGTAAGGATAATGGCAACACAATCATTGTTCAAGATGACTTCAACTCATATGATATCCTTGTAGTTTCAAGCGGTGACTAAAAAAGGGGGTGGATTATGGATTCAAGTTGCACTTGGCACATGATTCCAAACATAGAGTTGTTCGAGAAGTTATGTAATCAAGATGGTGGATCGGTGCTGCTGGGAAACAACAAATCTTACAAGGATTTCCAGGATTGGCCATATACCTGCTCAGAGACCCATTGATGTACCTAAGAATCCACTTTAATGCTTTTTAGTGCGTCTTTTCAGGATTGGCCTTATACCTGCTTACAAGGCTCACCCCGTATGCTATGTCTGGCCTTGTACAAACCACAAAATGCATCAAAGAACCTACTATACTAGCATATGAAATGCTATTCATATAACACTTTCAACTTCAGTACTAGGACTTTGAGTCAAACTTAGCTTATATTCAGGATTAGTCGGTGTTAGAACAGACTTTGAATTTGACATACCAAACTAATCGAGAATTTTCTTCAGGTAGGCCTCTTGAGATAAGCATAATCTCGACTGCTTTCTATCTCTCCGGATGTTAATCCCAAGAATTCTGTAGGCATATCCCAAATCCTTCATGTCAAAATCCTTATTGAGTTAGTCCATCACCTTCATAATATCTTTGACACTATTGCTTTCTATGAGGATGTCATCCACATAAAGCAACAAAATAATAAGTGAATTTCCAGGTAGAAATCTGAAGTAAACACAAGGGTCGAACTAGATTCTAGTGAAACCAATGTGTGCCATGAACTTGTCGAATCTCCTATTCCATTGTCGAGTAGATTATTTCAGGCTATACAAAAACCTATTCAGCTTGCACACATAATCTTCCTTTCCCTTTTATGCATACCCTTCAGGTTGCCTCATTAAGATTGTTTCATCTAGATCACCATACAGGAAGGTTATCTTCACATTCATCTGTTCAAATTCTAGGGCAAAATTTGCCATGTCTAACAACATTCTAATGGATCTATTATTTACAACAGGTGAGAACACATCATTAAAGTTGACACCTTCTTTTTGAGTACCCCGTAGCAACCAACATTGCCTTAAAACGCTTCAATATCACTCCTTTCATTCCTTCTTTAACCTTGATTAATATCCACTTATAGTTAACTAACATGGTCTTGTATTTTTATTGACCATCTCCCAAGTGTTATTATCATGAAGAGATTTCATCTCAACATCCACATGTTTACGATGAAATTTGGTAAACGAACACAAGTTTTTAGTAATACTTAAGATATCAAACTCAAAAATCTCCCAGAAATATTTGTGTGCATTTATTACTTGCAAAAACTATAATATGGTTAAAGTTAACACTAACTCCTTGGAAAGAAATGTTTGTTGTGTACAATTACAATTAGCAAAGAGCTAAAGAGTAAAGAACTAGATGTAAAACGACAAGTAAAGCAAAGAAGATACTTTGAAATCGAAAGACAAATGTAAAGAATAAGGAAAAGGTTGAAATTTAAGTGCAGGTAATGTAAACTGACTGGAAAAGTAAAGGAAATCGAAAGGGACTTTAATGCATAAAAAGACTTTTAAGGTAAAATTGCTGGAAATGCATAAAATGGTGGAACATATACGTACATCTTTCCCTCACTTGTTTCTCAAGACACGTGTACTTTGAGTTTACAGAAATGTGTGTTCAAGTGGACCCTTTACAAAATGAACCTATGTGTCCTTATATACTACTTTATGATAACTGTCTAAGAATGGTAAACCACTCATATGGTAACACATCCTAAGTTCATTCAGGGGTTTCCCTCAACGTGCTCCGACGTTGTTAATGTAGTTCCCGCCTTGTGATACCATTTAAAATTTTCAACTGGATTGCTAGGCGTCAGGAACTGATTATCCTCGTTGAGCTCTTCAACATTGACAGTGTCAAGATAACACGCTCTATCATATTGTCCATTGTAGTGATGAACTTCACATGTGCATCTAAGTCAACATTGTTTCCATTATAGTGATGAACTCCACATGTGGTGACTGAGTAGACCTTGCTTCCATTATAGTGATGAACCTCAACCTTGGCTAACATAGCATATTATTCAATTTCACGAAGTCTCTAAGTTCCTCACCACCTTCTTCGACCTTTGACCAACATCACTTCATGTGACTCCAACCTTGGGTCATATTGATCCTCGTATGGGCTCATTATATTTTTCCCTTCCATGTGGCATGCTTGTGGCTACTCTCATGATATTTGCCATTTATAGCTAAGTCGAAAAATTCAGTGTAACACCATGACTTTCAGCCATTCAGTCTTGTCTCGACTCCTCATAACCAAGTCTTCGAGGTAGCTTCATGAATCTTCTCAACCTTTGTCTTACTAGCAGGTAGTCATTATCAGTCTCATTAGCTTTGGCAACAGCTTCTGCATCTTCTTCTACTTCATCTGAGTCATGCAATTCAACATCATTATACTCCACCTCAACAAGAATTTCTTCTTGTTCCACCTTTTCTTTAGAGATCTTCAAACCTCGACCAATGTGATCAGTTTTCTTGAAAGCCATATCAACTTCATTGAAAACTATATCTTGACTTATGATACACTTCATGTGACCTGACTCTAGGCACCATAACCTATAAGCTTTTACTCCTTCGGGGCATCCAAGGAACATACATCTTAGAGTTATAAGTTTTAGCATATCCTGCCTAATATGAGCATAGGATAAACAACTAAATACTCCAAGTCTGTCGAGACTAGATGGATATTCCGACCAGACTTCTTCAGGTGTCTTCATTCCCAAGGCTGTCGAGGGACACCTATTTATCAAATATGTTGCAGTTACAACAACTTCATCCCAAAACACCTTCTTCAATCCTGCACTTACCAATATGCACCTCACCCTTTCTAGAATGGTTATGTTAGACCTTTCAGCCAAATCGTTTTGTTGGGGAGTCCCTGCAGTAATTTTGTGTCTTGTAATACCAGACGCAACACAATAACTATCAAAAGCCTCATGGAAAAATTCAAGACCATTGTCGATCCTCAACCTCCTAAACTTCCTGCTAGTTTGGTTTTTGACCAGAGTTTTCCAACTTTTGAAATTTTCAAAAGTTTCACCCTTAGTCTTCTAAATGAATATCCATAACTTTTTATAGTAATCATTAACTATGGACAAAAAATACTTTGCACATGAGTGTGAAGGTTTCCTTGTAGGTCCTCAAATGTAATCAAGGTATCCATGTATTTTTTGTTTACCTTTGCTAAACTTCATTCTACAGGATTTACCAAATACACAAGGTTAAAAAAACTCTACCTTTTCGATCTTATCACCTCCTAACATATTTTGTTTCGACAATTTGACCAGGCCTCTTTCACTGACATGGCCAAGTCTTTTGTGACATAGCTCAGTCTTTGACGCATGTTTCGTGGATGCCACATATGTTGAACCACTTACAACCTCAGCCTCAAGGGTATACAAGCCTTGTTTCTTCACGCCTCTCAAAACTTCATTTGACCCCTTCATTACCCTTAGGATGCTTTGGTCTCATTTGAAAACATATCTTATCTTTTTGTATTCACCAATAGAAATCAAATTCCTCTTAAGATCAGGTACATACTTGACATCAGACAACTCGTTTACGATCCAAGAGACGCTCTCCGAAATAATACCTGAACAAAGTATGAGAGTTTATCGACATTACAGACTCACCGATGATCAAAGAATATTTTTCTGCAAAGTATTGAGTTATGTGAATAGTTTCTACAGAAAATCTATAAGAGTTTTTTGAGGCAGAAGTTGAGAGAAATATACAATTAGTTGAGAAAACTAAATTAACCTAATTATTATTATAATATTATTAATGTATTATTATTATTATTATTATTATTATTATTATTATTATTATTATTATTATTATTATTATTATTATTATTATTATTATTATTATTATTATTATTATTATTATTATTATTATTATTAACTAACTCAGATAAGTGTGCTTACTCTCCCATCTTTTTAGCATAATATTGACCATTAATCTAATTTTGACCACATCCCCATAACTAAATCTCTCAACTTCTTACTTTCACAAAACCATCACGGGTGAACTTCTTTCTAACAACCTCTTTTCTACTCATTGCCACTACCCCACCACAACACTATTAATTGCATTCTTATTAATTCTCTTTAATATTCACTTACATCAAATATACATACATACAAAAATGTTTATTTTCATATCTTTAAATAAACCCTTTTATTATCATTATTATTATTAATATTGCTAATAATAATGAATGGACATGTCAAGTTAATATTTTACTCTACATAAAATGGACAAACTAGAAATTTAATAATTCCAACATTTTGTAATTCAAGTATTTAAGAACTAACAAATTAAAAAAACACATCTCACGGCCACACCAAATAAATCAATAAAAATAGATTATTTGATCATTGATCAATGAGTAAAAACTAAGAGTTCTTAGCTAAATACTAAACAAAATTTTAGATGTTACCCTTCATAGTTTTTCTTCAAATCATATTAAATAAGTTCATATACACATATGAAGAACACAATAAATAAACTCATCAATTTATTCCTTGTAACCATTTATTGTCAACTTAATCAGTATATTTATCTGATTTCTGTCAAACAAGTTGTACGCATATGAACAATACAAAAAATTCATTAGTATAGTATTTGTATTTGAACACTCACTATCATATTTAATTCTTATTTTTACCTAAATTATATCAAATAATTTCTTACATGTAGTTAAAGAGTTACGTCATCACTATTAACGCCGTTCAAATGATACAAATTAACCAAAAAAACTTAATTGATTTTTTTTCTTCCATAATGATAATGACTAGTTTAAAATATTAATAAACTTGGAAACATGTTTGAGAGCAATTTATCGAAACATAAGTCAATTTGACGATATACACAATTTTTATTTGAACTAGTTTTAATTCACGCCATATTTATAAGGAAAATACCTTTTAAGCAAAATTACATCAAATACTTTTTTTAATAAAGAGCAATATATTGAAAAAGGAAGAATGAATAAGTTGTTAGAAATAATTTATATTTTAATATTATTTGGAGACTAAATTTATTAGAGGGTATTTTAGTATTTTAGTATGTTGCATATGTGGTCTTAGTTTTCTGTATATAAATAGACTAGTGGTAAATGTTATTTATTATCTTTTTTCTTACAATTTTGTAGCCGTCATTTGCAAAATATAATTCCTCTCATTCTATTCATCTCTTTTAATCTTGTGCACAAACAATTGGTATCTAAAGCTCCGGTTCAGATCCACGGGGAAACACGAGTGAAATGGTGAGGCGTTGTGTGGTTGATTTCGTTTATTGAATTCATGTTAAATCTTGAACGAAATTGTAACATAATCACATTTTTTAATTATGCGGGATTGGGAAAAATTGTGTTTGGTGGGATCTGAGTGATTGCACAAGGTTGAAGATGAACATAAACGATGGTCTGAGTACTAAGCTTCTAGTGTTTGATGGAAAAAACTAGACTCGTTAGATGATTCAGATGTGTGTACTGTTCGATGCTCAAGATGTGCTTGATCTTGTCACTAAATGTTACATTCTAGTAGCAGCAAATGCAACGGAGGAACAAAAGAACGTGCAGAAATATACGAGGAAGAAAGATCAGAAAGCGTTATTCTACATCCATCAGTGTATTGATGCAAATGTGTTTGAGAAAATCGTTGATTCAACGAAGGAGAAGCCTGTGTGGGATACACTAGTCATGTGCTATGGTGGTGACACATCAGTGAAGAAGGTGAAGTTTCAGTCCCTACGAAAGCAGTATGAGAATCTCAACATGAAGAATAATGAGAAGGTATCTGAGTATATATCCAGAGTGATTCTGATTACTAATGAGATGAAAGCTTGTGGATAAACCCTTTCTGAACAAGTAATCATTGAGAAGGTCTTGAGATTCCTTACCACTCAATTTTATTACATTGTGGTAGCAATAGAACATTCTAAAGATCCAAGCACCATGAGAATTAAAGAGTTACAAAGTAGTCTAGAGCACAAGAGTTGCGTCTGATTGAGAGAACTTCTCAAAGGGAAGTATATCAGCAGACTCTGAAAATAGTTTCTAGTAAGAAGCATCAGAAACATTCTTGGTCAGAAGCCAGAAGAAGATCTGATGGTGTTCAAAAATCATAAACCTCAACTTCTGATAGGCAGAAGAATGCTAAAAAAGGAAAAGAGAGGTATGACAAGAAGAAGATCTAGTGCTACTGTTGTAAGAAGTTTGGCCATTTTGTTGCTGATTGCTGCTCAAACAAGGAAAGGAAGTCAGAAGAAGCAAATATATCCAGAAGTTTTGATGATGAATCTGTGCTAATGATGGCTTTTGAATCTGATTATACGGATTTGACAGACTGGTGGTATATGGACACCGGCTGCTCAAATCATCTTACTGGAAATAAGAAATGACTGGTTGAGTTTGACTTTGGTAAGAGGGCAAATATCAGATGTGGTGATGATAAATACCTCAACGCTGAAGGTATGGGAAATGTCAGAGTCATTCTGAACAATGGGAAAACAACATTGATTCAGAAAGTGTGCTATGTACTTGGCATGAAAAGCAATCTGATGAGTGTGAGGCAACTAATTGAGAAAGGTTTTTCAGTTACCATGAAGGACAATCTTCTAAAGCTATATGACTGTAATCAGAAGTTGACTATGGAGTCAGAATAGGGAAGGAATAGAATATTCAAGGTGAATATAAGAATTGCAGACTCTGAATGTCTTAGTGCAACAAGTGTTGTGAAGGAAAGTGAGTTGTGGCACATAAGATTTGGTCATCTAAATTTCAGAAGCATAGGGCATCTGAATTCGAAGAAGCTAGTACATGAAATTTCTATAATTAAGAAGCCTGAGAAGTCATGAAAAGTGTGCATAGAAGGAAAGCAACCAAGATTTCCATTTGCGTCAGAAGTAGCTCCAAGAGCAAAGCATGCCTTGGGAGTAGTGCATTCTGATGTGTGTGGTCCATTTCCAATGACATCGATTGGAGGGAATAAATACTTCGTATCATTTATTGATGAATTCACAAGTATGACATGGGTATTCCTTATAAAGTTCAAACACGAGGTGTTTGCTGAATTCAAGAAGTTCAGAATGAAGGCTGAGAATCAGAGTGGTCAGACTCTGAAGATTCTCAGAATTGATGGTGGAGGTGAGTATAATTCCACTAAGTTCATAAAGTTCTGTGAGGAGAATCGAATTGAGCATGAGGTTACTGCTTCTTATACTCCTCAATACAATGGTCTTGCTGAGAGAAGAAATCGTACTTTGCTTAATATGACAAGAAACATGCTAAAGGAGAAGAAGCTTCCTCATACCTTATAGGGAGAAGCTGTTGCCACCGCAACATATGTGCTCAACAGATGTCCAACAAAGAAGTTAAAGGAAATAGTTCCTATTCAGAAGTGGATTGGAGATAAGCAAAGTGTTAGTCATCTGAAGGTATTTGGTTATGTATGTTACAAACATGTTCCAGAAGCCAGAAGACAGAAGCTGGATGATAGGAGCAAAGTAATGTTACTAGTGGGGTACCACAGTACATGTGCGTACAAGCTCTATTGTCCAAAAATAATAAAGTTGAATTCAGCAGAGACGTCATTGTAAAGGAATCAGAAACTTGGGATTGGAACAAGTCTCAATCGAACTCTGATGTGAGAACTTTTGAAGAAAGTTCAAAGTTAGAAGTTTCTGAAGATGAGTCAGAAACTGGAGAAGACTCTGAAGCTGGAGTAGACTCTGATGGTGATTCTGACTCTGAAGTATACTCAAAAGGTGAAGATGATTCTGATCTAGATTCCGGTGGTGATTCAGATTCTGGGAATATTCCAGACTCTGAAGGTGGTCAAGGTTCTAGAGAGGTCAAACTTCTAAAGCAAGAGCTTCTGAAGGAGAAGCTTCTGAAGATAGAACATCTGAAGTTCAAGCATCTGAAGGAGATTATGAACAAGGTCATAGGCCACAGTGAATCAGAAAAATTCAGAGAAGATTTGCAGAGTTTGACATGCTACAAGACACTGAAGTAGATTCTAAAGGAGAATTTATTTAGTGTGCCATGTTAGTAGACTATGAACCCGTAAGCACGGAAGAGGCGCTTGAACAGAAAGTCTGGCTGAAGGCCATGAACGAATAACTTGATGCCATAGAGAGTAACAAGACTCAGAAGCTGACAGAACTTTCAAAGGACAAGAAAGCCATCAGCGTCAGATGGATTTTCAAGAAGAAGCTAAAGCTGGATATATCAATTGGTAAACACAAAACGAGGTTAGTAGCAAGAGGATTTCTGCAGAAACCTGGGCTGGATTATTCTGAAGTGTTTGCACCTGTAGCAAGACATGAAATAATCAGATCGGTGATTGCAATAGTTGCTAACAGGAATTGGCCTGTGATTCATGTAGATGTGAAATCTTCATTTCTGAATGGTCTATTACAAGAAGAGGTATACCTGTCACAACCTCCTGGATTTGTTAAAAAGAATCAGAAAGGGATGGTGTACTGATTACATAAAGCTTTGTATGGATTGAAGCAAGCGCCCATAGCTTGGAATCTAAAGATTGATTCAGTTTTCAAGGAGCAGGGGTTTCAAAAATGTGAGATGGAGTATAATGTTAATGTTTAACATACTTCTGAAGACAATATAATTATGGTGTATTTGTATGTTGATGACATACTGCTGAAAGGGAGTTCTGAACAAGAGATAACTAAGTTCAAGAAGGTGCTGATAAATGAGTTTGAAATGAATGATCTCGGGAAAATGAGATATTTCCTAGGGATGGAGTTTATATACTGTGAGAAGGGTATTATTATGCATCAGCTGAAGTATGAACTTGAACTTCTGAAGAGATTTAAGCTGCAGAATTGTAAGTCTGCTATCACACCATCAGATACAAATCAGAAACTGGATTTTGATTCTAATGGTAAGGATGTGGATGTTACAACCTTCAAACAGTTGGTTGATTCTCTGAGGTATTTGTGTAATACCAGACCTGATACCTGTTATGCAATTGGAATGGTTAGTAGGCTCATGAGTAAACCTAAGTGGTCCCATTACCAAGATGCTGTCAGAATTCTGAGGTATATCAAGGGAACTCAGAAGTATGGAGTTTTATTCCCTTCTGGAAGAAAGATTGAATCAGAACTTCGGAGTTATTCAGATTCTGATTAGTGTGGAGACAGAGTTGACAGAAAAAAAATACTTTTGGGTACTTGTTTAAGTTTCTAGGATGTCTTATTTCTTGGTGTTCCAAGAAACAACCTGTTGTTGCGCTGTCAACTTGTGAACCTGAATATATAGCATGCGTTGTGACTGCATGTCAAGCTATGTGACTTCTGAACTTACTGTAGGATCTGAAGATCAAAGTTAACAAACCTCTGAAGCTGAAGATTGATAACAAGTATGTAATCAATTTTACCAGAAACCCAGTGTTGCATGGGAGAAGCAAGCATATTGAGACTAAGTATCACTTTCTGAGAAATCGTGTTCAAAATGAAGTGCTAGAAGTTATACACTATAACACCCAGAAACAGTTGGCAGATGTTCTGACGAAGGCTATCAAGATCGATCAATTTCTTCGCTTAAGGGATGGAATTTGTGTTGTCTATTTTGGATAAATATAAATTAAGGGATGATGTTAGGAATAACTTATATCTTACTATTACTTGGAGACTAATTTTATTAGAGGGTATTTTAGTACTTTAATATGTTGCATATGTAGCCCTAATTTTCTGTGTATAAATAGACTAGTCGTAGATGTCATTTATTATATTTTTCCTTACAATTTTGTAACCTTCATTTGCAGAATATAATTCTCTCATTATATTTATCTCTTTTAACATTATGCACCAACATAAGTTAGCTTTGAGAACTATGAAAATTTGAAAAAATAATAAAAAAAGAATATAATCTATTTTTTACAAAATTCTTCATAATTTCTAAAAAAAATAGAATAAAAAAAAGATATATCATTGATGTCGAGCCTGTAATACGCCAAAATATTGGCAGGAGTTACCTTCTCCATAAATATGAGAGATTATTAACGAAGAAAACTTAGCAGCAGAATCTAAACAAAAGTTCTGTAAATTCAAGAAACCAACTTGAAATTGGAGAAAACTTTAACCACAATTAAAGAGTTGTGATCTAAAGCTTGTCAAATATTTTTAAATTAGTTTTATGTAATAAATTAGTTCTTTAAGTTTTTATTTTAATAGTTTGGTCTTTTATGTTGACTTTTACATCATTTTCTTTACATTTTAAATATTAAAAAAATGTTATTACTACATTTTTAATTATATTTACATTTTATCTTTTTTATATTATTTAAAATAATTGTATTCACAATTAATATTTTTACTCTATTAAAATATAACAACATTGCAAAAAATCGACTTATTAAAAAAAGTTAAAAGATCAATTCATTACACAAAAATAACATAAATAACTTTTGGTGTTGTCTAGTTTTGTTTACTTTTTATTATGATAGGAGAGAAAAACGAAAAACAAGAAAATGATATGCATAATAAGTGAAAGTTTGATTTGTTGGGAGACAAATACATATTCATGCAACTTTTGCCAAAAAAAAAAAAAAGTCAAAACTATTAGTTTTTGTTGCAAAACCTTATTTAAATTGAAAAGTCTAAGCACAAACTCCACTTATAAACAAAATTTAAGCTAAAGAAACTTTATAAATAGATGAACTTGATTCAAAGTAATACTTGGAAACGTATGTATTCACTTTATAGTTCTGGTCTTATTTGGTGCATGGTGCTAATTAAGCTTTGACGTACTCGCATGTTAGCAATTTGCCTTTGAACAAAAATTACAGAAAGGATATTATAAAAATATTTTAAAAAAGAAAGAAAAAGTAATCAAAAATCAGTCAAAGGAAAAAAGTATAAATTCAGTATAAAGACCATAATTTAGCTGCGCATCCGGCTGCTTTATTAGTAAGATTATTTTTCAAAAATTATGGATGATTTAATTAACAACTAATAAATATTTATAAAATACATACAATAATAATAATAATAATAATAATAAAGTAATAAAAAAGCAAAGTAACGTTTAATTTGGTATAGTGTGAGTAATGTTTTTGTTTGTATTGAGAGTCATAGAGCAGACAAAGTTATAAATGTTCAATACTTTGATGTTTTCGTTTGTTATATATCTTTTTGCCTCTGACGCAAGTAATTGACTTGAACTATTCTATTTAATTTTCTTTCAATGTTCAAACAGTTTTGCTCTTAAGTTATGGAACTGGGCCTAATGTGAAGCAGACATGTCTAGCATTATGTTGAATGTTTGAGTTGTTTCAAATTGTGTTTAAGTGTCAAAGTTTTCTCTTCAAATTTGAGTACAGCAACATTGCGTTACAGAGATGACAAAAGAAAACATCATAGTATTGAACATTTATAACTTTGTCTACTTTAAGAATATGTCTGTCTCAAGTCAATTCCACCAAACAGCTTACGAAAGCATTACCACCAAAATACTATAGTAAACCTTACTTTGTTTTTTCTCTCAATATGTCTATCTTACTTTTAAACTTTTTAAAAGAATATTTAATTTACTTTTAAAAAGGTTAATTGAAAAATCAATATCATAAACTCATTATAAATTTGTATATCATAAATTGTGTGCGCGCGCGCGTGCGTGCGTGTGTGTGAGAAAATATTAATTGTCGTAAATATAATATTTTAATTTAATTCATTTATTTTAATAATGAGAAAAAATAAAAAAGACACATAATCTCACCCATTTATTTTAAATC
The DNA here is from genome assembly GCA_963859935.3 of Lathyrus sativus. Classification (NCBI taxonomy): domain Eukaryota; kingdom Viridiplantae; phylum Streptophyta; class Magnoliopsida; order Fabales; family Fabaceae; genus Lathyrus; species Lathyrus sativus. Next base: position 514,792,601 of record OZ012736.1, read on the forward strand.
TAACGGTTTACATTCATTCTTATTTTCTCACATAAAAATGACATTCTCATAAGAATAAAATTAATTAAAACACTAGGGTTGCTTTAACCCTTACAACTAAAAATCCGAGCAAATACAAACATCACTTGAAAGATGATTCTATTTCTTTTAAACCATATACTCTAAGTAGTAACTCACTAAATGATACATTCTTTAACTTTTTTTGACAACTCTTTCTTAAACTTAATGAAGCTTTGCCAACAAAGTTGATTATGCACAATAGGAATTCCAAACCACTTTTCCACTACCTTTCAAATTTGCTTAGAGACATGACATACATTAGATGCTCAATATTTTCTTCCTCCAAAAAAACACAGTAAACACATGGTAAATCATAAGTTAACAAGAATTCATCTTCTCTTAAGTTGATATATACTTGATAATCTATTGAGGAACAACCTCCAACCAAATATTAGGATTCTTGGTGGAATTTTGTTCCTCCAAACATCACTCAACGCCAAAAGAAAAGGATCATTCACACCTGAAACAATGTATGTAGCCTGATGTAAAAGCATATAACAATCATGTATATAAAAAGTCTTAGATGAAGTTTGTTGAATATAACAAGTGTGATAGTATGAGTAATAGTCTCACATTGGTTAGAAATATGGAGACTTGAGCATTTATAAGTGAGAGGACCCATACACCGATCACCTTAAGATTTTGGGTGAATATGTGGTTTGTCTCTCACAAATGTGTTGCTCAAAGAAGGAAGTCCCACAATGTTCAATGCTCACTAGTGAAAAAAACTTCCCCAATAGTGGTATCATGAACCTTTGGTTCGAGTGAAGGATCAACTCACTTGTATCGAAAGTACTCTCCACGTGTGGTGGATATGAGGTGTTTCGTTGAAAAATGTCAATTATAAGTGTATGTGGATGAAAAGAATTTTCAGTTAAGGGGGTATTATGGATATACTCACACTTAAGAAGAAGTGTTGAGTATAGCAAGTGTGAGTAGTATGGGTAATAGTCCTATATTGGCTAAATTTGTGCAGACTTGAGCATTTATAAGTGAAATGATTCATACACCTATCACCTTAAGGTTTTTTTGGGTGAATATGCAGTGTGTCTTACACAAAGTTATTGCTCAAAGAAGGAAGTTCCACAATGTTCAATGCTCTTTAGTAAAAAAAACCTCTCCAATAGAGTTCCCTTCCAAAAAATTTGATCAATAGATTTTGTTGCAAAAGAGAAATCTGTCAAGAAGGACTCTGAATCTGCATTCAAACTACATAAATCAGATGATTCATCAAAAATCATATCATTTAATTACTAGATCCACCTGTCATTAATTCACTCTCCCATTTCTTCAATGAAACAATCCTTCTTGGTTGAAACTTGAAAAACTTCATAGAATATGTTTTGAAGACTTTGGTTGCATGTCCACTAACTTGTCAAAAAGAAAATTTATTACCCTTAGCCTACTGAGCAGGAGATGTTTTTTTTTCAAAACAAAAGCTCTGTTACCATTGTTATGCCTTATCTTCCTTAAATCCTTCCACCAAATGAACCCCTTGGTTCTCCTACCATAATCACATTCACAATATATCTTCCTTAAATCCTTCCACCAAATGAACCCCTTGGTTCTCCTACCATAATCACATTCACAATATATTTGATATGAACTATTGATATAAAATTCATACATTGGTAGCAACATTTCTATCTATTATATATTAATATAAATAAGTTTGTAATACTTATAAATTATCAATTAAAAAAATTAATTATATTTTCCTTTTTAAATTTATTCAATAAATGTTATTATTATTATTATTTTTTTTAAAAATTATTAAATTGATGAGTATGAATGTTATTATCTTTAGTAAAACAGTCCTATATAAACAAAAATAAAAATAATATTTTACAAATGGAGGGTCCATCTTTTATTCTACTTTTTAAAACCATATTAAGGACTTACTTAAAATTAAAAACAAATAAATTAGGGAAAAAATTGTATGCTCAATTTGGATTTATTTTTTCTCAGGTTTTTATTTATTATCTTACTAAAAAAATCTCTATATATATCATTTTATTCATCAAATAATTAAATAGTTAATTTAATTATTGATATTTGATGACTAATATATAAATCGGTATAAGATTCAATTATTAGTTGCATTATTAATATTTATAAAATAATAACAATTAACAATAATAATTAATTATATTAAAGTTTTAAAATTTAATCCACAAAATATTAGATAATAGTTTGTTAATTAACCACCAACCACTTTTTACCAAACAAAATGTCAAAGAGCATTTGTTAACAGAATGTCAAACCATATATTATTCCTACCTAATGCAAACAAAATCTTCGAGGACAAAAATGTCACTTCCTTATTAAAGTGATATTGCCATAGACTATTCATGGGATAAAATGAGATTTCCTACTTCCTTCCCACTTTCCACATAACTTGGCAAAATGGAAACGTAGTATCAACAATTCACACTCAACATACAAACGCGCTCCATATTGACATTTTTTACTTTTTAATATATTTTCTTTCATAAAACATAAAATATTTGACTTTGTTTTTGTTTTCATTTAATATTCATTTTTTTAAATTGATTAATTTCCCAACAACAACAAGTCTTTAGACATTTACTATTGGATAAAATGTTTTAAATAAAAAATCGTCCGTGTGACTGACTGACTGACTAACACCCTTGGTGTATTCATACTTACCAAAGCTATATGGAATTTCACTTATTCACATTACAGGCAAACGATAGAGAAAATCCAAAAAATCAAATAAAAAAATTGCTCTAAGCAAATTTTTATTTATTTATTCGAAGAATAGCTCAAGCCCATTTATTTATAGAAATTTTAATATTACTTGGAATAATATTGTTTTTTATTTTTTATTACTTAATTTTAAAATTTATTTATATATATATATATATATATATATATATATATATATATATATATATATATATATATATATATTACATGAGAGTCGGCTTAATTTGTCATGATTATAAGTAAATTATAATTATAAAATAAATATAAATTCTATCACACTTCCGTAGTCGAAACAGGAGGTTAATAGACACTTAGAATAGTCCAAAAATCATCAAAGAGAACTCAACGGAGGTCTTTGGTGAAGATATCGACAATCTGGTGTCAGGAAGGAATATGAAGAACGCGAGCAGACCACAAATGACCTTCTCCCGAACAACATGAATGTCTATCTCAATCTGTTTGTTACGCTGATGTTGGACACAATTTCCTGATGATAGATAGCAATAACATTTTCGCAGTACATCATAGTAGTTTGGGAAACGAGAAAATGAAGTTCCAAGAAAAGGTTGCAAAGCCAACATGATTTTGAAACCACATTAGCAATGTCTCAGTACTCAACCTCTACACTGGAACGAGAAAGCGTGAGTTATCTATCAAAAGATCATGAAATTAGGTTGTCCCAAAGAAAAACACAATAACTAGAAGTAGATTAACGGGTGTCAGGACATCCACCTCAATCAACACCAGTGTAGGAAACAAGTTTCTCGAAGGGAGAAGGATAGAGATGCAAATCATAATGTAAGATGCCCAAAATATAATGTAGGATGTGTTTCAATGCAAGCATGTGGTCGGTACAGAGAGCTTGCATGTGAAAACACACCTACCGGGCAACATAAGAGATGTTAGAACGGGTAAATGTGAGATACTGCAAAACATTGACAATACTTCGATATAAAGTAGGATCGTCATATGGGATGTCAGCAGAGGTATTGAGCTTATGCTTGGTGCGAACTGAAGTAGCGAAAGGTTTGCATGAGGCCATGGAGGCTCTAGCAATAATGTCACTGGCATATGTAATCTGACTAAAAAAAATCATTTGCATGTCTGGTCACTGCAATACCCAGAAAAGGGCAAGTTTATGGTTTTTGGGAAGAGGGGATGGTCAAATTATCAATGGTAACAGATAGGTTAAAGAGTTTCTTCGGTTTGTAAGTGCCCCTTATGCAGCAAGTGGCCATGGTCCAGGTGTTTACTGTGAAATTTGGTAAACAAGAAAAAAAATTGATTTCACTTAAGGGATTAAACCCGAAAAGATCACAGGACATATTGTACAAAAATTATAAGTTTGAAAACATGTTGACATTTAAAGTCAAAAATAAAGGATTCGAAAACATGTTGACATTTAAAGTCGAAAATAAAGGATTTTAAAATAACTTCAAAAAAGCAATAAATGAATTGAAAGTAAATACATTAATTCATAAAATGGAACACATACATACATTAACTCATTTCTCACCAAAATTTGGTCATTTCTTCCGCACTGTTCGTATTGTTGCCTTTACTCCACAAGCACGCCTTTGTTCAATTTCCCCATGACTTGCACTCAAAATCAAGGAATTATAGTTAGGGCTACGCGAATTTGACAAATTTGTACCGTATGAAGCCATTGTTGGAGAAAGTAGAATAAGAACTTGGTTGGGTACTGATACATATGTTTTATGGATTTGATGAAGAAGAAAGTGATTTTTCTCAATTACTTCAAGTAATATTCAAATATATGTCATCTCAACAACATTAAATCCATATAAGCACTATTAATGACATGTGTGCATTTTTGGAGTAGAATCATTAAAAAAGACTAACGGTGTAAATGTGTGTAACTTAAAAGATTAATTTATAGAAAAAAACATAAAAGACCAACTTGTTACATTTAAATATCATAAAGAATTTCTGGTATAACTTTGCCTTAAAAATGTATTTAGAAAAATAATAATCATTATTATATTGAAAAGTAAGAATGACAATCACTATAAAATAAAATTTTATTTACTAAAACGACAATCTTTTTAAAACAGAAAAAATATATTAATTACTAAAGAATAAATAATTAAATTATTTATACTCCTTATAAAAAAAACGGAAGAGAGTATTTAATAAAGAAAAAACATGAATTTTATTATCTCAAATTTATAGGAAAAAGGACCACTTCCGAACAAACTTATCTCAGTTGATCTTTTTAATCAATAGTTAAATTATTTATACTCTTTATAAAAAGAATAGAAGAGAATTTTTAATTAAAAAAGACATCAATTTTATTATCTCAAATTTAGAACTTTTAATAAAGAAAAAACATAAATTTTATTATCTCAAATTTATAGAAAAGACGATCACTCCCAAATAAACTTGTCTCAATTAGTCTTTCTAATCAATATTTAGTGAATCAAGGTTATCAAAAATGTTACTTATTTGATTTACTTTTGTTAAACTATTTTTTAGTTTTTAAAATTCAAAAATTTATTTTGTAGCACAATTTAACAAGATTACTTTTGAAAACCATCCTTAATAAATTTTACAAGTTTTGATTTTTAGTTTTAAAAATGGAGAAGAGGAAAATATTAAGTTTTTATTAATAGCAAATTTACCATATTAGTTTAAAGTAAATTTTAAAATTAAAAATTATCAAGCATATTTTTTTTCAAACTATTATTTGAAATTAGCTTATAAAATAATTTAAAAAAACCAAAAATTAAAATTCATTCATATAAACAAATCTTTCTTATTTTAAGATTCTGTACCTTATCTCTTATTTTTGTTTTTTTAAATTATAGAGTTGTGCGTGCTTTCCCAAAAATATGGTGTGATATGTCAAATAATTATCATAAATTGTATAAAATCAACCTTAAGCAAACCGCGGATACTTATTTTATTTCTTATTAAACCGCGGATACCCTTAGTGAGTACAAATACTATAATAAATTAATACTCCATCATTTATTAATTACGAGTTTTTTTGTTGACAATTATTTTACATACAAAATGTAGACCCACATGGCAACCACCTCTTTAAATACCACTACTAAGGACTTGATCCATTCAAGAACAGCACAACTTGAAAATATTCATTACTACAACTGAATCATCGTCTTCTTCTTATTGACGCTGTCTTCATCTTTTAACAATTTTCTTCACTCAATCCTCTCTTATTCACCATGATGCAATTCACCTCCAACGTACCTGCTCATAACCTTCATAAATTTCAAGCATTAAGATGTCCCAGTTTCAGATGCCACTCTTCTTCCGTTAAACAACAATCTTCTTCTTTCTCTTCGCTTCAAACTAACAACAATAATCCATCTAGGTTACATCTCTCCAATCTCGATAACTTTCTCCAATCCCAAAAGCCATTAGAATCGACCACCACCACCCACCACCACCACCAACCCATTCAAAAAAACAACTCAAAGGACAGAAAAGGAAAAAACTTCATTGAAGGTCTCAACCTCGCTAAACTATGGCCGGAAATCAAAGCAGCTGAAGAAATCTCCCCACGTCACCTGAAACGCCTCCAGCGCCTTCTCTCCAAAACAGCCGAATATTCCCCCAGAAACATTATCGCCTCCAACTGGAAACAATACCACGGCAGCAACGACTGGAAAGGGATGTTAGATCCCCTCGACGACAATCTCCGGCGAGAAGTTGTTCGTTACGGCGATCTAGTCCAGGCCGCGTATCAAGCCTTTCATTCCGATCCCGCCATGTCATCAACCGAACCACCACAGCCTCGCCACGTCCCCTTACCAGAAAGATCCTACAAAGTTACCAAGAGTCTCTACGCCACATCATCCATCGGGTTACCTAAATGGATTGACGAAGTCGCTCCGGATCTCGGATGGATGACCCAGCGATCAAGTTGGGTGGGATTCGTCGCAGTTTGCGACGACAGGAGAGAGATCGCGAGAATGGGAAGAAGAGATATCGTAATCTCTCTCCGCGGAACTTCAACCTGTCTCGAATGGGCCGAAAACATGAGAGCCCAATTAGTTAACTTAACCGACGACAACAAAGCCCAAACTCAAGCCCAAGCAAAGCCCAAAGTCGAATGCGGGTTCATGAGCTTATACAAAACAAAAGGAGCCCATGTAGAAAGCCTATCCGAATCAGTAGTTGAAGAAATAAAACGTCTTATCGAACTCTACAAAGGCGAAGAGTTAAGCATAACAGTAACCGGACACAGCCTCGGTGCGACACTAGCATTATTAGTAGCCGACGAGATCAGCACGTGCGGGCCTGAGGTCCCACCCGTGGCAGTTTTCTCATTCGGCGGGCCTCGTGTGGGCAACAAAGCCTTCGGAGAGCATCTTGAAAGTAAAAACGTGAAAGTTCTCAGAATAGTAAACACACAAGACGTGATTACAAGGGTGCCAGGAATATTCTTAAGCGAAGAGCTGGAAGAAAAAATCAAGAACTCGAAGGTTGTTAGTGGAATGGTTGATATGTTGGAAGAGAACACTCCTTTAGGATATTCGCACGTTGGAACTGAGTTACGTGTTAATACTAGGATGTCGCCGTATTTGAAACCTGATGCTGATATAGCTTGTTGTCATGATTTGGAAGCTTATTTGCATTTGGTGGATGGGTTTATGGCGTCTAATTGTCCGTTTAGAGCTAATGCTAAGAGAAGTTTAGCTAGATTAATGCAAGATCAAAGTGCTAATGTTAAAAAATTGTATACTAGTAAGGCAAAAGGGTTGTCTGTTAATCTTAATAGACAGGGATCTATGTCTATGTCTACTTGTTGTCCCAGTCCTTCATCTTAATGAATCAAATGAAACTCAAAGTTGAACATAAACAATTTTGCATTTATCCTTGTCTTTTACTAGTTTTTGTTTTTATACAAAAATTGATCAAAATCTTAGTTACTTTTTATTTCAGATGTGTTATAGAATAATACCAAGAAAACTTGATTTGAAAGATGACACACTAACTTCCATTAGTATCTTTCTACTCAGAACCAGACTTTCTTTGATGAATAGAGTATGGTTATATCTAGGCCATACAAAAATGTTAGGTGAGATTTTAAATATTGAAAATAGAAATGAAGGGTGCGGACTATTTCATATATGCGCAAGACTATCATTTTCTATTCAAATTTTTAATAAATTGAATCTATCAAATTACTATAAAATTGGCCGGCTAAATTATAACATTTTAATGAGTTGAGATCATCTTCAATTTCTCAAAATAAATGAAAAGACCTATTTAAATGAGAAAAATACAATTAAAATTAAAAATAATATAAATTAGAATTGGTTAATGCACTATCCACTCTGTTTTTTTTTTCTCTCTCTCTCATATTATAATCTTGGTCCAAACCCATTATGAATGGTATAATACATTGGGCCTATGGTCAGATCATAAGGAAAAGGATTTAATGGATTTAATAAGTTTGAATTGTAATGGATCATTATGACTTGTAATTTTAATCCGACCATATGGTAGTTCAAATCAATATATTTGATGCAGTCATGGAAGGAAAAATTTAAAGCTATGTGGCGAGTAGACATGCTTTCATAGTACAACTGGGCTGGTGTTGTGAATGATACATGCAAATCATGTAAAAGATATGTGAGTCATTACAGTTCAAAGACAGACCTAGTAAGATGATTTGGAGACAGTTGATTGGTTCTTGGACTTCTAAGAAATTAGAGAATTGTTGAGGAAAATACAGTAGCCACCGATGGAGTGCCTAGTGTCGGAGCAAGTTGCCTAATCAGATCCTCTGAAAGCTTGTCAATGGATGTGTGAATCTAACGGGAATAACAGTCAAGAGCTAGGCAGAATTTGAGGTAGCGGAAACTCTAGCTGCATCACTGTGGTAGTTTTGAGTAGGTTGATGCATAAACTGACTTAGCTGTTGAACTACATAAGCTAAATCAAATCTTGTGTTGCTTAGATAAGTTTACCAATAAGTCGCCCGTATGATTATGGATCAGTTACACGAGTTGTAGATTTAGTTAATTTGACACTCATTTACGTGGGATGGAAAAGGCCTTGGATCCTTACGGTTGAAATTGCTATAAATTTTTAAAATATTCTTAAATATAATGTGTATGAAAATGGTAGAAGAGTTTAGAGCTATAATATAAATGAAAAAAGTAGAAAAACATAGAACTATAAATGTATGAAAAAAATAGAAAAATCTAGAACTACCATAATACTAATCTATCATAAAATATCTAGAAAGAACTAAAATAACTTAGAAACATTCACCACCATTGAGAGATTGGTAACTTGATCATACTTTGGACGTAGTTATATTAGCTACCTACTATTCCAAAATCATCCCAACTAAGTTCCTTCTCCTATTAACCCATTCCAATAGTTTTTCTAAGTTATGTATAACACCACTCTATCATCATCTATTTATGTCCATATTTTCAATGATAAAAATTATGATTTCTAGCGTGTTTAAATGGAGACATTTTTTTCATCACAAGATTTACGGAACGTAGTAGAAGAAGACTTCACCGCTCCAGCAATTACTTCAGCTCTTAATGCAGCTCAAGAAAAAAAATTGAAGAAAAATAAACAGAAAAATTCAAAGGCGTTGTTTACCTTGCAACAAGCGGTGACTGATGCAATTTTTTCAAGAATTATGGGAGTTAAGACTGCTAATGAAGCATATAACACATTGTAGGAGGAGTTTCAAGGAAGCGACAAGATACTTGTTGTTAAACTTTAATCTCTAAGAAGCGATTTTGAACTATAGAAGATGAAGGAGTTTGAGACAGTTGAAGATTACTATTCTAAAGTTAAAGAAATAGTTAATTGAATGAGAGCTTTTGTGGAGGATATTTTTGACAAAAAAAATGTAGAGAAAATTCTAATTACTATGCACTCAAAGTTTGACCCAATTCTGGCAACGATTGAGAAAACCAAAGATCTGTTCACTCTACTAGTGACGAATCTAATGGACTCTCTTAAAGCATATGAGCAAAGACTGCATAGGCATAAAGAAGATACAATTGAAAATGTATTCCATTCGAAAATGGAGGAAAGAAAAATTACGGAGAAACTTCTAGAAGAATATAAGTTTTTAGAAATTTCCTTAAGAACGAGTCAGATAAAAATCCTTCATGCAATATATGCAAAAGACTAAGTCACACGTAGAAAAGTTATTGGTATCGTTATAGGACACAACGCAACCAATGCAAGAAGTTCGAGCATGTAGAGAAAAGTTGTCGCAACAAAAAAAGGATCAAGCTAATATCATAGAAGAACATGATTAAAGGCAATGTATGTTCTTTGCCACTCAAGACTTAATAAAAGAAAAATGAGGAAACTAGTACTTGGGGACAAATTGGTCACCTAAGTGTTAAACCTCTAGTCGGGTCATGTTCAATAAAACCTCTGACCTTTATTTGACATCAACTCCCGAGGAGCTCTAAAAGTCGGTCATGCAAAATAAAAGCCCCTAACCTCTATTTGACGTCAACTCTTATGGAGCTCTGAACTTCGGTCATGCAATAAAAGTCTCTGACTTCTATTTGACGTCAACTTTTGTGGAGCTCTGAACGCCGGTCATGCAAAATAAAAGCCTCTGACCTTCATTTGACGTCAACTCCCGTGGAGCTCTGAATGTTGGTCATGCAAATAAAGCCTCTGACCACCATTTGACGTTAACCCCATAGGGATCTGAACATCGATCATGCAAAATAAAAGCACCTGACCTCCATTTGACGTCATCTTCCGTGGAGCTCTGAACGTCAGTCATGCAAATAAAAGCCTCTGACCTTTATTTGACGTAAACTCTCATGAAGCTCTAAATGTCAATCAAGTAAATTGAAAGCTATAGCCTTAAACTAAAGACCAAGTATAAATAAATCTCTGACATCTTGGCAAAGTTAACTTACCTTTGGTCCGGTCAAATTAACATACCTCGGACCTTAAGCGGTTTGGTTAACTTATCACTGACCAAATAATCGACATGATCTACTCGGAGTTAGTTGGTCTATGTTTAAAATATAAAGATCCATCAGTCAGCTATGTCTGGCTCGCCGGGGATTTAAACCTATATGGTACAAACTTTAGTTAAAAGATAAGACGACTCTCTTGGAACCAACCATTTTATTTGATTTCCATTCGAAAAATCGGTTGTTATCAAAGAGATAAAGCATATTAGGGCTACATAACAAATGCAAAAGGACTAACACAGTCGCAACTAAAATAATCTCATAAGAGCTCGAATGTTATTATCAAAGGATTAACAATGCGTCCAAAATTACAAAATACATCTAGAAAGGATGACTAAACAATTATGAACCAATGTTTCGATGAGAACGATCTTTGATTTTAATCACACCAAAAATTCTTGGGCATTGGAACCCAACTCACCTGGGTATTAAAGCAAGATATACTCGGGATTTGCCAAACCTGTGATCGTTAGAAACTATCAAGATTTGGTTATTGCTAATATTTGAAAACCCATATGGGATGTCACAATCCTAATGATAAGGATAGGCATTGCCATAGTTAAAATGGAATGACAATAGGTTGAGATCCCACTAGGGCTCTCCAACTTCTCTATGTCTAAAACCTACCGAGTTCTATGACACCAATAGGTCAAGATCCCACTAGAGCTCTCCGACTTCTCTTTGTCTAGAACCTTCGGAGTTCTACAACACTAATGGGTCGAGATCCCACTAGGGCTCTCCGACTTCTTTATGTCTAGAACCTTCTGATTCTTACGACGCCAATGGGTCGAGATCCGACTATGACTCTCCAAATTCTCTATATCAAGAACCTAACGAGTTCTACGATGACAACAGGTCAAAATCCCACTAGGGCTTTCAAACTTTTCTATGTCCAGAAACCACCAAGTTCTACGAAGACAATAGGTCGAAATCCCAATGAGGCTCTCTGACTCCTCTATGTCTAGAAACAGTTTGGAAAGCCCGTCGAACTAGACTCATGATTGGCTTACTAATAAAACCAAAACATATGGAAGTATAACCCATTCAAGAAGAAATAATTTCAAAATTATTTTTCCGAACATTTCATCTCGTTAGGCTTCATGATCGGGGGGGGGGGGGGGGCTTATGTACACCCCGAAATTCTTAAAGCCGAGTATGCTTCTCGGGTTTTGATATGGCTGATGTACATCCCAGAGATTTTATAAGGTCGGGCAACGAGTTTCATACTCATTTTGGACTCAATTGACAGGGCTTTGAAGGAACGATCCAAGTCATAACCGTTGTAATGTTCCTGAAACAATCAAGGATTGGACATTTTTACATAACGATTAATAATCAGGTACATATCACTAATGGCTATTTAACCTATTAAAACCATTCCCCTTCAATATCTAAGAGGGGGCAAGGTTTGCATATAAATAGGCCTTGAGACCAAATAGTAAAAGGGGCACCTGATTAATGAATAACACAAAAAAAGAAGAGAAAAACACGTGAAAACCTTGGACCACCAACAATGGTGTCAAAGATTCCTCACTAACGTACCTCCTTCCGGACAAGACGATTGCAATCTCACCTGACCAAATTCAAGGGGATTTCTCTAAATGATGTTTATTACGAACAATTCATATTCCAAACCTGGAGTGGCGCAAGCCTGAAGACAAGACTATACAAGGTATCTTCCTACGGTATATCACAATCTCAAAGGGCTACCATGTCTACAACTTGCAAACTAAAAAACTCATTATCAGTCGAGATGTCAAAGTTTATGAGAATTATAATTAAAATTGGGATGAAGAAAAAGTGGAGAATAACATCCTTATACCAGTTCAACTACCTCAAAAAGAACATGAGGAAGAAGACCCAAGTGAACCTCCTCCGCCTTCACTGTAATCACAAAAGCAAGAACTATCATCACCAGAGTCTACTCCAAGACGAGTAAGATATTTGGTGGACATATATGCAACCTGTAACTTGGCCTTACTTGAACCTGAAAGATTTGAAGAAGCATCAAAGTAGGAAGTATGGGTCAAGGCAATGGAAGAAGAGATAAAAAAAGATTGAGAAAAACAACACATGGGAGTTAGTAAATCAGCCTACTGGAAAATATATCATTTGGATTAACTGGGTCTATAAGACAATGCTCAACCCTGATGGCATCATACGAAAACACAAGGTGAGGCTAGTAGCTAAGGGTTACTCAAAGCAACCTGGGATTGAAAACTGTTGTTGTAATTAAATTCAATCAAAGGTAAGTAGCTATCCCAAGCTCCTCCATTCTCCAACACATAAGCTCTCAAAAGATCCTCAAGTGATTGAATCGTTCTCTCAGTCTGACCATCGGTTTGCGGATGATAAGCTGAACTCAAACGCAACTTCGTACCCAAAGCACTCTGCAAACTTTCCCAAAATCTCGAAGTAAATCTCGGATCTCTATCTGAAACAATGCTAGACAGAATACCATGCAAACTTACAATCCTTTCGATGTACAACTTTGCCAATCTCTCTAACGGGTAATCCATTCGCATAGGAATAAAGTGAGTAGATTTGGTCAATCTATCCACAATAACCCAAATAGCTTCAAAATTACTCGGCGTCCTCGAAGCTAGAAGTTGTTCTTGAGCTTTCCAAGATTTCCCCTATTTTCCTTCTCTTTTCTCCTCTTCCTCTTTCTTCCTCTTCTCTTTCTCTTGTGTTTCTATTCTTTCCTCTTTCTTCCACTTTTCCTTATATGTCTTTCTATTCTATTTCCTTCCATCATATTTTCTCTCAAATATCTACCAATAATTCCAATAATTAAAATCATCCAAATAAATCAATTAATTAACATGAATAATTAATTAATTAAAATTGGGCTGTTACAACTATGGGTACGCCTGCCCTCAATTCAAAATCAAATTGAGATACTGAAATTAACCTTGCTTTGCAAATTGTAGTTTACAAGAGAAATTTAGCAATGCAACTCTATAAACCCTATGTTTTATGTTGATCCTAACAATTTCTCTTCCCTTGATCTGAGCTTGATCAAATCACCCAACAACGCCACTTTGATTCATCATCTCACGTTACTCACCATTATTCAAAACCTTCACTTGGACGAATCCCAAGTATGAATTGTTGTAACCTAAGATTTACCAATTCAATTCACCATCTCACACTACTCATCTGCAAGAACCCTCTGCTCTTTAAAGCCTTCACTCGATCAAATCCAAATTGCGTAATCTTGTCCAAAACCTTCAAATTCCTAATTGATCTTGAAGGAAAACCCCACCTTAGTTTTCTCATTTGAAACGCCCAAAGATCTCAACCAAAATTCCAATACCACAAGCTAAATTAGACGTTATAAACTTGATTATAGATGGCACCCAAATAATGAATGATTATGTGTACTTTGTTTGTGTGTATGCATAAAATCATGGTTGAAGATGAAGAAGACTATTTGTATGTTCTAGGTTTCGTTTATGATTTTACCAAAATCATTGAAAAGAAATGATGCATGTATGAAGTATTTATATGTATGCATGTTTTGAAGCAAAAGGAATGCAAAAGAATTGAAAATTTTGTGAATTTTTTGGAAAAATATGTTGCATGAGTCGACCTGTGTAAGTCATGAGCAGACCTGTAAAGGTCGTGTGCCGACCTGAATAGGTCACGTGTCGACATGTACAAGTTATGTGTCGACTTGTAGAGGCGACACATCTAACAGAGCTTACATGCTTTTAAAAAGCAGTACATGTGCTGACCTGAATGGATGTGTTGAGACAGAAAAAATTTTCTTCTTTGTGTCGACCTGAAACATGTATGTGTCAACACATAGGTTGTTTTCTCACAAAAACTTATTTTTGATGCATGAACCTTCTCCAAAATGTTCTTATGCTTCCTAATGCTAAGATGCACATTGAGAATCAGAGGATATCGTCCAATATGCATCAACGCTAAAGTACCATAGTTTTGACATCATGCAAAATACATCTAGTAGAAAGTTGCACTCACATAGAACATAAAATATAATGCGATAAACAAAGTGTCAAAAAGGAAATATGTTTTTCATTTGACATGTTCTTGGTTTAGGCTTCAAAATTGCAAGTAATGAAGATTCTATAGCTAACACGTTTAGAGTTGAAGCTAATGGTACACTCATCCTGCTGGGTAGGGTCCAAGATGTCACCAGTCGGTCGAATACCAGTAATAGCAACTACGTCGAGCAGAGTGGGCATGATCATCCCACAACGAAGCAGGAAAGTATTTGTCGAGCTTTCCCAGAATTTCAATGTTGAAAGAAGCATGTCTGAACTGTATGTATGTCCAACCCTATAAAGTTGAATTAAGTCGAAAAAACCTTGTTCCTTCCAAGTTTGTGCTTTCTTCAAATCCACTTTGTTGAGCCACCATATGTACTTTGTTTGGTTGGTGTATTGTGAGGAGAAGAAGACTCGAGAAGAGGCACCCGTGAAGCTTAAATCATAGGTTTTATTCAAGAAAATATGAGTTTTGGTGCGATAGTAGCAGGGAAATATTTCCCTCACTTTATTAACATTTGCAGTAGGGTCGGGAAGTGGACCCATAAATGCACGTACTTTATCAAAAAAAGAAAATGGAATTTGTACTTGAGATTTCCATATTTGAGTTTTTTCTTCCTTCATTGGTGGCTCAAGAACATAAACTTGGTTTCCAACTGAGATGATAACTTTGATAGTTGCAGCAAGTGGGAGCGATTGTTTTGGATTTGATGAAAACACCAATTATTTAGAAGTGGTGAAGGAATGATGAAAAAGATGAAGTTTTGGACAAAATGTTTAGTTTTCCTAAATTGGGAAGTTGAGAGGAAGTGGAGAAAAGGAAGGAAAAAAAGAAGGTAAAATATGTGATATTTATAGTCTTATAAGAGGGACTCTTCATTCTTCCCTCTCTTGAAATAAATTTGTTGCCACCTTTTAGTTTACACATGTTTATTGGTTCGGAGGTGGATTGGAAAAGGTTGTTTGTTGTGTGGCCCATATTCTTCATAAGAAATAGGAGCCATGATGAAAATCTTTTGGTGCACGTCTCGTAAAGATGTTTTGATAAAGTGGGTATGATGATGGTGACATTAACCTACTACTTTGAATAGTGTTGGCAGTTCCAAAAATTCCACCTGTTGCGGTTAGAATATGATATCAAATTATTAATTAATTTGAATCGCATCTTTAGTTCACAACCGCTCTTTGATTTATCCGAAGGAAAATGTCAAAAGAGGAAAACCTAATTTTGCATCATAAAGACAATGCGGGGAGAGACCTAGGTAAGGGGTTGATTAAGCTTAGGGAAGGTATTAACACCCTAAACTTTTGTAGTACTCTACAGGAACCTTTTGTTTATTGTATGCTTTTTTATTTTATTTTATTATATGTTTGAAATATATTGCTAAAGGGATAGAGTGACCTAAAGACCTAAGGGTTAGTCCTAAGTTTACTCGGCAAGATGTCGCATCTTGTGCCTACATATCCTGACGGGAATGGAATCAGAGTAATTGTAGTTCCCCTCGAAAGGGAGGTTAGAAACTTCTTGACTGTGGTCAAGGTTTCATTGGGGAGTAAGCGTTCATAGGGAAGTGCCTACGTGGAGTCTTGAAACTCCTATTTCTACGTTGAAATTGTTAATTGAAATTATGGTTAAATTAAATATTCCACGACGGGAAATCCTAAAACAGAGTACGACGACTCTTTGACCTAATGCTAGGGTAAAGGGTATTTTCGTCCACGGCGGGACACATAGGCGATTAGGGTTTTGAAATGGTCAAACGTTAGGGTTATTGACTTGATGGTCAAACGGCTAGACATAATCCTTCGGAAGGAATCCTAACGGTAAAAACATGCAAAACAGACAAAATATCGTACGACCGAATTAAAATGCGGAAAAATAAAGAAAGCGGTAAAAGAAGCATCGCGACGATCACTCGCGTAAATTACAAATTCCAAAAACAAATGCAAAAATAAAAATAATTGCGATCATGGCCTCGCATAAATTACATCCATGAAACAAAAAAAATAGTACGAACAAATGAAATATTGAGGAGCTGCAACGAACAAACTAATGAGGGTTAGACGAAAATGAAGCGGCTAAATCAAAAACTTTATTTTTTTGAATTTTATTTAAAGGGAAGAACTAATTTTTGCATTTAAAAGGAGAACTTAATTTGATTTTAATGTTTTTATTTAAAAATTAGTTTTAATTTGATTAAAAAAATGATTTAATTTTAAGGTGTTTGATGAAAAAAAGTTAATTTTAATTTTTGTAAAATGTTTTAATTTTAATGTTTAAACAATGTTTTAAATTTTAAAGCAAAAAAAAATGTTTTATTTTTTAAAGTTAAAAAATGTTTTTTTAAAATTTATTTTTAAGAATTATTTTTAATTTTAAGTTTTAAATATGAGTCTTAATTTTAAAAACAAGGTTTAATTTTAATTTTATGATTTTAGCTTAAAAAATGGTTTAATTTTTTTTTATATTTTAATTAACTTAAGTAAACTAAGTTAATGAAATTAACAATTAGAAATATTTTTATTTTAACAGTTTTCATTAACCTGCATTATGAAAATTATATACCACAACAATAATAAAATACTAATAACAATATAATAATAACAAAATAAATAAAAAGAATAGGAGGAAGAAAATTGGAAATAAAAGGGGGATTCGTAGCGGTGGCGGCTCCCTCATTGATGAAGTTTTGAAGCTTTTTCTTTTTCTTTTGCATGGCTATTCTTGCATCTTCTTCTTCCTCGTTTCGCCATAATCTTCTCTTTTTCCTATAAAAAAAAAGAATAACAGAAACCAAATGTGATATCGATGAAATCTTACGAGTTACGGTTTGTTGGTGATTTCGCCGGTGATGAAGCTTTGAAGGTTTTTTTCAAAAATCTTCCCTCTTCTGATAAATCGTGAGAACGGCCGCCGTTTTTTCTTTTGTCTCCTCCCCCTTTTATCAAATGCAACTCATGTTTATATAGGTAACAAATTAGGTTTTCCTCTTTTGACCTTTTCCTTCGGATAAATCAAAGAGCGGTTGTGAACTAAAGATGCGATTCAAATTAATTAATAATTTGATATCATATTCTAACCGCAACACCACTCATCTTTCAAATTGTCAAAAGTGGCATTTTTGGGGAAAATTTGTTAGCATGAAATTCTCGATGTTTAAAGTTCAACAAAGAAGATATGGTACTAAGACAACACTTAGTTAAAATGAGAACGTATGGTGTTATGTGCGAAAAGACCAATGTTTAACCATAATGTCGAATTTGACACATTTGGCGATGATTTTTGACTTAGCATTTTTCCAAATGTTGAGTTTGCTTAAGAACTTGACAGGCTCAGTCATCAACCGTGATGGCTGAGGCGAAATGAAAGGATTAGATTGAGTAACTATTTTTTAATCTTATCTAGACATCGAAGACACATAGAAACAAGGTAAAAGAATGGAAATTTCACAGAGGATTACGTGTCCGACATTAGATAAATAACTATTGTGACAATTATTTTTACATCAGTATATACATACATATATATATATATATATATATATATATATATATATATATATATATATATATATATATATATATATATATATATAAATATATATATATATATATATATATATATGTTCCAACGTTAGAAATCAGGTGGAAATATCATTACAAAGTCTATATAGAACTCGAAGTACCTAAGTCAGAGTGAGAAACAAGTTCGTGAGGAATATGTATGATTCTGTACACCAACTTTTCTTTATTTAATCGAAATAACTCTTACTTTTCTGTTAGTTTGTTTTAGTCTTATTACTTTTTCAGTTCATTTCATATTAGATTTCGACATAATCAAAACCATTAATTTATTTATTTACCCTTTAAGGTTTTTTTTTTACTTTATTGAACACTCAATTTTAAACCTATAACAATAGTCGAACACGTACGCTTTGAAAGTTATGCACACAAATGCTCTAGGATTTTCTAGTTTGACCATGAAAGGAATTATTCAAAATTAATTTATTGTTTAAAAAAAAAATCGGTAAACAATGAGATACATACATCATTTGGTCATAGCATCACATTGTTGGAACAGATTCAAAGACAACAATCTTTACCTAAGTTGGTCGTCAATATATCTCGAGCATGTCTGAATTATAGTTTTTACAAAGACAAACAAAATGATAATGTAGGTTCCAATAGCTCAAAGGGTGGTTGCACATTTGTGAGAACCTATTGTCTCCCATGTGCTTCTCTTATATCTAAGAAGGTGAAATTTGATAGCGCGATACAAATGAATGAAGTTTGCACTCATCAAAAAAGGCTCAGGTTTGATGATGATGATGTCATGAAAGATGGTAAATTAAATATCTCTATCTTGACCAAATGGAAAGTGATACAAGAGATACTTTTGAAAGCCGATGACAATATGAAATTTCACATTAAAGAACAATTGAGAAATATTTCTTATCAAGAAACCACTAACTTAAAACCACTCTGTCAACTGGTAAAATCAAAAAGTGCTCCCAAGAAGGTCAAACTTGCACCGAGTGACAATTCAACGATGCAACCTCCTTCATATTTTGAACATGTTGACAAATTTTTCTGAATACACGAACTCCAAAATCTCAAAAAAACTGTTTTCAAAAGAGCTCGTATTAGCAAACCACCTTCTTCACTGCCTCCACCAAAAATTTTATTCATTAACGAGATGTTGATTTTTATGCACAAATACATTGAACGGATCGTCAATGTTGAGGGTGACGATAATTGTAGTTGTTGAGCTATTTCTGCTTTTCTTGGTAAAGGAGAAGAGAATCACACGCTGGTCCGTCATCAACTTATCCAAGAGTTGATGTGGCATAAATAATCATACACACGATTATACGGGCAAAAAAAGAAAATTGAACCCACACCAAAGGATACATGAATGCGCTTCTCAGAAACGAGTCATCTCATAGCAAGTGCGTATGATAGAGATTGTATTTATCTTATAAGACACAATTTCTCGGAAACATGTCTGGGAGGATCCACTTACTCCAAAAGTAAGTTTTTATAACTTACTCCACAATAACATTTAAATTAGATTTAAACGAATGATTATAAGTAATTTGATCTCCACTATGTGTGTGTGTGTGTATATATATATATATATATATATATATATATATATATATATATATATATATATATATATATATATATATATATATATATATATATATATATATATATATATATATATATATATATATATATATATATATATATAATCTTTTCTGTTTCACATATACATTTAATACATGTTATGTTTCTGTCTGGTTCTATTTTGACAGGTTCTGGAAATACATCTCCGAATTAAGATAATAAGGTGATATTAGAGATGTATCTCCGAATTAAGATAATAAGTTCTATTTTGTCAACCTATAACCTACGGGTTTTTATACTTTTTTGCTTCAGCTTCAATATGTTATGGAAATGTAACTCCGTAAAATTTACGGAAATACATATTTGAATGCAAACATGAATATGAGATGTGACTTAAAATCAACTTTATTTGTATGTGTTTGGAATCCGTTAATTAGAGATACATCTTTTAAATTTGAAGATATTATTGTATTATTGTATTTTTACGAAGTGCACTAATAAAACATTAGGTACATTAAAAAAAAATCCCCAAACCAATAGGCAAAAGCCTTACTTGTCTACCCCTATGTCGGTCGGACCTGTCAGCAAGACTTCTAGTACGAGAAAAAACCTTATGATTCTCTCAATTTTCAATACAAGTTTGAAAGGTAAAATGATTAACTTGTATAAATTATACGGAGGAGGGATAATTGTTGGAGTATTAAGAAGCAGCATTGTTAGGTTGTGTAAAATATGGTGTCATGGGAGCATTTCTCATTAAGAAGTAACCAGTCATAAAAGGTAAAAGTACATTAGAAAGAAGAAAAAAATAATTTTATTTCTTTTCTGGAATAAAAATATTTATATTATTTTGCAACAAGGTATTCCTCTGGTCGCATTAACAAGTAACGTCGGCGGAAGGTAGAAAAAGTCCAAGGGAAAAGAAAAGAAAAGAGAAATATCCAGCGACAAAGTTTGAAGGAATTTGGACATCATGGAGACAGAACATCACCAACAGCACCACCTACCAACATACGACCCTCTCTCCCACGTTTCACGGAAGGAACTCTCTCGTATCAGATCAGCGCAGAACGCAGTTCATCTCATCCCTCTTCTCGTTCTTCTCTGCGCTATCGTCCTCTGGTTCTTCTCTTCCCCTCACATCAACTAACAAAGGTTCTCTCAATTCAATCTAGCTACATATTTTATCAAACTCTGTTCTGTATTAGTAGATTTGTTTCTATGTTTATTCATCCAGAATCATTCTTCAATTTTTGTGGTATTATATTATATGCTGTAATGAACATTCAACAGAGTATTTCTCTTTACATTGATTCAACAGAGTCTTCTTTATAGACTCTCACTAGTAAAATTTGTGTGTTCCAGCAATGGACCGAGCCTTACTAGCTTAGGTATGACTATATTGTTCCTAACGGAACACACCACCGGGTTATCCCACTGCAAGGCAGAACCGACAAGGTTTGCTCGTATGGTTAATGGAAATATGCGCGGCCATCTTTCACTGCCGTATGATTTAAAGGCTTCTTCGACAGAAGTATCGTCGGAGTTGATGGCTCGAGCAAGTTTTTTAGCAAGAACCACTGCATCCTCGAGTGCGCAACAGGCTCCTTGCCCGAGATTTGGAGTCATTGGATGCCAAGCGTCTCCGACAAGTACAACTCTACCTGCAGAAACAGGTGGACTTATCGTTGGCCAGAGCCATCGATCCACCAACGGAGTCCTGATTATGGTGTCATCTGGCGTAGAATCCATTATGTTTAGTAACTCCTGAGGCCAGTTTTCTACTAGTTCCTTAGCTTGCTTCTTTAGCACCGTTGGATCAGTTATTTTAGGACCTGTAATTGAACTTAACTATTTCTCATATGAACAATAACTAACTAGTTTGAACCATATATGGGAGTGTCACTAGTAAGAACCTGGAGATGAACTGTTGAAGCAGATGAACCAATACACTTTTGTAGGAGAAACAGGAACATATCCTGCACGCAACCCTTTTCCATAGATGTAATTCACTCGCGATTCCAAAGGTTGTCCACCTGAGTACGAGGCAAGTCCACGAAAAGCACAATGACCAACAAACTTTGGCTCTGAAAATCCCATCCATTTAGCTATAGGTGATCGAATTCCATCACACCCTATTACAATCTGTTTGAACATGGAATTATTTTGTTAACATTTTTCAAAACCTGAATTTCAGAATTGGCCATTAGGTTTGTAAAAGATCCTCTTGTGCACTATGTTTTCAGAGTCATAACCAATCACACAGTTAGCTTAATTTCAACACCGAACACACTATACATCACAATGACTAACCTCTGCAAGAAGTTTAGACCCATCTATGAATTCCAATAAGGTATCCCCATTTGAACTTGCTTCAATCTTGACCAGCCGTGATGAATATTGAATGGTATCACGAGGTAGCTGAGAGGCCAAGGTTTCCAAAAGTACCCTCCTTTCCACCGCACGCACCTCTTGGCTGCACAACAAAACATCGACAGAAGCAAACATGTGTCGGTATTGTCTCAGTATCAGACGTTGTCGCTATAACATACAAGTTTTCAATATTTATGTATACAATATTATTAGATACCTTTCATCCTCTTGTTTGAAGTTGAAGGCTCGCAGTTCTCTTCCATCTTCTGACTTCACCACCATCCTGTACAGCTGATATTATGAACCAGCTCAAACTCAGCTGATATATGCATTTAGCAACAATACAAGTGATAAAGTGAATAAATAAACAAACAATGAATCAATGTACCCTTGAATTTCTAAATATTGAGTTCTGAGATTATCAGCTACTCCAATTGAATCAAGCACACTCCACCCATTTTTGAAAAGAGTGAGTGAAGTTCCACCGGTTCGAAGCGACTCTGACTGTTCCAGCACCAGAGACCGAACACCAAGCCTGTTAAGAGCATCATGATTCAGAGTGATTGATGATGGTGGATAAAGAAGAGAGATTGAGGAGCAAGAGTTGAAACCTGTGAAGGGATAGGGCAGTTGCAAGACCTGCGATCCCACCACCCACAATGACAACATGTTCCTTTCGGACATCAGAAGATTGAGCTTTGATGAATTTGGAACTTCTGGAGGATCCAAGTCTGGTACGACAAGGTGACGAGGTGGGAAGTTTAAGAAACATAAAAGACGAGGTTGTTGTAGCCATGGACATGTTGAATTCAGTTTGTGTTTGATAGTTTGCAGTATGTATCTACCGTTGAGTGGTGGAGTGGAGAGATTGTGTGTTGTGTTCAGTTTTGGGCCATATAACCATATAAACTAGTGGTTGAAAGAGCTTCTTTTACTTATAAATGATATTTGAAATTTTATACTCAAACTTTCTTTTACAATTTCATCTCTTTGCTTTTAATTTTTTTAATTTTTCGTTTATGATTTCATCTCTTCGTTTTTAATTTTACACTCAATTTTGTTATCATAATTTTAATCTCACAATTTCTCAATTACATCTCTTGAATTTTTTTGATAAAATATTTTACTTATTTTTTTTTTTAAGTTTAATTTATTTTAATGTCAAAGGGATGTTAATCAATATAATTTTGGTTTAATTTTTTTTTCGTCGAGATTTATGTTGAGTCCCTTAATTTAAAAAATATTATATTGATTATCTGACTCTTCAAAATGTATTATATTAATCATTTTCATCTAATTTGTGACAAATTGAACAATCGAGTTTAAAATTTTTTCATCGTTAATTAGACGAAAAGAATTAACGTAGTACACTTTGATGAATGAGATCCTAATGAATAAAGAGATCAATATGATACTATTATTGTCAACAAACTCCATCTTATTTTTTTGTCATTGTCAACCAACTCCAACTTATTTTATAGTTCTCAAATGGATATTTATAGTGTTAATATTTGTATATAGAATATTCTTTAGATTTATTTAAAATAGAATAGAATATACTGGACCATATTTCTTATGTAATTAACATAATTTGGATCCTCTCATTTTTTATATATCATGACATCTCTTATGTTTCTAATCTAACGGTCTTAAATAAAAAAAATCATTTAATAAAATAGAGAAATGGATAAGTAATTAAATGACTTTTTTTATTTAATTATTCATTATAAATCTGAACCGTTAGATTAAAAACATGAGAGATGACATGATATATAAAAAAAAAAATCCAAAGATCCAAATCCGTATTTCACTATATATATACAATTTTCATAATATTTTTCAAACACACAATTTATTTAAATATCTCTCACTCTCTTATATTTCAACGTGTTATCCAAAGTTTATTGAGAAACAATTATTTACTGTGCTTTATCCGATTGATTCACTGATTTCCAATGAGAAATTTTTTGGACAAATTGTGTCTATCCTCCCGTTTGCCTTCAATACACTGTCGTGAGTCATTCCAGTATCAGTTAACAATAATAGCGACCTCATGAATACTTGAATATTATAAAAGCACAAAATAAAAATGTTTTTTTTTGCGTGGACAGTTTTGCATAAAGGTCTGGAGATTATCATGTTCCGTATTGAGAGATCATATCCTCAATTAAGCAAGTTTCATCAAACGGCCAACCAATTACCATATTCATGTCCAATGGCGAGTTATTTTCCTTTGTATTTAGAAAGTATGGTGTTGCTAAACTTAAACAACTTGTTCTCCATGAAAAATGTGCATAACCACAAAATAAATGTTTCTTATGTAAACTAATATTTATTATTCTCTTCTTATAAATACTTCCCCTGCATGTAGTGAAATGAGGACCTAGCAAAAATATTAATGGATCATGAGCATTGTGATGTTGCCTCCGAAAACCAGTGTCTCAAAGAGACACAAATTGTATCTGTGACAAGTGTGCCACCGGTTAAAATAACCGAACCACAACAAGTTCGTCGAATTCTATTCAACGATGAAACGGATAATCAAAAGATTCATGCAATAAGGAAAATTCAAGGATGCTATCATATAGTATTGTACTTTGAGAATGATGAAGAGGAACATCATGATTGGTCTTTAACGAGTTGGATTGTGGAGTCACTAGCTAGGACTCTTTTGGATCATCCTCTACTAGCTGGTCGAATTCATAAAAGAAATGACGCAACAGGATTCGAAATTGTGTCCAATGATTCCGGAATTCGACTCTTGGAAGCTCGGTGTTCCACCACTTTGTCCGAGTTTCTTGAGTTGAATAGAAAGAAACGCGATGATCACGAGATTGAACTTGTATTTTGGAATGAAATCGATACTCAATTTCCTCAGTTCTCTCCTCTCTTTTATGTTCAGGTAAGCATTCATATTCATATACTCTCTAATATATCAGATACATTAGTTATTCAATAAATATAATTTGTGATTTTTTTCTCAGGTGACAAGCTTTATAAGTGGAGGATACTCGATCGGCATTAGTTGTAGTCTCTTCTTGGCGGAATTTGTGGTGGTTAAAAAATTCCTAAATAAATGGGCACAAACTTACAACATGTTACCCTCAATCTCAAATAAAGAAATTGACAGAACCATATTTAACTACCTTGGTTCAAAAAATCCAAATTTTCTCTCAACAGAGGATTTAAACAACCACAGTCAAAACAAAAACAGAGTTCAAAGTGTTGGATTCAAAATCACTACCAAGGATGTAAATTTTAGCAAAGTGTTGTGGAGGGAATTAGCAATGGTTTGCATGGAAGAAGCTGAAGAAAAGCTAGAGATGAAAATAGGTTCTAGTTTTAGTTTGGTTGTTAAAGAATTCTTGGAGGTGGTTGAGGTTGAGAGTGTTACAAAGAGTGGGATTAAGAATCAAATTGTTTGTATTACATCATGGGATGATTTTGGAGTGGATAAGGTTGTTTTTCATGAAGAAAATAAGGTTGTTCATGTTTCTTGTTGGATTGGATCGGTTGCTGATGCAGTTGTGATGATATTGCCATGCATAGAGGAGAATGTGTGTGGTGTGATTGTGGTTGCACCTAGTTAAAGTATGTAATCTATGGTCCCATGAATTTGGGGCATGTGATGTTTTTAAGTTTAATAAAATAATACGGTGAGTCCAACAATACTTTAATATTTTTGTCAGTGTCAAATTTTTTTGATAAGGGTTGATGATAAAATGATTTTGTAAAATCGTAATTTAATATCTTAAAAAGTTAATACAAATTCAAAATATTCTAATTTATGTATTTTTATTGGTGAATAAAAAGGGGCATGCACTAAAGAAAAAACAAAACAAAACAACTAAGAAGAGGAACAACACTCTTATTAAAAAGCCTAAAGAGAAAAAAATCCAAAACAACCAATTTGACATGGATGACCCCTACCACTTAACAAGAACAAAATCGATGATATTGAATATATTCAATTATAAATTTTCTGTATCTAATATCGAATGTATTCTTCAAACAATTTAAAATAGATCAAGTCTCAGTCAGTCCTGAGAATTGATAAAGCTTAGATTTTAAAAGATAAATCAATCAGAAACATTTCTTCTGCATTATAAATTATCTGACCACACATTCTTTTACTTTTCTTATCAGTCGTGCCATCTCCATAAGCTTAACTTATGCTTGTCTACTTCCCAAATCAGTTGCTTCATCTCTATTAAGCTGAAGTCACACTCATCTACTATTGTTCATAAGTTAAATTCTCCTTAAATTATTGAATAACTAGGTTTCATTCTTATTTTTCATTAATATTAACATTTTAAAAAGTAAAAACGGTAAAAGAAGAGCAAGTTACAAAAGTATATATTAGGGATAGAAATTGAAACCACCCAGAAGACATGTAAATTGGTGGTAAACTATAGACGTAATTGATTTTTTAAAATTTTATTTAATGTTTTAACAAATAGATTAAGTGAACTTCTCTTTTTTGTATGTTTCTTTTAAGTCCTTTACTTTTTTTTTTTTAATTATTACTTACCGCGTGAATTTTTCAACTCATTTTCATTATTTTGAAACAATATTATATGGATTGTAGATTCTGAATGTACATTGAATTGAAAAACAACAACATAATATTCATCGATTCAAGTACAAAAATAACACGATTCATACAAGTAATGATTAAATACATAAAATTAAAAGCTTGAACTTATATATATAAATTAAATACTGAAAACATGGGTTGAGTTAAGATAGTAGCATTCTTGGGGGTTGATAGTTTAGATATTAACATTCTTACTGGTTGATGTGTTTCTTCATCCGGTTCAACTATGCATCATTACTTAGTTGATTGTATTAGGATGAACCGGATCAACCTAAATAACATTGATTAAATATAGAATATGATTTTTATATTGTTATTCTAAAGTTTCAATTTTTTAAGAAGATTACGAGCTATTGTTGTTGCCGAATTTAAAAAACTGTTTGTTTTACAAATCAAAGAGTATTCTATTATCATGTGATAGGATCATGGAGTTAATTTTAGATAATTTGATTATTAAATTTAGAAGTAGAAATTTTATTAATTGGATTTTTGTTGTTTAGTTGAGTTTTTAATCATCGGGTCTTTATTGTACTATCTATTAGTGATATTATATATGTACTCTCATATGAGATAAAAGATCATCAAAGAAATCAATGAAAATCTTTATTTTTATTTAGTTTAGTTTTATCCTTCTCTTAATTTTAGTGTTTTTTATATTTTTTTTAAAAAAAATTTTTAAAAATTTTTTTTATTGATGAAGCCGTGTTGAATGCATCTTATTTTTATTCAATGAACTCATCAAAAGCATTTTGGTTTCAGCTTTCATGAGAAGTGTTTTCTTGGAAGTCGATGGCACCAATTTCGAAGTAGATCTTGAACCATCACCAAAATTCACAAATGCACCTTTACCATGAATTCCATGTGTGAAATTCTTCACGACTTGAATATCATTTTCGCCAACAAGAAAATTGTTATATAGAGCACCCATCGCCAGGCTCTGAATCCCACCATTTACTGCCTCCTCAAACTCCTCTTTCAAACATACTAGTGATTCATGGATCACAAAGAATTTTCTTGTGTAAAACGCACTATCTAACAACTGTTTAATATAATCTGGTAGGGAAATAACACTATCATGGCTAAAGGCACTTCTCCATGGATAAATAAGTTGTTTCCAGCCCCTGCTAACTAGTATTATTGACAGCAGCTCAATGAAAACCTTTTGATGAATGAAATTAGAGAAAAATGACCCTTTTGTCAAACCATTACGAGAGAAAACAAAAAACAGTAATCTCTCAAACAGTTCGCATGCAAGAACAATACTTTCATGTGTTGTTGTGACATCCTTACAAACATCCTCTTGCAAATCAACGCCAACTTTGGAGTTTCCTGATGCATGTTCTGCATAGAGAGAAGATATAATCTCCATTGCATTTAGCCCACCATTCTCAGCCAATGTTCTAGGAATCATCTCAAAACATTCAGCAAATTTGGCTATAGCATACTGACCCAATCCTGTCTCCTTAAAAGAAAATTCTTTCACCCTCTTAGCTAACTCAATTCCAGTTGCATCAGTTTCAGGCACAATACGGCTATCCCTGCACATGGCCTTGTAACTGTTCACTTTATCATCAAGTATACTATCAGTACTTCCTCTCAAGACAACAGTTGAAACATAATTGCCACCTTCTTCCTTTTTAACAATGGTAACCCTTGCACCACTAATTTCCTCAACTAAAATCGAATCGACATATCCAAGATCATATGGATTTGGTTGAATAAGCTTCGACATAGCAACAACACAGGTTGTATGGAAAAATCGACGCAGTTCAAACTTAGAACTAATTTTCAGAACCATAAGCTTATAACACTCACAAAAATGTAAAGCCAACTCTCCTACTTCCTTGATGAGCTCCTCAACTTTATCCTCTTTAGTTTTTGAAGAATTCTCTAGCTGCTCGACTGAATGTATGAGAACAGTTCCCTTAGTTTCAGTTATAGATGTATCAACGCCACCTGCAAACACAACAACCTTTGCCTTTTCCATTCTCTTTATACTACCAACAATATCATTTCTCAGAACCATTCGCCAAACAACTGTACTGTTACGCAGTCCTCCTCCCAAGAGTTTTGCAACATGAACATTGTCCACATTAAAGTTTACATAATTTTTTGGACACACTTGAATACATGCACCAGCAACAAGGGAGCATATAGTATCTTCTTGACCGAATTGCTTGCTGGAAACAACTGCTTTTATTCGAGAAACAACTTGCTCCTTATCACATACATTCATATTATCTGAACCTTCCTCAACAAGCTTGTCCAATTTTTCAACAGTCTTATTAATAACTTTGGTATATCCATTAATAATCTCACTAGGATGCAAACCCCTCCTAATAAGCTCCTCAGCACCATGAAGCAACTCGCCTGCAAAAGAAATAGTCAAATTAGCAATACCCATATGGCGCATTTGCTTATCTATAGCAAGAACATCACCATAGGCATCACTTCTACTTGTTAGCAAGAATTGATCTCCAATTCGCTTAGTCAAACCAAGCATGTTCAACGTTTCCACCACGTTATTCTTAATGGTCTTAATGGGTGTCAGAGGTGTTTTAACAAACAACTTGTGAGCAAAAACAAAAATGTATACTTTGGAAGGAGGTTGTGGAGGAATGATGAAATTTGGTAAGGATGGTACTGAGATTACAATGAGAGATATCACAAATGATACTAAAAGTTCTCAGTTAGATCCTTTTGTTCTTCTTTTCTTGGATTGGATGAAAATAGGCTTTGTAGGTGGATGTTAAAGTTGAAGATCCAAGAAAGTTATTGCAACAATGAAGTTTCACAACCTTGAGGACAAGGTTGATTTTGAAGGGGTAGGTAATGATAGGATCATGGAGTTAATTTTAGGTAATTTGATTATTAAATTTAGAAGTAGAAATTTTATTAGTTGGACTTTTGTTGTTTAGTTGAACTTTTAGTCATTGGGCCTTTATTCTACTATCTATTAGTGATATTATATATGTACTCTCATATGAGATGAAAGATCATCAAAGAAATCAATGAAAGTCTTTATTTTTATTTAGTTTAGTTCTATCCTTCTCTTAATTTTAGTGTTTTTCATACTTTTCTTTAGGATTTCATTTTAGCATTCTATCATCATGGATTCTAAATAAATTGGATTTGAGTACTGTTGTGAAATCCATGTCATGAAAACAAAATATAAATTGTTTTTTTATCAGTAAGAAAACTACAAAGTTGGAAAGAGAGAAGAGAGAAAAAAAGACAAAATTCAAAGTGGTATGAAATCTTAGATTTTTAATTTAATTACACATTAGAGACTAATATTTACAATTGAATCTCAACCAAACCACTTTCTCCTTTAATCAGAGTTAATGAGAAGTGGAGATTAATATGTTATTTATAAGAAAACTAAAATTATAACTTTTAACTAACATACTAAACAAATAAGCTAACATACTTACTCATTTCGACATGCTAACTACCTAACATATTTCGACAGCTAAAATAGCTCTTCGACAGAGTTTGATCCAACACTAACTTATAATCCAAAAGCTACAAATCTCTATCTTAGAACAAAATTTCGAACCATGAAACGAACTAGTTGTCATTATGCAGTTTTATCAGCTGCATACAATGGAAGAACTTACAATTTGATAATGTCTTGACGGTCATATCAACAACATTGTCATCGGTTGAAACCTTTAACACTTGGACTTCTCCATGCTCCATTATCTCTCCAACGAAATGAGCCTAACATCAACGTACTTAGTTCGCTCATGATAGGCTGAATTTTCTGACAGGTGTATGGCATTCTGACTATCATATTTAATAGTGATTGTTTGACCTTGAAGTTTCAGCTCATTAGCAAAACTTTCAAGACACGATGCTTCTTTCACAACTTCAGTGGGGGCAACGTATTCTGCTTCGGTGGTTAATAAGACAACAACCTTATGAAGTGTTTCTTTTCAAATGATTTCTCTGCCAAACACAGTGAAAACACATCCAAAAAGAGATTTTATGGAATCCATACAACCTGTATAATCAGAGTCGACAAATCCTTTGATTTCAACTTTGCTATCATCTTTGGCTCCACCATAAATCAGAACTCTGCTCAGAGATCCATTTATGTTCTTTAAAATCCACTCCAATGCTTTCCAATGCGCTTTCCAGGATTGATCATATACCTGCTTACAAGACTCACTGCATATGTTATGTCTGGCCTAGTACAAACCATATAATACATCAAAGAACCTATTATACTAGCATACGAAATGCTATTCATATAGGCTCTTTCGACTTTAGTACTCATACTTTGAGTCGTACTAAACTTGAATTAAGGATTTGTTGGTGTTACGACAGACTTTGAATTCGACATACCAAATTTGTTGAGAATCTTCCTTACGTATGTCTCTTGAGATAAGCATAATCTCGACTAATTTCTATCTCTCTAGATGTCTTTCCCAAGAATCATAGTGGAAGCTCCAAGATCCTTCATTTCGAACTCTTTGTCAAGTTCAACCTTCACCTTCGTTACATCCTCGACATTGTTGCTTTCTATGAAGATGTCAACCACATAAAGCATCAAAATAAACAAGTGAACTTCCATGTTAAAATCCGAAGTAAACATGGTGGTCGAATTGACTCCTAGTGAAACTTATGTGTGCCATGAACCTATCAAACCTCTTATTCATTGCCTAAGATATTTCTTCAGGTCATATAATGATATATTCAGCTTGCACACATAATCTTTCTTGCCCTTTTCTACATACCCTTAAGGTTGCCTCATTAGGATCGTTTCATCTAGTTTGAACTTTGCCACCTTGGATAATAAAATTCTAATTGATTTTTTCTTTACAACATGTGAGAACACATCATTGATGTTGACTTCTTCTTTCTGAATGTATCTCTCTTCGACATCACTCCTTCAATTTTTACCTTAACCTTGAAAATCCACTTACAGTTGACTAACCTGGCTCTTGTTGGTTTCTTAATCAGCTTCTAAGTATGGTAATCATGAAGAGATTTCATATCATCATCTATGGCTTTCATCCATTCAATATTATTTCGACTCCTCACAACTTCCTTGTAGTCTTTAGGTTTTGCATCAAGAACCTTGCTTGCAGAGATTAAGGCAAAAGTTATGAGATTTGCATAACTAAGTCTCTAAGGAGGCTTGATGACTATTCTTGACTTGTCTCTTGCCAACAAGTAACCATTATCCGTCTCCTCATCTTCATCAACATCTTGTGTTTCTTCTTTGACTTCTTATGGGTTATGCAATTCAGCATCACTATACTCCACCTCAATAGGAACATCTTCTGGTTCCTGCTCTTCTTTAGAGATCTTTGCATTTCAAACACCGTCATCAGTTTTCTTGAACGCCATTTATACTTCATTGAAAACTACATCACAACTTGTAATACACCTTTTATTACCTAGTTCTAGGCAACACAAACTATATGCTTGAACTCCCCATGATATCCAAGGAACATACATCTCAGAGCTCTAAGTTTGATTTTGTCTTGCCTAATGTGAGCATAGGCTACACAACCAAATACTCTAAGTCTGTCGAGATTAGGTGGATGTCCTGACCAGACTTCTTCAGGTGTCTTCATTCCCAAGGCAGTCGAGAAACACCTATTTATCATGTATACTACAGTCACTGTAGCCTCAGCCTAAAACACATTTTTTAATTAAGCACTAATCAACATGCATATAACCCTTTCAAGGATAGTTCGATTAAATCTTTCAGCCAAGACATTTGGCTAAGGAGTAGCTGCTACAATATTGTGCCTAGAAATACCAGACATAGTACAATAACTGTCAAAAGCTTCATTACATAACTCAAGGTCATTATCAGTCCTCAACCTCTTTACTTTCTTGTCAATCTGATTTTCAACTAGAGTCTTTCAACTTTTGAAATTCTCAAAAGTTTCATTCTTAGTCTTCTGAGTGAATATTCATAAATTTCTGAAATAGTCATTAAATAGGGATATAAAATATCTAGCCCCTAAGTATGAAGGATTTCTTGCAATCCTCCAAAGATAAGGATGAATTTAATCAAGGCATCTATGTGCTCTTTGTTTGTCTTTGTTGAACTTCACTCTGCAGACTTTACCAAACACACAAGGTTCACAAAACTCTATTTTTTTTTAACCTTGTCACCACCTAGAAGATTTTTTTCTCCATTTGACCATGCACCTTTCAATAACATGGCTCAATGTCACGTGCCATGGTTTTATCTTCGACACATGTTTTGTGGATGCAAAATCTGCAGAACAACTTACAATTGTAGTTGGATGCCCCTAATTCATTCAGGGGAACACTTATATTCGGTTATTTTGCTGTCTGTCTTATCATTTTCATATTTGATTTAATTTTGATTATTTAGTCTTCTTAATGATTGCATTTCTCGGAATCAAGTTTCAAAAGATTCATTTTTTAGCATGCATAAACCATTTGTTAGGTTTGATCTTGATCATCGTGTTTTTTGATCAATTGCACTTTCTTAAGTTTAAGTAAGTGGAATGAAAACCTTTTATGTTTTTTTATTTGAGTTTGATTTAAAGTAAAATTTCAAAGTGTTTTTAAACTATAAAAATTTGAGATAATATGTGTTTAATTCAAATCATAGAAATCAAATACACTTTCTTATTCAAATCAAATTGAACAGATGTAAAATTGGAATTTTCTGACCATTTGTTATGAACAATTTTTTACACATGATTCGAATCAATTTCTTACTGGTCATCTCTGGTTGATTTGATTTTGTTCAAAATTAGCACATAATTCAAATCACATAATTTTCATCATTTTCCAATTGGACCTGTTGCATTTGATTCAAATCAATTTTTACACATGATTCCAATCATGAGGTCCTTGATTCAAATCATACTTTCCTCATGATTCGAATCAACTGACAAATGTTCAAAATTTGTTTTTTATTTTATTCCACTTCACTTGTTTATTAGATTTAAATCATTAATTGCTCTTTATCTCAGCGCTTAATCAATTGACTTTTTCAACCTTTTTCAACGCTTAATCTCAAGCGCATATACAACATTTTTGTCATCATTTTTCACATAACATTTTATCATTTGATCATAATTTTCATTATGATTTAGTGAAAAATCAATTTCCTCTGTTTTGAAAGATCAAAGTCTTGCAACGAAATTCTTGTATCTTCAAGTTCAATTTGATTCAGATCTTGATAACGAGAAATTTGTAATTATATGAAGGAGGTACGTCCTTGAAACTAACTGTTCTTGTCTCAAGAATTTCCTTAGTAGTGAATGTGTGAAAGGCTACGAATAAGGAAGAGTTCTTCTCAAGTATTTGGATAATTCATTGCTCAAGGAATCGGTATGATCAAGCGGTTGATTGCTACACAAGAAGGCTTGGAGCAAATTGGTGATATTGGAAGATTCAAGAAACATGAATTGAGTAAAGATTATGTAGAAAAGTTTCGCAGTTGTTTGTATACAAGTCAAGATCCAGATAGAAGATTTTAATTTTCTAGATTGTATTAAGGATTAGTGATTGTATGAACTCTTGAAAGTATTTGTCAAATAACAAGGAACTATGCAGACTCCAATAGGAAACCATTTAAGAGTGCACATAGGGAAAGCGGGGATAAACAACAAAGCACTATAAATCTCGATGTCATCTCTCTCTCTCTCTCTCTCTCTCTCTCTCTCTCTCTCTCTCTCTCTCTCTCTCTCTCTCTCTCTCTCTCTCTCTCTCTCTCTCTCTCTCTCTCTCTCTCTCTCTCTCTCTCACACACACACACACACACACATACTTGCATTTAATTTCGTAGTGTTTACATGCTTAGGGATTTCAATTCAATCATAGTTTGTTGTTGATTGATCAATATCAATTTATTACATAAACATTAGGTTTTTTTGAATTGGATACCTAGTTAAGCTAGATTGGGATTAATTTTCTGAGAAAAAAAATTGACATTAGAATTCTATTCATAGAATCATTATGTAAACACTTCTTGTGAATTACACAATCGATTAAATCTAATACCTAGTGTTTCATCATATTCATCTTTTGTGTTTATGAAACTATCTAGTGTTAACTTGATCAAAATTTGAATAATATATTTTTCACATTTTCGCATCAAACCTTCAGCTCGCAATTATTTTTGAAAACACTTTGATTTGTAAACGGAGGTTGAATTTTAATTGGGTTTATTCACATACTCTAGACCGTTTTCTACTCCCATATTCACACCCAACAATTGCCATCAAGTGTTGGTCTTTTGATTGTATCTAATCGACATCTGAAAGTTGTGAATATGACAGAAGATGAAGATCCTAAGGGGGTGTATAATAGAGCACACGTTTTCAAAAGAAAAAATTATGCTTATTGTAAATTGGTCATGTACGTACACTTGTTATCGGTTGACAAAAATATGTGATGTGTTGTCACTAAGGGACCATATATTCCTAAGGGCAATGAGGATGTTGTCAAACATCCAAAAGATTGGGATGATGCTGAAACCATAAAAGGTTTCATATGATTTGAAAGGGAGGAACATACTTATTTACGCGTTAAGCGCTAAAGTGTTATATTCGATTTCACATCATACGAGTGCTAAAGGTATGTGAGACGCTCTCCAAACTCTCTATGAGGGAATAAATCACGTTAATGATTCTAAAATCAATATGTTTACGTAGGAGGTTGAACTATTTCATATGGAACCTAGAGAATTTGTGGATTCCAGTAATCTAGATTCCTCCATTTGATTAACAAACTGCGTAACTTGGGTAAAACCTTTTCCAACAAAGATTGTACTAACAAAATACTGAGATCTAT
Organism: Lathyrus sativus; assembly: GCA_963859935.3. NCBI lineage: Eukaryota > Viridiplantae > Streptophyta > Magnoliopsida > Fabales > Fabaceae > Lathyrus > Lathyrus sativus. The sequence goes on from OZ012736.1 coordinate 514,828,282, forward strand.
ATGCAGGGAGTGACAAACAAAAGTCACTGCTATAAAATAATAAAATGATCCTAATACTTTGGATATTAAAAAATTGTTTGGAAACTTAGTTGAGCATGAAATAGCTAAAACGACTCGCCAATAGCAAAGTAGAGTCGAAAAAGAAAGAGAAAGGTAAAGAAGAGAAACAAGATCTTTCTTTGAAAGTTTTGTCTTTTAAAGGAGAGAAGTCAAAGGAAGAAAGTGACAACTTTGACAAAGAAGTTTCCAAAAAGGAAGAAATTGGTTTATTCGCTAGACGCTACAATAGATATCTAAATAGAAACAAGCTCAAGCATACAACAAGCGTCTAGTGAATTTCAAAAATACTCATTCACCCAAGAAAGATCACAAGAAAGGTGATGATGATATCATTTGTTATAAATGTCGTAAATTTGGGCACTATAGAACCACATATCCAACTCTCACTAAACATCATAAAAGTAAAGACAAGGATTTCTATAAGACAAAGGGAAAGAGTTCCAAAGGCTGTAGAGCCTACATCATGTAGGAAGAAGAGGATGAGAGCTCCTCATCTGATTCTTGCTCAAGTTCAGATGATGAGTGTGCTAAATTTTGCTTGATGACACATAAGAAAGGTGAAACTTCAAAGGTATATACTTCTGATTCCGGAAATGAGTATTCTTATAGTGAATTGTCAAATGCATTCAATGAATATATGTTGATTATATAAAAGCTTTTAAGAAAAGTTATCTTCAAAAAGAAATGATTTTAAAACTTGAAGAGGATATAAATAATCTTGATCATGCTTTATAATCTCTTAAGGAAGTGCATACATATCTAATTAAGGAGTTTGAACCTCACATATCCAATTCTTGCAATCTTGCATGCTTTGTTGTTTCCTAGCAGCACTGATCCTTCATCTTAATCACACAAGTCCTCAAAAAATTATTTGTTTGAAGTCATGTGTCAAGTGCACCTTGAATCTATAATCCACTCCTTGTTTGAATTACTGCTAGACACTACCAGGACATCAGGAAATTCATAATCATCCTGAACAAAGACTGCATTTCCATCATCATTTATTTCACCATAGTTATTCAATCTATCAGGACACACATTTCTTGTATGCCTTATTTCTTACAGTGGTAACACCTAATAGCAAGAGCATCACCACCATAATATATTTGTTGAAACTTATCCTTCTTCTTCTCAAATTTTCCATCTTTCATCGGGTATTTTCCTTTTATAGCTAAACCTTCACTAACTGATGATGGCTTGTACTCCTTCCTTTCATTCAAGTCTTTAGAGTGCAAAGTCGATTGAACTTCTTCAAATGTCAGAAACTCTCTTCCATACAATTATTTGAAGTGAGCATGTGATCTTGGCTAAGCACACAACAAAACTAACGCTTGATCTTCATAATCGATTTTGACATCTATGTTCTCCAAGTTAAGAATCAACTTGTTGAACATATCCAGCCGCTCAGTCAAGACTTTATCTTCACTCATCTTGAATGAGTACAAGACTTGTTTCAAATAGAGTCGATTTACCAAAGATTTGGTCATGTGCAAACCTTCAAGTTTTGCCCATACTACTGTTGTGGTTTTCTCCTTTGAGACCTGCCTGAAAATCTTATCACCAAGGCTTAGGACGATAACACTATAATCTTTTCGATCATGGTTGTCTTATCTCTTTTTGTCAAAGTTGCACCCATGTTTTCAGATTCTTTCAACGCTTCTAGCAAATCCTATTGAACAAGAAGAGCTCGCATTTTCAATCGCCATAATCCAAATTCATTTACACCTGTGAACTTCTCAATTATATACTTTGTTGACGACATTTTTCTTACACACTCGCCAGTTTGTTAAGATTCAATGTCAACATGTGCTTGATAAAATGTCAATGAAAAGGAAAATTGAAGAATAAAAAGGATAAGAATTCAGAAATTCGTCAAAAATACTTTATTTCATTCTTGTGGTTTATTCAATTAGACAAACGAAATTGTTTTTACAATTGAATACTAACTTCTTTATATATATATATATATATATATATATATATATATATATATATATATATATATATATATATATATATATATATATATATATATATATATATATATATATATATATATATATAAGTGAATACTTAGGGGTATGATGTGAATATTTAGGGATATCACTTAGTGAATATTTAGGGGTAGGGGTATATCATACACCCTGACAAATATATCACTTTTAGTTAGATGGTTGGTGTTTGGTCTAACCATAAACTTTATCTAAATTATCACATTATTATGAATTCAAAATGTCTTCCGGCGTAAGTGTGAAACTTAGCTAACAAACTTACCCTTCAATCAATATGAAGGTTAAATTTTTACTATTTCAAAAACATTTTCGAGTTTTTTTAAGGGTGAGTCTTCAATTATGACGGTGTGAAGAGCATTCTCCGAATTTAAAATTACGGACTAAAGAATTATGAATAGGACTAAAGTTAGCAAGCCAGATCCATTAGTTTTCATTTCCACTGATTCAAGCTTGGCTGTAACCGCCACGTTGGTAGGTGTTAGAGAACCGCAACCAACACCTGTTCCGATGCTCCACTCACTGCAACAGTGGAAGAATAAGACGGAGGAAAATCATTGCTAGCTTAAAGAAGACTAGTATTGAGGAATGGAAACCAAAAACGAAGGAAATGCAGTTCGAATTCGAATTGAGAATCCATTTGCTTTCAAAGTTGGTCAAGTATTTACTGGTTTTGGAATCGGTTGTGGCGTCGGAATCGGCGTTGGACGCCCTTTAAATCTAGGTATTTTCCTCCTCTTCTCTCGCAATTTCACATTATGGACTTGAAAAATTTCTTCAACCCCAAAACTCCTCAAAATTCTCCTACTCACAAACCTAGTATATCTTATTATCTTTATCGCGTTTTCTCTTAATCAGCTTCAATTTTTGAAACTTAATGATTTATTGAGCAACATTACTGAAATTGTTATCTTATTATGAATTTGTTGCAGCTGCAATACCTATGTTGAATCAAGTAATGAGTGCTACTAGGGGTGCTACTGATGCATTTTCTGGTGTTAGCAGGCATGTAAATACTTCTGTAAGTAAGACAATTATCCTCAGTAGCATCGCTACCTCTGAAAAAATGTGTTAGTGTCGGTTTCAAACCGACACTAACACTTGTAATTACGTTTAATTTATTCATTTTTTATTACCGTTGAGGTTTGAGGTGTTAGTGTCAGGGTTGTGTTTCCGGTGTTCGTGCTTCATAGCAATTATCACAATTATGCTTTTATTCTTGTTTGTTCCCTTGCTTTTGATGAAATACTTGTTTCTCATATACATATGTTGGTACAGTTGAGGAAGTTTGGAGCTAAAAATATTGAAGTGGGTGTTGGATGTGGAGTTGGTTTTGGTCATGGTTTTGGAGCTGGTATGTCATATTTTCTATTCTTTGCCGATGTTCTAGCGTTTTGTGATTTTTGTATCGTTAAATTGTTGTAGTAACCGATAAAATATCATATTGAATTCAATGATAAGAAATCGTTTTTCTTGTCTTTGCTTCTATTAGATGAATATGTTGCTAGTTTGATTTTCTCTTGTTATATTCTTGACATTATTTTTGGTTAGGTATTTAATCTGGTAATTGTTAGTTGGGATCTGTTTAATTATCAATCTATCTATTGTGGCACTATTAGTGGGATAAGACTTGGTTGTTGTTGTTGTTATTATTGTATATATACGGGTGGTTCTGTTTTGATTATTTCAGTGGGCATAGACTCTCCATGCCATGTTAACATTCTTCGGTTGATAGCTTGGTTTTGATATTTATTATGGCAGGACTTGCTGTGAAACCTGGGGTGTTGAATCAAATTCAATCTTGCCTTGTAGTATGTGAAACTTCTCTCATTTGAAAAGTATTGTCTTTTAATATCTTCCTTTATATTCCTTTTTGTATCGGATCTTTAATGTTTGAATACTTTAATGTTCTAGGTAACAATGACAAAGATGATGATGAAGTTTGGACTTACTCCCAGTTTACCATTTAGTCCGGGTGCATTTCCCTCATCCTTACAAAGCGTCACAAGCACAGTCAGTACAGGAAGCATGATGCCGTTAGTAACTAAATCGACTGATCAATTATCTCAAGGTCTAGCGGGATCTCAACCAATGAACATTGGTTTGGCTTTTGATAAAACTGCAATAAAAGACACTGCAGTTGACACTACATATGGCAGCCGAACCGAGAAGGTTCTTAACAACTTTTTGCAAAATCCACTGTTGAAGGGAGAAGGAGGAGCTTCCGGGGAAGTTGTATGCTCTCATTACTCACTTTCATACATGACAATTAAATATTGATGCATTTTTCTTCTAATCATTAGAGCATGGGGAGTTTATTTTCACATATAGAATTGAAAATGCTTTCTAATTTTAGAACTTCCGCATACACTTAATGCTTCACAAATGGATGATCAAAGAATTTGCATTTGGTATTGAGAAAGACTTTGGACAATAAACAATGACTAAATACTTTTTGTTTATTTATATACTCTTCCGTGATTAACTGAGGTATTTGAATACATCACTTTTGGACAATATGATCTTCTTAAAAGTCTTGCTCTTATTTATGAAATGATTTTAATTACTATAAACTATAAAGTGTTCAGCATGACAAAATTATCACCATTTATATTACTCCTTCCTTTCTTCCACTTTGTGAGTTTTATCTTTAGTGATTCAAATGTTACATGAAATTCTGATTCTAATAACTAGATTCATTGTAGGCTGGACGCTTGATCACAGAGAACAAAATACTTCAGATGGTAATTTTCTTCTTCTAATTAGTATTGATTATGTGACCAAGATATAAACCACCTTTTATAATATATACTAAATAGTTAAGTACTGATAAACTCGGTATCTTATAACCAGAGTACATGCTTCTTGTTGAAATTTTCAATGTTTTTTTGTTTCTATTATTATTAAATTTTTTCTATTGTTGTAGGTTTTGAAACACCAACAAATCATTGAAGAACTTGTTGAGGAAAATGAGAAGCTTAGGCAGATACTAGTGGAAGAGCTGAAAGTACCATCGAGCAAACTGGAATCGGGTTCTTCAGGTAGAATTAGAAATAAGTTGCCATGTACTGATTGTTTTGACTGCCGTAGAAAACAAAGAAGAAAGTAGTTTCAAAATAACAATACTGATATACTCATTGAACTGTTCGCACGTTGACGCTTAAAGGGACACCCCTTAAGAGTGATACCCCTTAGTTTTTTTGTCTTTTTACTTACATATTACTGGAGTGAAAATAGTATAAGCAAAAATGTTTATCGCCTCTTCTTCTCTCCCTTCCCTTATATTAAAATTGAAATTTTATCCTACCATCCCACACTCTCCCCTCTCCCGTAATGCGACCCCACACTCACATATTTTCATTGACAAAAATGTCTTTATCAAATAGCAACACACTCCAAGCACTACTCAGGTACCTGGTCATCTGCACCCTCCAAAGAGCACAAACGCAACAAACAAAAAAAGGGTGAGAACTACATTCAATAAATAAGCGGTGAAATGCACATGCTAAGGAGTAGTTACACACCACACCTACAATCATACACATGCAACGCACATACACATGCCATCTCAATCACTCGACATTAATAGCCCATAATCAAATACAAATATGTAATGTGACTCACTGACTCGACACAATGCATGTGGTACCAACACAAACACATACAGTTCACCCTAGAATCCGATTCCCGTCAGAATCCGGATAAGTCGTATACGTTCCTCTGAACTACAACTTATCTCCACAACGACTTCCACATGAAGTCCGGATGAACTAGGCACCCATCATGGATTTCCACCTAGCCATCTCCACAAGACACATGACATAAAATGCATGACAACCCCATTATGCAATTACAATAATAATTTTAAGCATAATTTAATCAATGATCCACACGAGCCATCCACTCACTGTAATCCTCTCGGGAATTACCATCATCACACCAGATCGTCCACACCGGATGGTCCTGACCCACACATATCAATCACACCCCTAAGGGAAAAAAACGTAATTTTTCACATTCTCTAATTAAATTCATTACTAATCTTCCTTAGTTTCATTTTAGTCATATTAATCCTACCGATTAAACGGAATTGCGTTCCAAAAAAAATCTGGGCAGAAATCGCGAAAATGGGAAAAAGTCATCCCAGGCTTGCCCATACGCGTACTGCCCTGCCTGTTACGCGTATTGCCTTGCTGTCAGGCCCACCATACGCGTATTGCCTTGCTGTCAGGCCCACCATACGCGTATTGCCCTGCTTGTTACGCGTATTGCCTTGTTGTCAGGCCCACCATACGCGTATTGCCTTACCTGTTACGCGTATTGCCCTATCTGGTACGCGTATTGCCTTGCTGTCAGGCCAACCATACGCGTATTGCCCTATCTGGTACGCGTATTGCCCTGTCCCATACGCGTATCACCAGAAGTGCTGCCAAAAACTCAGATTTCATCCCTTTCACGAATCCTCACTCAATACTCTTCATTTTACCACTCAACTCAACACAAAATTCAGTTTTTTGTTAATCGTTCCTCTCTACCTCCAATATACTTCATCTATTAATTATTCTCCTAAGGTTTTTATCATGCAAGGTTTAATTTCGTTAACCCTCTAACCCTTATTTTTTAGATCGGTTATTCATCATAATTCTATTACAGCATCAAGAAATTTTCACACGAATTGCATATCAGTCCCATAATCATACACACAAACATCATACAATGATCATTCAACAATAACAGAAATTACAGGGAATCCATCATGCTATGAAAATCAGATAAAAGAAGAGAAAAATTCATGAAACCTATAAGAGAAAGTGCCTCTCACTACCCTCTCATGTTAATTCACCCCATATTGAAATTCATTCTCCCCCCTTACCTTGGATTTGAGCTCTTTCTTTGCAACAATGGACGAATCTTGGTTCTTCTGCCCTATCTCTCCTTTCTCTATCTTTTCCTTTTTCACGATTAGTAATTGATTCCCCACTAAACCACTTCTAATCCCCCTTAATTAGATTTTTAGTTTTATTATTCCAATTAATAATAATAATAATAATAATAACAATAATAATAATAATAATAATAATAATAACCACTACCATCCCATTAATATTATTATTAATAGCATAAAATAATAATACTAAGGAGCATAATATTTTTATTATTATCATTAATCATTAATATTATTTATTATAGGTCCACTTTACCCCAACTAAGGTCAACTCTCATCCTCGGCCCTAACATCATACCCTTATTAAGGACATCACAACTAATACACGCACAATAAAGTATAAAATGACTAAATAATTTAAATGGAGTGTTACAATAGCATTCTCCTCTTTTGAGGCCGAGTACATTGCGGCTTCGTTGTGTACATGTCAAGCTATGTGGCTCATAAATCTATTAAAAAAGTTGGGTAGCAATGAGGGTGAGACTACTATACTTATGGTTGATAATGTTTCTGCAATAAACCTTGCGAAAAATCCGATTGCACACGGAAGAAGCATTAATCATATAAAGATGCGGTTTCATTATTTGAGGGGGTTAATGAGTGAATGCAAATTATGATTGAAATATTGTCGAAACGAAGATCAAGTTGCGGATTTGTTGATCAATGATGTAACAAATGAGGTGTTCAAGAGGTTGAAGAAAAGTTTGAGCATGATGGACTTGTAACAACTGAAATGAGGTGGTGTGTTGAAAATGTTGGTGCAAAGATAGAATAATGAAAATAGGGAAATATTCTATTAAAGAGAATGACGGCAGAAGAAACAGGATTAAGAGTTACAATGATTGTCACCCTATTTATAAGCTAAAACTAGGGTTACTAAAATAAGATAAAATACTAAAATACCCTCTAACAAACTTATGGGCTTAAGAAAATAATATAATAAAATATGAATTATTACTAATACCATCCCTTAATTCATATTCCATCAAAACTTGTAACACCAATTCCATCCCTTAATCTGAGAAATTGGTCAGTCTTGATAGCTTTCGTCAGAACATCTGCCAACTGCTTCTGAGTGCTGCAGTGTACAACTTCTAACACTCCACTCTGAACTTGATGTCTCAGAAAATGATACTTGGTCTCAATATGCTTGCTTCTCCCATGCAGCACTGGGTTTCTGGCAAGGTTGATTGCAGACTTGTTGTCAATCATCAACTTCAGAGGTTTGTCTACTTTAATCTTCAGATCCTGCAACAGATTCAGAATGCACACAGCTTGGCATGCAGTAACAGCACCTGCAATGTATTCAGCTTCACAGGTTGACAACGCCACAACAGGTTGCTTCTTGGAACACCAAGAAATAGGACCTCCCAGAAATTTGAACAAGTACCCAGATGTACTTCTTCTGTCAACTCTGTCTCCACACCAATCCGAGTCTGAATAACTCAGAAGTTCTGACTCATTATTTCCTCCAGAGGGAAATAACACTCCATACTTCAGAGTTCCTTTGATATAACTCAGAATCCTGACAGCAGCTTGGTAATGGGACCACTTAGGTTTACTCATGAACCTACTAACCATCCCAACTGAGTAGCAAATATCAGGTCTGGTATTGCACAGATACCTCAGAGAACCAACCAACTGTTTGAAGGTTGTAGCATCCACATCCTTTCCTTCAGAGTCTGAATCCAGTTTCTGATTTGTATCAGAAGGTGTGACAGCCATCTTACAATTCTTCAGTTCAAATCTCTTCAGAAGTTCTAATTCATACTTGAGCTGATGCAAAATGATACCTTTCTCAGAATATCTGAACTCCATCCCTAGAAAGTATGTCATTTTGCCTAGATCAGTCATTTCAAATTCATTCATTAGAACCTTCTTGAACTTGGCTATCTCATGTTCAGAACTTCCAGTCAATAGTATATCATCAACATATAAACATACCAGAGTCATATTGCCTTCAGAAGTATGCTGAACATAGACACCGTACTCCATCTCACATTTCTGAAAGCCTTGCTTCTTGAAAAATGAATCAATCTTCTGATTCCAAGCTCTGGGCGCTTGTTTCAATCCATATAGAGCTTTGTATAATCTGTACACCATCCCTTCCTGATTCTTTTCCACAAATCCAGGAGGTTGTGACACGTAAACTTCTTCTTCTAATGGACCATTCAGAAATGCAGATTTTACATCTAAATGCATCAGAGGCCAATTCCTGTTAGCAGCTATTGCAATCACCATTCTGATTGTTTCATGTCTTGCTACAGGTGCAAACACTTCAGAATAATCCAGCCCAGGTTTCTGTAGAAATCCTCTGGCTACCAACCTTGCTTTATGTTTGCCAATTGAGCCATCTGGCTTTAACTTCTGCTTGAAAACCCATCTGACGCTGATGGCTTTCTTGTCTTTTGGAAGTTCTGTCAGCTTCCAAGTCTTGTTTCTCTCTATAGCATCAAGTTCTTCTTTCATGGCCTTCAGCCAGAGCTTCTGCTTAAGAGCCTCCTCTGTACTTATAGGTTCAGAGTCTACTAACATGGCACACTGAATAACTTCTCCTTCAGAGTCTACTTCAGTGTCTTGCAGCATGTCAAATTCTGCAAATCTTCTGGGAACGCTTCTCATTCTTTGTGGTCTCTGAACTTGTTCAGAGTCTTGAGCTTCAGAGTTTCTAGCTTCAGATGATTGACCTCCAGAGCTTTGACCATCTTCAGAGTCTGGCATATTTCCAGAGTCTGAATTGCCACCAAGATCTGGATTGCCATCAGAGTCTGAATCATCAGAGTCTGGGTCATCTGGGTCACCTTCATCTTCTGAGTCTTCTTCAGAGTTTGAATCAGTATCAGAGTCAGAGTCAATATCAGGGTTTACTTCAACTTCAGAAATTCTTAACTTTGGCCTTTCTTCAGAGGTTCTAACATCAGAATCAGATTGAGACTTATCCCAATTCCAAACTTCTGATTCCTTCACAATCACATCTCTGCTGAATTCAATTTTATTGGTTTCTGGACAATAGAGCTTGTATGCACCTGTACTGTGGTACCCTATCAGAATCATCACTTTGCTTCTATCATCCAGCTTCTGTCTTCTGGCTTCTGGAACATGTTTATAGCAAACAAAACCAAACACCTTCAGATGACTAACACTTTGCTTGTCTCCAGTCCACTTCTGCATAGGAACTATTTCCTTCAACTTCTTCGTAGGACATCTGTTGAGTACATACGTTGCAGTGGCAACAGCTTCTCCCCAGAGCTTCTGAGGAAGCTTCTTCTCCTTTAGCATGCTTCTCACCATATCAAGCAAAGTACGGTTTCTTCTTTCAGCAAGACCATTGTGTTGAGGGGTATAAGGAGCAGTAACCTCATGCTCAATTCCATTCTCCTCACAGAACTTCTGGAACTCTTTGGAGTTATACTCACCTCCACCATCAGTTCTAAGAATCTTCAACTTCTGACCACTCTGATTCTCAGCCTTCATTCTGAACTTCTTGAATTCATCAAACACCTCGTGTTTAAACTTAATAAGGGATACCCATGTCATTCTTGTGAATTCATCAACAAATAACACAAAATATTTATTCCCTCCAATTGATGCTACTGGAAATGGACCACACACATCAGAGTGTACAACTCCCAAGGCATGTTTTGCTCTTGGAGCAACTTCTGATGCAAATGGCAATCTTGGTTGTTTTCCTTCCATGCAAACTTTGCATGACTTTTCAGGCTTCTTAATTGCAGGAATTCCATGTACCAATTTCTTTGAATTCAGATGTTGTAAGCTTCTGAAATTCAAATGACCGAATCTTCTGTGCCACAGCTCACTCTCCTTCTCAGTACTTGTTGCACTAAGACACTCTGAGTCTGCAGTTCTGACATTCACCTTGAATGTTCTATTCCTTCCCTGTTCTGACTCCATAATCAACTTCTGATTACAGTCATACAGCTTCAGAAGATTGTCCTTCATGGTAACTGAGAAACCTTTCTCAATTAATTGTCCCACACTCATCAGATTGCTTCTGATGCCAGGTACATACCACACATTCTGAATCAATGCTATTTTCCCATTGTTCAGAGTCACTCTGACATTTCCCATACCTTCTGCATTAAGATATTTGTCATCAGCACATCTGATCTTTGTTCTCTTTTCAGAGTCAAAGTCAACCAGCCATTTCTTGTTTCCAGTAAGATGATTTGAACAGCCAGTGTCCATATACCACCAGTCTGTCAGATCATCAGATTCAGAGGCCATCAATAGCACAGATTCGTCATCAGAACTTCTGGCTATATTTGCTTCTTCTGATTTCTTCTCCTTGTTTGACCAACAATCTCTAGCAAAGTGACCAAACTTCTTACAACAGTAACATTGGATCTTCTTCTTGTCATACTTCTCTTTTCCCTTCTGAGCATTCTTTTGTCTATCAGAGGTTGAGGTTTCTGACTTCTGACCACCATCAGATCTTCTCTTGGCTTCTGACTGCTTCTGATACCTCCTATCAGAAGTTGCTTTCAGAGCCTGCTGCTCTACTTCCCTTTCAGAAGTTCTCTCAGTCAAACGCAACTCTTGCGCTTCTAGACTGCTCTGCAGCTCTTCAATTCTCATGGTGCTCAGATCTTTGGAATGTTCTATTGCTACCTCAATGTAATCAAATTGAGGAGTAAGGGATCTCAATACCTTCTCCATGATTGTTTCTTCAGAAAGAGTTTCTCCACACGCCTTCATCTCATTAGTGATCAGAATCACTCTGGAGATGTATTCAGAAACTTTCTCATTATTCTTCATGTTGAGATTCTCATATTGCTTTCTCAAGGACTGAAGCTTCACCTTCTTCACTGATGCGTCACCACCATAACATCTCACCAGAGTGTCCCATGCAACCTTTGCTGTTGTAGAGTCTGCAATCTTCTCAAACACGTTTACATCCACACATTGATGAATGAAGAACAATGCTTTCTGATCCTTCTTCCTTACTTCCTTCTGCGCGTTTTTCTGTTCATCGGTTGCATCTGCTGCTACTGGAACATAACCATCAGTGACAAGATCTAGAACATCTTGAGCACCAAATAGTACACGCATTTGGATCATCCAACGATTCCAGTTTTTACCATCAAATACTGGAAGTTTGGTGTTCATGTTGCCGTTTCCGTTCATCTTCTACTTTGCACAATACACTCAGATTTCTCACACAGTGTTTCCCAACCCACAGAATAAAATTCTGATCAGATTTTGTTCAAGATTCAACACGAATCTAAGAATCAAAATCAAACACACAAGACCTCACGTTCACTCGTGTTTCCCGTGTTTCCCAATGAATCAGAACCGGAGCTCTAGATACCAATTGTTGGTGCAAAGATAGAATAATGAAAATAGGGAAATATTCTATTAAAGAGAATGACGGCAGAAGAAACAGGATTAAGAGTTACAATGATTGTCACCCTATTTATAAGCTAAAACTAGGGTTACTAAAATAAGATAAAATACTAAAATACCCTCTAACAAACTTATGGGCTTAAGAAAATAATATAATAAAATATGAATTATTACTAATAGAAAAGCTATTTTTGACATTTCAGTTGTGGTAACCGGTTACCGCTTTGAGCATAACCGGTTACGACATTGAAAAAGCTAGAAAATTTGAAGTATCAGGCTCGTAACCAGTTACGGAATTTAGCGTAATCGATTACGCAAACATTTTTTGGTTTTTTCAATTTTTCTTAGTTTCAGCTTATTTTAATAAGTTGTTTATGTTATTTTCAATTATTTTGTACTTGATGTATAAACCATCTTGTAAGTTACCATTTGAAAGTAAACTACCATTTGAAAGTAACGTAAATTATTCTTCTAACCCTTAATTACTTTCTCTCTTTTTATTTTTCTCTGTCTCAATTTCTTAACTTCATTTTCTCCAAATTAGTTCAATTTTTCATTAATTTACCATTAAAGGTTATGTATGTTCTTGAAAAAAATATTTCTACACATGAACTGTTTTGAAATTATTATTCTGAAATAGAAAAAAGAAAAACACAACTGGAATCTCTTTTTTTCAATACAATAAAACATTTAATAAAATATCACATTGTGGAAATTGGAAATATAAATATCGAATGCTGTTATATTAAGAATCTGAATCATGTCACTGTTTTTGGAATTTAAGTTCTGGTACTTAACAGATTGAAAAAGATAATAATAAATTCAAATTTTGTTTCCTTAGATTGTATTTTAGAAGCAAAACATATTTTAATCCTCTCATGGTAACATTTTAATCAATTAGTGGCAATGGGATTTAGTTTGAACTTTTTTTTGGGGATTAACATGTAAGATAGTATTCTTATCTTAAAACACTAGAAATTCTTACAACTTAAGTTGGGTGATAGAATCAAATGCTTTATTTGTTATTTGATGTGGTACTACAGTCTCACACTGCATATATTCTTTTCTTTTTAACTTTTGGCATACATGAATGTGTGTTGTTATAATGAGGAAAGTTTTAAGTGCTTTTATGTGAGTTGTATATAAGGATTCTTTTGTATCAAAAGTGAACGATTAGGCCAAGGATGTGCCCACCTCTTCTATTCTCCACTATCAATATTGTGCTTTCTTTAGAGAATTTCAATCAACAAAATACACTCCACACAATTCAATCAACTAAACTTAAAGAAATTGTTCTTATATGATAAACATTTTTCCCTATATGCCACATTTTTATTTGATTAAATCAATCAAACCATAACATGTGAACAATTACTAAAAAGTTATTCATGACCTTTTATTTAGTAAGCTACAAAATATGACACCAACAGATGCATACATCTGCAATGTTTGGTCACCACTGTCCTTAACAAATCAATAAGAAAAACATAGCCACTAAAATAATAGAAAATCAACATAACAAATTAAGGGAAAATTAACTATAGATAGATGTTCCTGCACAACTATCAACTGAGCTGTCTTAATAGCAAGAACATCAGATAAAAACTACATGAATGCATATCTCAGTGACTTGGTCTACTTGAAGTTGAATCACGTATCGATTTAAGAAATAAGCAGAGCAGCAGCAATGAGTGGTAGCATGAAAAAGCTGTTTCTGTGAATCACCGCGTTGCTCGGTAAGGCTACTGGATTATCAGAAAATGATTCTGCGGTGGACGGTGACGGAGTAGGTGATGGTGAATCAGGGGTAAGGGCAGGAGGGAAAGCTATTGTAGTGCTAGGAGTTGGGCTCATGATCGGGCTCTGGCTTGGACTTGGGCTTTCTGGTGGGAGTGATACGGGAGAAGGAGTGTGGGCCATGATGGGTGCAGGGGAGGGGGCTTGGGCTATGGACAATGTCACGAGAGTAAGGGACATGGTTAGCACAAGTGTGGCACGTGTGGGTGCCATTGTTACACAAGAGAGAGGAACAGAAGCAATGGAGGTATTGTTATGTGATGGATATATAGATAGATGGGTGTAGAGATTGAAAAAAAAAGTTATTATTCACTTTTGTTTTTTAATGCAATCAAAAGGTGGAAGTTACACGTATGTATGACAAAGATAAAGTTTAAGGTTGACAGGCATATATGTTGTGAGGTCCATCAGGACCAATGGAATTAGAATAAGCCATTTTAAATTATCCAAGGCATCTTGTTAGTTCTATTGTGGCAACACTAAGTTAGTTGAAATATACTTTGAATGTTTAGGCCATTATCAAGTGTATGTATTATTGGACAAGTGATTTGAAGCATAAAAAAAATAGAGGGGTTAAATTGTGGAGGTTGAAATATGATGTCCAAATATATATATATATATATTATCTTATAACTTAAACATAGAATAAATAGTGAAATATTTAAAAGAATGAAAATCAGAGAGTTGAAGATTAGAAAATGATAATGAATCAAAAAGTAAAGAGATTATAAAAGAGATTAAAGAATTTCTTTTTTTTTTTTTAGAGTTTTCACTAAATTTATTATTAGTTTTTTACATATTATGTACACAAATCTTCTTACAACTAAACAAGAGATTTTACATCGGTTAATCTTCAAATCAAACAAGAAATTTTACACTAGGATAATATTAAAATCAACAGAGCTTTTACGTCATGCTAAACTCAGGAATCAACTAGAGTTTTTATGGCTAAATTCAAAAAGCAAATGAGAGCTTTTAAAGGACTCAACTCACAAACCAAATAGAGATCTGATCTCTGACTAATCTAAAAAATTAGATAGAGCTTTTAATTGGTTTAGCTCAAGAACCAAACATTGATTTATTTCGAAGATATTACACGGGAGAAAAACCCTCCTGAATAACTTATGGAATTTCCACAACACCAAAACAACAAAAGCTTCATTGATATTTTACACTCTCATAGTGTTAAGGCAATTTTGTGAAAAAGAAAGAAATGAAATGAAGAGATTAGAAAGTAAGAAAGTATTATAAAAATATGTTTTCTAGTGTGTTTTGAAAAAAAACTCTCTATTTATAAAAATATTTTTTGCTCAAAAAGAAAAAAATCCACAGGTCTTTAAATGATCTAATCAATTAAGTCATAATGTTAATCAGTTAGAAGCTTCAAAAATATATCAATTCTAATGCTAAAAAGAAAACCTTACAACAACTATGTGTCTTATTAATCAATTAGGAGTAGTTAATCAATTAAAAAGTTTTTTTTCCTAGCTATAATCGATTGGATAAGGTCCGTAATTGATTAGGCAGAGTACGAAATCTTCATAAATGATTACGAACACTCTTGCTAAATTCCCAAGCACTTTGATGGTTTCTTTATAAGTTTTAAGGTGTTTTATCAAAAGAGAGAGGTTTGAAAACTATTTTAAGCGGGCATGTGTGTGTTGCCTTCGTAAATCGAGAATTACTCTTATATCTTTACAATACATTAATCATTCATACACAAACCAAACGAGATTTCACACTTTATCTTTTTTAAGAACTTTGAAGTTTCAAAATATCTTGCTTGATTCATTATTAATTCAACAATTCATTTAGGATTTGACTTCTTTTAACTAATGAGGCTTGATAAAGCTTCTTAATAGAAACCATAATAAGAGATTGATTAACCAGAGATCATCAGAGATTCCACTGAACACCGTTTGACATTATGTTATCTTTATTGAAATTGAATTTGACTTCTTGATGTCATACACAAAACATCTTGGTCTTGATAGAACATATTGATTACTTAATTAATGAAGATTTGACATTATAGTATTGTCATCATAAAAAAACTATATTCATAGTATTGTCATCATAAAAAAGCTATATTCAATGTCTGATTGATGCAGATAGTTGTACTTATAAGTACATATATCCACATGCATGGCCTAAGATTGTTAGATACAATTTTAGTATGTTTAGGACTTACTTGGAGTTAGAAAAACCAAAATTTCTAAGTTTTATCGCATCATGAATCAATTATATATTCATGTGAATTAATTCAAATCTTTAAATGAAACAAAAACTTGATAGGATTTAGTGTTTAAGCCATAATTTCTTTTTATTAGTAATAATTCATATTTTATTATATTACTTTCTTAAGCCCATAAGTTTGTTAGAGGGTATTTTAGTATTTTATCTTATTCTAGTAACCCTAGTTTTAGCTTATAAATAGGGTGACAATCATTGTAACTCTTAATCCTGTTTCTTCTGTCGTTATTCTCTTTAATAGAATATTTCCCTATTTTCATCATTTATTCTATCTTTGCACCAACAATTGGTATCTAGAGCTCCGGTTCAGATTCATTGGGAAACACGGGAAACACGAGTGAACGTGAGGTCTTGTGTGTTTGATTTTGATTCTTAGATTCGTGTTGAATCTTGAACAAAATCTGATCAGAATTTTATTTTGTGGGTTGGGAAACACTGTGTGAAAAATCTGAGTGTATTGTGCAAAGTAGAAGATGAACGGAAACGGCAACATGAACACCAAACTTCCAGTATTTGATGGTAAAAACTGGAATCGTTGGATGATCCAAATGCGTGTACTATTTGGTGCTCAAGATGTTCTAGATCTTGTCACTGATGGTTATGTTCCAGTAGCAGCAGATGCAACCGATGAACAGAAAAACGCGCAGAAGGAAGTAAGGAAGAAGGATCAGAAAGCATTGTTCTTCATTCATCAATGTGTGGATGTAAACGTGTTTGAGAAGATTGCAGACTCTACAACAGCAAAGGCTGCATGGGACACTCTGGTGAGATGTTATGGTGGTGACGCATCAGTGAAGAAGGTGAAGCTTCAATCCTTGAGAAAGCAATATGAGAATCTCAACATGAAGAATAATGAGAAAGTTTCTGAATACATCTCCAGAGTGATTCTGATCACTAATGAGATGAAGGCATGTGGAGAAACTCTTTCTGAAGAAACAATCATGGAGAAAGTATTGAGATCCCTTACTCCTCAATTTGATTACATTGTGGTAGCAATAGAACATTCCAAAGATCTGAGCACAATGAGAATTGAAGAGCTGCAGAGCAGTTTAGAAGCGCAAGAGTTGCGTTTGACTGAGAGAACTTCTGAAAGGGAAGTAGAGCAGCAGGCTCTGAAAGCAATTTCTGATAGGAGGTATCAGAAGCAGTCAAAAGCCAAGAGAAGATCTGATGGTGGTCAGAAGTCAGAAACCTCAACCTCTGATAGACAAAAGAATGCTCAGAAGGGAAAATAGAAGTATGACAAGAAGAAGATCCAATGTTACTGTTGTAAGAAGTTTGGTCACTTTGCTAGAGATTGTTGGTCAAACAAGGAGAAGAAATTAGAAGAAGCAAATATAGCCAGAGGCTCTGATGACGAATCTGTGCTGTTGATGGCCTCTGAATCTGATAATGTGGATCTGACAGACTGGTGGTATATGGACACTGGCTGTTCAAATCATCTTACTGGAAACAAGAAATGGCTGGTTGACTTTGACTCTGAAAAGAGAACAAAGATCAGATGTGCTGATGACAAATATCTTAATGCAGAAGGTATGGGAAATGTCAGAGTGACTCTGAACAATGGGAAAATAGCATTGATTCAGAATGTGTGGTATGTACCTGGCATCAGAAGCAATCTGATGAGTGTGGGACAAAAATTGAGAAAGGTTTCTCAGTTACCATGAAGGACAATCTTCTGAAGCTGTATGATTGTAATCAGAAGTTGATTATGGAGTCAGAACAGGGAAGGAATAGAACATTCAAGGTGAATGTCAGAACTGCAGACTCAGAGTGTCTTAGTGCAACAAGTACTGAGAAGGAGAGTGAGCTGTGGCACAGAAGATTTGGTCATTTGAATTTCAGAAGCTTACAACATCTGAATTCAAAGAAATTGGTACATGGAATTCCTGCAATTAAGAAGCCTGAAAAGTCATGCAGAGTTTGCATGGAAGGAAAACAACCAAGATTGCCATTTGCATCAGAAGCTGCTCCAAGAGCAAAACATGTCTTGGGAGTTGTACACTCTGATGTGTGTGGTCCATTTCCAGTAGCATCAATTGGAGGGAATAAATACTTTGTGTTATTTGTTGATGAATTCACAAGAATGACATGGGTATCCCTTATTAAGTTTAAACACGAGGTGTTTGATGAATTCAAGAAGTTCAGAATGAAGGCTGAGAATCAGAGTGGTCAGAAGTTGAAGATTCTTAGAACTGATGGTGGAGGTGAGTATAACTCCAAAGAGTTCCAGAAGTTCTGTGAGGAGAATGGAATTGAGCATGAGGTTACTGCTCCTTATACCCCTCAACACAATGGTCTTGCTGAAAGAAGAAACCGCACTCTGCTTGATATGGTGAGAAGCATGCTAAAGGAAAAGAAGCTTCCTCAGAAGCTCTGGGGAGAAGCTGTTGCCACTGCAACGTATGTACTCAACAGATGTCCTACGAAGAAGTTGAAGGAAATAGTTCCTATGCAGAAGTGGACTGGAGACAAGCAAAGTGTTAGTCATCTGAAGGTGTTTGGTTCTGTTTGCTATAAACATGTTCCAGAAGCCAGAAGACAGAAGCTGGATGATAGAAGCAAAGTGATGATTCTGATAGGGTACCACAGTACAGGTGCATACAAGCTCTATTGTCCAGAAACCAATAAAATTGAATTCAGCAGAGATGTGATTGTGAAGGAATCAGAAGTTTGGAATTGGGATAAGTCTCAATCTGATTCTGATGTTAGAACCTCTGAAGAAAGGTCAGAGTTAAGAATTTCTGAAGTTGAAGTAAACCCTGATATTGACTCTGACTCTGATACTGATTCAAACTCTGAAGAAGACTCAGAAGATGAAGGTGACCCAGATGACCCAGACTCTGATGATTCAGACTCTGATGGCAATCCAGATCTTGGTGGCAATTCAGACTCTGGAAATATGCCAGACTCTGAAGATGGTCAAAGCTCTGGAGGTCAATCATCTGAAGCTAGAAACTCTGAAGCTCAAGACTCTGAACAAGTTCAGAGACCACAAAGAATCAGAAGCGTTCCCAGAAGATTTGCAGAATTTGACATGCTGCAAGACACTGAAGTAGACTCTGAAGGAGAAGTTATTCAGTGTGCCATGTTAGTAGACTCTGAACCTATAAGTACAGAGGAGGCTCTTAAGCAGAAGCTCTGGCTGAAGGCCATGAAAGAAGAACTTGATGCTATAGAGAGAAACAAGACTTGGAAGCTGACAGAACTTCCAAAAGACAAGAAAGCCATCAGCGTCAGATGGATTTTCAAGCAGAAGTTAAAGCCAGATGGCTCAATTGGCAAACATAAAGCAAGGTTGGTAGCCAGAGGATTTCTACAGAAACCTGGGCTGGATTATTCTGAAGTGTTTGCACCTGTAGCAAGACATGAAACAATCAGAATGGTGATTGCAATAGCTGCTAACAGGAATTGGCCTCTGATGCATTTAGATGTAAAATCTGCATTTCTGAATGGTCCATTAGAAGAAGAAGTTTACGTGTCACAACCTCCTGGATTTGTGAAAAAGAATCAGGAAGGGATGGTGTACAGATTATACAAAGCTCTATATGGATTGAAACAAGCGCCCAGAGCTTGGAATCAAAAGATTGATTCATTTTTCAAGAAGCAAGGCTTTCAGAAATGTGAGATGGAGTACGGTGTCTATGTTCAGCATACTTCTGAAGGCAATATGACTCTGGTATGTTTATATGTTGATGATATACTATTGACTGGAAGTTCTGAACAGGAGATAGCCAAGTTCAAGAAGGTTCTAATGAATGAATTTGAAATGACTGATCTAGGCAAAATGACATACTTTATAGGGATGGAGTTCAGATATTCTGAGAAAGGTATCATTTTGCATCAGCTCAAGTATGAATTAGAACTTCTGAAGAGATTTGATCTGAAGAATTGTAAGATGGTTGTCACACCTTCTGATACAAATCAGAAACTGGATTCAGACTCTGAAGGAAAGGATGTGGATGCTACAACCTTCAAACAGTTGGTTGGTTCTCTGAGGTATCTGTGCAATACCAGACCTGATATTTGCTACTCAGTTGGGATGGTTAGTAGGTTCATGAGTAAACCTAAGTGGTCCCATTACCAAGCTGCTGTCAGGATTCTGAGGTATATCAAAGGAACTCTGAAGTATGGAGTGTTATTTCCCTCTGGAGGAAATAATGAGTCAGAACTTCTGAGTTATTCAGACTCTGATTGGTGTGGAGACAGAGTTGACAGAAGAAGTACATCTGGGTACTTGTTCAAATTTCTGGGAGGTCCTATTTCTTGGTGTTCCAAGAAGCAACCTGTCGTGGCGTTATCAACCTGTGAAGCTGAATACATTGCAGGTGCTGTTACTGCATGCCAAGCTGTGTGGATTCTGAATCTGTTGCAGGATCTGAAGATTAAAGTAAACAAACCTCTGAAGCTGATGATTGACAACAAGTCTGCAATCAATCTTGCCAGAAACCCAGTGTTGCATGGGAGAAGCAAGCATATTGAGACCAAGTATCATTTTCTGAGACATCAAGTTCAGAGTGGAGTGTTAGAAGTTGTACACTGCAGCACTCAGAAGCAGTTGGCAGATGTTCTGACGAAAGCTATCAAGACTGATCAATTTCTCAGATTAAGGGATGGAATTGGTGTTACAAGTTTTGATGGAATATGAATTAAGGGATGATATTAGTAACAATTCATATTTTTATTGTATTACTTTCTTAAGCCCATAAGTTTGTTAGAGGGTATTTTGGTATTTTATCTTATTCTAGTAACCCTAGTTTTAGCTTATAAATAGGGTGACAATCATTGTAACTCTTAATCTTGTTTCTTCTGCCGTTATTCTCTTTAATAGAATATTTCCCTATTTTCATCATTTATTCTATCTTTGCACCAACACTTTTTACGTATGACTCATGTTCGAGTGAATGTTTATTATTTAAAAACTAGACTTAATTTCCTCAATTTGAGTACAAATTTCATATGTATTGATTTAGTATTGATGCTTTAAAACATGTTTGAAGTTGGGGAATATTAAATAATTCCGCCAAGTTACCAAATTCTAGAGATTTGAAGAAATGATTCAATTCATGTGGTGATGTGAATTGATCATAAAAGTCTTATTTTTTGATTTGGGACAGTCTAACTTGGTGAATCAAATGACAACTTTTGGAGAATCGGTTCACATAGTATAGAAAGTCCCAAAATGTTATATTAAATATAGTTAACCTTGTTTTAGTTTTAGGTATTCTAATCATATATGGGCTTATTGGTGATCCAATTCAAAATTATTATTAATAATAGTGATTGTGAGGAGGGGTGTTCAATATGATGTAGTCTTCTTGAAGACATAATGCATTGATGTATTTGTCACCGGAGCCAAAAAGGACTATTCAAATTTATTCTTTTCTGTCTATAAGCTCCAATTGCATCATAAGAATTGCAAAAACAGGTTTTTTTTTTTTTTTTCATATACTTCAAGTTCTTAAAGTTATTATTGCTCATTTTTTCATTTTGAGAATTTCTGCAATTAAACCAATTATACCTGTTTGCACAAATACAATAAGCATATCTTGTGTTGGTACAGAAATGGGATCCCCAATAGTCAGAGACAAGAGAACCTACGACTTTCTGCTTAGGAAACAGACGCTCTATCCACTGAGCTACAAGCGCTTATATGATTTATTAGGTTTATAATTTAACCCATTTTTATCATACGAAACTCTTTGAATGGAAAAAATTAACTCTAACTTTTATTTACCCCATAATAAACCAGGATTACACCTCTTACCTCGATTACTAGCGATTGAGTTTCTTCTTTCACATTCTGCCGAGTTCTCCTCTTGGTTCTCTGAAAGCCCTAGCCTCTCTTCCGTTCTTCTCAAATGTTACAATCATACATAATGAATTCTCTTTCCTTGTTTTACTTGTTTAACCCTAGGACCCTTTATATGGCTTGCCTCTTATGCCCTCACTTAACTCACACACTTTTACCACTTAAATAATATAATCTAATTTATTGTTATTGTAGCTCGTTTAAGGTTATGATTATGGGATGAAAAACTCGTAATCAAATAAGGGAGAAATCAACAAAATATCAAAATAAAAAAAAAAAAATTTGACTCAAAAATGTGGTTTTTTAAATATATTTTCTATTTCTTATTTTTGTAATATACTAAGGATAAAATGTGAACCAACATTCAATTATTCAACAAACTCTAGACTTGGATGTTTTCCAGCTTCAAGTTCTTCTTGGTGTGTGGGCATTATGTAAAGATTTGTGTGTGATAGTGGAACAGAGAGGCTGACGATGACAAACTTATCCCTGATCTAACAACATAGAACTAACCAAGAAATATTGACCATCATATATGAATACCAAGGAATATTGACATCATTTCTCTAACGTTAGGCTGATGACATTACTCTTTTCTAAAAGTTATTCATAAAGAGTGTTCTCGTACCTCAAAATATAAGATGAATTTGTCATAGGATAACTCCTTATCAAAGAAACTAAAACAAGAAAAATTACATATTGTGCCTAGAAGTATCCTCTAACATCTGTCATTTCCTACAATTATGAAGTACAAAAGGTTTTGGGTCCCAGAAAAATTCGAGAACCTTGTAATAAAATCCTAATGAATATATCACATTAAGGTAGACACTAGTATAGCCCTTTTAATCTCTCACTTTTGGCCCTCACTAACTAAGGTAACAAAGTGTTTTCAAGTAACCCCTACCAAACTAGAGACTTAAGGCTTTAAATCCTTCATCATAATTATCCATTGGATCTTAATTCACCATTTTATTTGTGAACCTAATAGGTCTTTCTTCTAACTATTTGGTTCTGTTTGCGAGAAGCCATCTTTAATGTTTCCACTCTCTTTTGCTTTGATGGGGAATTATAGAAAGTCTTTGACTGAAAATTTACATTCTAGAAGAAATAAAATGGGTTCTTTAAAGAACCCCTAGTGAGGCACTCAAATCCAAATGAGGTAGATTCACAATCAATATGATCACATCGAAGGGTCATTCTGGAAGCAAATAATAACGAACTTTTTCCACTCAAAACATTCCCTCTATGACAAAATCTTCATCTAGTGGAATGATATCCATACAAAAGCTTGTGTCGAATGATAACTTTGTACATCTTGGGAACACTTTCCCGTAAGTGTTTCAACCATATACAGAACAAAGAACTAAACACCATATTTTGTCCTTTTCAGAGTGACTTCCCTATTTAGAATGAGCAATATTATGTCATCTCAATGGAGAGGATGGATAAGACACCTTTGAGAATGCAAGACCAAGACAATTTCTAGAATAGGAAGAACTCCCGTGTAATTTCTAAATTAGGAATGCCTCCTTTAGTACATTTAAGTTGGTGTAGTCTGATCTAGATACAAATCTTTAGTCTTGCCTATCGGAAATAGTTCTTAATATCTCATAAATTTTTTTAATATGGGGTATACTTGTCTTTGATTCCAAGCATTCTTCGACGCCTCAGATTCAGTGCTTGTGATATATCTTGTCCATCAAATTAAGTTTTGTTTTAGCTTTTGAGTCTTTGGACCATAGTCCTTTTCTGGCTTGACAATTAATCTTTTTGTCATTGTTTTTCACTTTTTATTTACTTAAAATTGTCAAAAGGTAATAAAACACGATCAATGTATATTTCCAGGACAATTTTTCAAATCAAAATAAGTTAGAGATTTTCTGCATTATTTTAGTAGCTAATAAGTATGAGAGTATAATAGCGATAAATATGTAAATTACGCACTTATCAATCTCTGGTTTTATTTAAACCAAAATCTGAATAAAGTGGAAATTAGAAATGTAGATAAATATTTTTTCTCCTGTTATTTGCTGATTTCTTGAGTATTTCAATCCATGTGTTACATGGACTATTATGATATTTTGATTTTTAAATCAGAGCCCCTTATTCACAATATATATACAAAATTAACATAATTATTGTCTATTACGTTTTTAAAAATATAAAGTTGCAACGTATATGAAAAGGGAAAGTACATAAGAAGCATATATCATTTGAATGAAATTAAATCCAATGTTGTGATTTGTTGAAAGGCACACACATAATTCATTGTCAAGAAAATTAATAAATGCAATATTGAAATGTTGAAATAAATTAAATTTTGTAAATATGAACTAATTGAAGTAATTATTGGTGTCTTGTTTGTGTTTAACATTAACACATGTAAGACACCAGACATGACTTTCATAACAAGTTTCAATGATAAAGTGAAATGGGTGTCAATAGTTATGGAATGAATCATACCAAATAGAAAGTGACTCCCATAGAATCTTTGATTATATTAGGGTTTATAATTTAACCTATTTTTATTATATGAAACTCTTTGATTAGAAAATTTTAAGTCTAACTTTTATTTACCCTTAATAAATTTGTCTAAGGTTTCGTGCAAATCATCTACTTATTTCTTTAATGAGACATATGTTTTACACTTATTTAATTTTAAATATTGATTTTTAATACTATCTATTTAACCTATTTTGGATGTTTCAGAAGTCAAATGTGCAATGTAATATATAATTTAAGGCTAAATGGAATCAAGTTGGACAAATATTTTAGAAATGCGAATTGAATGAAATAAAGGAAGTAGAACATTAAATTGGATTGAGAAAGCATAAGTGCAACAAAGAGCAACTCCTTCAAGACAAATAATTCACCTAGTCTGAGATGAGTTAGGATCTGCTCCAGTTTTTATCGTCCAGTTTCTATCATGTTCTTTAACATATATGCAACAAGTGGCAAATAAAATTTTAATGGCTAAGATTTAATATTGAAATTTCAGATTTACAAAAAAAATCAGTCGTATTGTTCATCATCTCTCTCCCATAGTTTACCTTTTCACTTGATACACCCATTTTTCATTCATCTTCTCCCTCATGTAAAACTAATAAAACTCAACACTTTTTATTTTTCGAATATTTGTTTTTCCTCTGTGTACTCTTTGCTCCTCCCCCTTCTCACCCACAATTTTTACTGTCTTCTATCTATCTTCTATTATATGTTTCTTTCCCTAATCAAAATAACAAATCATAAGAATAAAAATTGAATGTGATGAAAATATCAACAAACTATTAAAATAACAAACGCAGAAAAATGGATTGTGATTAAAAAAAAAGTCGTTTGCTTAAGCCATAGCAAATTCGAATGAAAAAAAAACAAGGTTAAAAATAATGATTATAATATAATTGCAATAGTAGATCGACAGAGCGGTGGACCTAATAGGTGGCTCATCGGCTAGAGCGGGAATCTTAATGGTGGCTCATTGGCGGAGGTGATGGGAAGAAGAAACAATCATGTTATTAAAATAGGTTTTTTTCATTTCAAAAAAAATTCTATCTGTTTTATTTAAAAAATATTATCCATTGGATCTTAATTCACCATTTTATTTGTGAACCTGATAGGTCTTTCTTTTAACCATTTGGTTGTTTTTGCGAGAAACAATCTTTAAAATTTCCATTCTCTTTTGCTTGGATGGTGAATTATAGAAAGCCTCTGACTGAAAATTTACATTCTAGAAGAAATAAAATAGGTTCTTTGTTGAAACCCTAGAGAGGAACTCAAATTCAAATGAGATAGATTCACAATCAATATGATCACATTGAAGGGTCATTTTGGAAGAAAATAATAATGGCATTTTTCCACTCAAAACATTCCCTCTATGACAAAATCTTCGTCTAGTGGAATGATATCCCACTACAAGGAAAAAGGAGATTTACGACACTTGAGTTGCCACAGTTATCAAAAAGTCGTCCTTATTCCTAGATTGCGATGATTGTCAAGACAGTTAGGGTCAACTGTCGTAGAATTTTTGCGACAGTTATCAAAAAACTGTCCTTATTATTGGACTACGACAGTTCTCACGACGGTTTGAGCCAACCGTCGCAAATTTTTTAGGCATGTTGTATAAAATAATGTGACAGTTACCAAAGAACCACCCTCTTTCCACACTCGCGACAGTTAAGGCGAACTGTCGCAATTACTTTAGCCAATCATAATCACTGTTTTTTTTTATTCCTTTAATTTTCCACTTTTTTCTTTCATATTTATTTTCTAACCTTTTCAATTTTATTAATTAATTTAATAAATAATTATTATAATTTGTATAAAATAATAGTAAAATATTTTCTGTTTTATTATATAAATAGTTAAATTTTATTAAAATTAATTTTGGTAACAATGTTAATATATTTATACTTGTTATAAAATTAGAATGATATTTTTAATCTCTATTTGTTCTATTTTATTAATTATTTTTAATGTGAATTGTGAAATTTTTTAATTTTAAATTAAATTTTAATAATTAATCTAAATTTATTAAAGAAAATATTAGTTTTACTTAATATATATATATATATATATATATATTTTTTTTTTTTGTGAAATTAAAAAATATAATCTTATATATTTTTAATCCAATAAAATTAATAAAAGGAATAAATTTTTTGAAATTGGAGCAATTGCCAATGCAGTTCCGTCGCTTGCAATTGGAAAGCGAAGAGAGCGATAACTCCCATGGAGATGACAGTGCACGGTTCATACTTTCTATTTCAAACAAATCTTAATTCATAGGGTTTTCTTTAAATTCTGGTGGGAAACTGGTAGGGTTTTGTAGAACTGAACTTAGGATTAAAGCAATTTCCCCAAAAATGAACTTAGGGTTTTCATTTGTATAATTCAAAATTATACTGCTGTGACCAAATTTACTATCTATGTATTATATTAAGGATTTACGTGTGCTTTTAGTTTGCAATTTTTCTTTTAAGCTTTTTCTTCAATGTATATACCTTTTTAATTATTTTACTGATTTTGTTTTGTATCTAATGTTGCAAATTGGTGTTCTGGGGTTGTTCATGTCTTTACAGTGTAAGTTGGAAACTAAACTTTGAGCTTTGTTTTATGATCGCGATTATCTAGCAGATTAAGGCTAATTAACCTTTAACCTTTTTGTTTCTTTTTGGACGTGTAGCCTTGTTGGGTTGGCTTTTATGTTTTCGGCTAGCATTTTACTACAGATTCTGGTATGTGTTTAGCGATGAGACTGATTGTGCTTCTTTTATATACTTGAAATGAATTGAGTGATGTCTATTTGAGTGATGAGACTGAAGATTTTTAACTTTAGAGGGTTTTGAATAGAGGGTTATTTACCATTGGAGCAAGTTCTAATCTAGTGACAATTGTTAGCTATTTAGGGCTATTTGGATAAATAAGTTAATTAAGTGCTTATGTATAAGCTGACGAAATGGAAAATATTGTTCTCATACAAAGTTTTTAGTTGTTTGCATATGCTATATTGCAGAACATATGAAATTAATGTGAAAACAGTTCATGGGCATGTCATTAGTTGGATGTCTTTTAAATAAGCTCAAACAAGCCTAAATAATTAGGTCCTATTTGGAAGTGGAAGTTTTCTTTAATCTCTTGAAGCTTACTAGTTACTAGATGTTAGGTATATAGTTAGGTTTGTCTGGAAAAGTGAGAGACTGTTATGTTTTTAACAAAGCGGTTATTTCATTTTATTTGACTCTCGTTGGAATGACATGGCACTGTCACAGATGGTGCTTGAATATAATGGTGTCTGAATCTAGAAAATGGTTGTGGCTATGTCCAAAGGTGATGATGGCAAAACCAATGGTGTTCATATTGAAAATGGTTTTTCAAAGAGATTTCTTAATGGTTTTGATGAACATGAGGACAGTGAAAGTGATGAAGATTATGATTCACCTGAGGTTCTAAAGCAATCCATTTTAGAGGGTCCAAGAGTAGCAATTGGTTTTGATGATGGATGTGTTAGAATTTACACTATATCTGATTCAAATGAATTTATATACTTAAAATCCTTGACCCGGGTATCAGGTTAGATTTTCTGTCTTTTTTTAAAAATAATTTTTATAATTTTTTTAAATGATATTCTTTAATCCCATTAGAGGATGATTTATGATATTGTTTCATTATTTTCAGGACGAGTTTTAAGTGTGGCTTTGAGCGTCGATGCTAAATTCATATTTTCAGGGAGTAGTGATGGGTATGTATTACTGTTGTGTTTGGTATTGTCATATAGATCATTGTGTGACTTCGATTGTGCACCACTCAAAATTTTATTTCACTTGAACCCAAGTTGCATGTTTAATTCATAAAAAGGTTAGCATATCCTGCAGCATCATAATCCACTTTTCTTTATAAAAAAAAATAAAAATTGATATGACTTAGGTAAATATGATCACATGTTTCTTCTCATAATGTTGAATACAAATTAAGAATATTCAGCTGCAGAATTTGTTTTTTTTTTGGACATGGTTTAGTTAACACATTTTTCTGTCTAATCATATAGGATAATATGTATCTGGAATGCCAAATCAGGTCTTGAAGCCCATAGGATTCAAGCTAGACTCGGTGGTGACAGTGGACATGAACTTTGTATATGGTCACTACTGTATTTGAGGTGACAACAACCACATATTTTTGTTCAACTGCTTAAGATGTGCATTTTTCTATAATTCATATTTACTCTATTGCTTTGATTTTAGTATTGGACTACCACTGCATGTTTCCCACCTGTGTTGCTGATTTAGTTATTATTTAGGTCTGGGACACTTGTTAGTGGAGACAGCAGTGGGAGCGTCCAGTTTTGGGACTGCCAGAAAGGAGCTTCGTCTCAAGAACCTATTACTCGTCACAAGGGATATGTACATGCTTTGGCAGCAGCCCTTAATCACAATATGGTGTTCTCTGCCGGTTCTGATGGAAAGGTATGTAGTTCCAAAACCTGTCAATTGTTATGAACCATGGTAATTAATCTTTTTAACTCCAAAAGAAAGTGAACGACCTGTTGATTTTTTTTCTTCTATTTTAATCCACGTAGTGAAACTGATGAGCTGTCTGAGGATAAGACCTGTTATCTTATATTTCAGTTTCTAATTTATTACTTATTTTTTTATTTTATGTTATGTTTGTTTTACTTTTTAAGTTATTATTTTCTAAATATCATTATCTTTATTTTGAATTAGTATATTATATTGCATACTATAATTGTTTTATTTTATTTTTATCATACTATTTTTAATGTCTTTGTTTTATTAATGATTTAATGTTATTCTGAGAGATTATTATTTAGATTGTGAGGACCAACAAAACCAAAAAAAAAGATAAAACATATCGACAACATGGACAAGGTACCTGAAATTAAGCTATCTAAGTCCAACTGATGTCTCAGTTATTTAAAACTGATATGTCATGCGGGAATCCAAGAGTTAGGTAGAAGGAAGATGCAGTGGAGAGAGAAGCTTAGCATGAGAACTATGGAACTGCTTGAACCTTACAAAGGGTTGCGGGCTATTGCTTAATAATTAGTGGTATGCTTGGTTTTTTGCAAGCTTCACCATACCGGCCTATACAACTTATATTTTTCTGTGATTTGGCCGGATGATGTGAGCTACAACCGCTGCCTGAAATTGCGATGCAACAGCTGTACTAGTAGTGCCTAGTGGCTGTCGGCCATTCTATGGTGTTGTTGCCGCCACTACATTCATTATTAACTACAGAGCAGACACCCTCTCTTCTCTTTTCTTGAAATGTAATTGTGTCTCCGTATCTTGAACTGATCTTGCTTTCTGCAATTATGTTCTCTTAAGAGAAATGCAATTATGTGTTATCTCTAAGTCAACATATTTTAATGTTGTTATATTTTCATTAAACTGTTGTTTCTGGCCTTTGTTTTGCTCATTTTAATTAAGATTAAATGTTACACAATTCTTTGTCATTGAGGGAATGATAAAATGTTTGTTTCACTTTTTATTGGAAGGTTGTTCTTTATAAACTGTCTTCATCAACCATGGAGAAAGAGAATTGGGTATATGTTGACTATAAAAAAGGTCATTCACATGATGTCCGAGCCTTGACTATTGCTGTGCCAATTAGCCAAGAAGGTCTGTGAAAGTTTATTGTTTTATTATTTTTATGCTCCACTCTGAAAGTGGTATTAACGAATATGTGCTTGGATGGTCTTGTTTGCAAAATTTGTATGTCCTATGTGTTATAGAAAGTATTTTAGAGAAAGTTGAAAAGTGTATTTTGATGCTTTTTTCTGAGAATCAGAAATCAAACTTTTAGCTTAACTGAGAGTTATTTTCAATGTAAAAAACAACAATTTCTTTTCTACTGAGAAGCTCATTGAAACAGACTTTTGTATTTTACATTTTATCATTTCTGTTCCATAAACCTGGATTTCTGTTTGGCAGATACTTTGCCTGATGAAAGGATCAAAAGAACTCGTCTTGAATTAAAGCCAGACGATTCTAGTTAACCATAAATGGGCTCATTCAGGGCAGCCAATGCTTATCTCATCAGGGGATGACACAAAACTCTATGCATACGCTGTTAAAGAATTCACCGGGTTTAAACCTCATTGTATCTGTCCTGTGCCTCAGAGAACACCCTTACACGTAAAACTTAATACTTCCTTCAATCAATCACCAATGATTTTACTGCAGTCTTCACATTGGATAGAAGTCCGTTTGCTACATCTCAAAAGTGTTCGCAGAACCGGAGACTATGCAAAGGCTGAAAGTGTTGGCTGATTCAAGATAAAGGCATCTCGTAAAATAATTTGTAGTGCCCTTGCTAATACAGGGGTGTTTTTGCGTATTCCGATAATGAAAAGCCTATTCTTTATAAAGTGGAGAGATCTAAAGCAGGAAAAATTACATGGAGTTTTGGTAAAAGGAAGTTTCCCGAGAGATTACCAACTGTCCATTTAATGATTTTTTCTCATGACTCTTCTTGGTTGATAGTAGCTGGCCTTGATAGAAGGATATATGTAAGTTTGCAATATTCTTCATCTCTAAATGTATGTTATAGTAATTTTTTGGATTATGAATAGTGTGGATGCTTCTTTCTGAAATGAACGTGTTAGTGCAAACTTTCAAGTTCTGTGATATTTGAATTAAGCATCTCTTTTCTTTGTTTCATTAATCCCATTTTATTTTGATTGTTGTAAGTTTGTGGATGCCAATAGCTTAGAACTGGTACATACTTTTACACCATTTCGTGAATCACAAGATGAAAATGATGGATTATCAACAACTGAACCACCCATCACAAAGTTGTGTACTAGTTCTGATAGACAATGGTTGGCTGCCGTGAATTCCTTGGGGATATATATGTATTTAACTTGGAGACACTGAGGTATTTTTCTAATTTGCTCAATTTCTTTTTAATTGAGACACTTACTACTTAAATTGCTTTGCTGTAGGTAGCTAGACCATACTTTAGGTTAAGGAAACTTGAAATTTAGAAACACTTCTAGGAAGATTGCAATAAAATGCACAAAATTTATGCTTTTCACATCCACAATCATTTTTTTTCCAGTCTGTTAATTCTAGGGAACAATCTTTCATGCTCAGAACTTATAAAATAAACATTTTTTTGTTGAACAGGCAGCATGCGTTCATTTCAAGATTGGATGGCGACTCTGTTACAGCTGCTGGATTTCCACCTCAGAATTATTAATATTTAGTACCTTAATTTTTTTATATACTTTGCAGCGAAGAGCTTTAGAGTGATTGAGTTTATTAATCCAAAAGAACATGAGAACCCAATTCAGCAGGTTATAGTTGGTCTCACAGATGGTGGAGTTGATTATAGTTTTGAATGCATTGGAAATGTCTCAGTAATGAGGGCTGCTTTGGAATGTTGCAACTGAAGCTTCTAATGTGAGTTTCGTTGATGTGGAGCGGCGAAAGAGACATTATCACATCTTAAAGCAACTGCCTGGGCACTTTGCGCGTGATGCGAATTATAGCTGTTGTGCAATATTTTGAATTGTTGCGTATGCGATTGGATATTGTATACATGCTATGTGTGATGTGGTTAAAAAATTAGAGAACGCAAGGTTAATGATTGAAAACTTTTTTATTTTAGTGTTTATTATGTGAATATCATGAATATTGATGATTGCCATTAATGTAACCTTCAATAGTTGTATTATGAATCCTAAACAAGTGCAAATTTTTTTTTAAAAAAAATATTTGCAACTTGCGGCGGTTCAAACCGCCTTAATATATCATGTTTTTTTTTAAATATTTGAAAATTCTAGCGGTTCAAACAGCCACAATATACTTTCACAAGCAACAATTAAAACAAAAATCATTAAGCAAGTTATGACGGTTGAAAACCGTCACAATATGGAGATTGCGACAGGTACCTATCCGTCGTGAAAATAACGACGGTTTGTATGATAGTTTTCACAACCGTCACAATACGGCCTCACGACGCACGTTTCTGCGACGGGATTGAAACCGTCGTAACTTACAAATTGCGACGGTTAGAACCGTCATAATCTATCAAAATGAATCGTCGCAATTTGCAAATTTTCTTGTAGTGTCCATACAAATTTTCTTGTAGCCTCCTTTAGTACATTTAAGTTGGTGTAGTCTGATCTAGATACAAATTTTTAGTCTTGCCTATCAGAAATAGTTCTAAATATCTCATAAATTTTTTTAATATGGGGTATACTTGTCTTTGTCTCCAGGCATTCTTCGACGCCTCAGATTCAGTGCTTGTGATATATTTTGTCCATAAAATTAGGTTTTGTTTTAGCTTTTGAGTCTTTGGACCAGAGTCCTTTTCTGGCTTGATAGTTAATCTTTTTGTCATTGTTTTTCACTTTTTTTTACTTAAAATTGTGAAAAGGTAATAAAACACGATCAATGTATATTTCCAGGACAATTTTTCAAATCAACATAAGTTAGAGATTTTTTGTATTATTTTAGTAGCTAATAAGTATGAGAGTATACTAGCGATAAATATGTAAATTACACATTTATCAATCTCTGATTTTCTTTAAAGCAAAATCTGAATAAAGTGGAAATTAGAAATGTAGATAAATATTTTTTCTCCTGTTATTTGCTGCTTTCGTGAGTATTTCAATCCATGTGTTACATGGACTATTATGATATCTTGATTTTTAAATCAGAGCCCCTTATTCAAAATATATATACAAAATTAACATAATTATTGTCTATTGCGTTTTTGAAAGCATAAAGTTGCAACGAATATGAAAAGGGAAAGTACATAAGAAGCATATATCATTTGAATGAAATTAAATCCAATGTTGTGATTTGTTGAAAGGCACACACATAATTCATTGTCAAGAAAATTAATATATGCAATATTGAAATATTGAAATAATTTAAATTTTGTAAATATGAACTAATTGAAGTATTTATTGGTGTCTTGTTTGTGTTTAACACTAACACATGTAAGACACCAGACATGACTTTCATAACAAGTTTCAATGATAAAGTGAAATGGGTGTCAATAGTTATGGAATGAATCATACCAAATAGAAAGTGACTCCCATAAAATTTTGATTATAATAAGATTTTGGAAAATGTGGTTGTAGAGTTTATTGCTAGCATTCCTCTCTTTGTTAATGTATACATTGATTTTTATTAATATTTAATCACCAAAAAATTCTTTAATCAAACTTTAGGTTTTATCTTTAACATAATGATGTGATACAAAAGATAAACTAATGTCCATTTTTATATAAATTTCTTCTTTTGAAGCTATAGAGAAAATAATGAAACTTCTAAGGTACAATCAATGATATATTTTATAGGATATGATATATTACATGCTATTATAACATCACTTGATCGGTATATACCATTATTTGGTATAATAAGACTTTGTTGTGATTTTGCTCTCTAAATATTACAATATTCAACACTTCCAACAATCTAATGCTTAAAAAGAGAAAGTAATCAAACATTTATCCACAAAATATGACAACAGAAAGTCATGATTAACGTCAGGTAGGGGTCGAACCTACGACTTTCTACTTAGGAAACAGACGCTTTATCCACTGAGCTACAAGCGCTTATATGATTTATTAGGTTTATAATTTAACCCATTTTTATTATATGAAACTCTTTGATTAGAAAAAATTAAGTCTAACTTTTATTTACCCTTAATAAATTTGTCTAAGGTTTCGTGCAAATCATCTACTTATTTCTTTAATGTGACATATGTTTTACACTTATTTAATTTTAAATATTGATTTTTAATACTATCTATTTAACCCATTTTGGATGTTTCAGAAGTCAAATGTCCAATGTAATATACAATTTAAGGCTAAATGGAATCAAGTTGGACAAATGTTTTAGAAATGCGAATTGAATGAAATAAAGGAAGTAAAACATTAAATAGGATTGAGAAAGCATAAATGCAATAAAGAGCAACTCCTTCAAGACAAATAACTCACCTAGTCTGAGATGAGTTAGGATCTGCTCCAGTTTCTATCATGTTCTTTAACATATATGCAACAAGTGGCAATTAAAATTTTAATGGCTAAGATTTAATATTGAAATTTCAAATTTTAAAAAAAAATCAGTAGCATTGTTCATCATCTCTCTCCCATAGTTTACCTTTTCACTTGATACACCCATTTTTCATTCATCTTCTCCCTCATGTAAAACTAAAAAAACTCAACACTTTTTATTTTTCAAATATTTGTTTTTCCTCTGTGTACTCTTTACTCCTCCCCCTTCTCACCCTCAATTTTTACCGTCTTCTATCTATCTTCTATTATATATTTCTTTCCCTAATCAAAATAACAGATCATAAGAATAAAAATTGAATGTGATGAAAATATCAACAAACTATTAAAATAACAAACGCAGAAAAATGGATTATTATAAATAAATAAAAAGAGACGTTTGCTTAAGCCATAGAAAATTCGAATGAAAAAAAACAAGGTTAAAAATAATAATTATAATATAATTGCAATAGTAGATCGACAGAGCGGTGGACCTAATAGGCGGCTCATCAGCTAGAGTGGGAATCTTAATGGTGGCTCATCGACGGAGGTGATGGGAAGAAGAAACAATCATGTTATTAAAATAGGTTTTTTTTCGTTTCGAAAAAAATTCTATCTGTTTTATTTAAAAAATAGTATCCATTGGATCTTAATTCACCATTTCATTTGTGAACCTGATAGGTCTTTCTTTTCAACATTTGGTTCTGTTTGCGAGAAGCAATCTTTAATGTTTCCACTCTCTTTTGCTTTGATGGTGATTTATAGAAAGCATCTGACTGAAAATTTACATTCTAGAAGAAATAAAATGGGTTCCTTATAGAACCCCTAGAGAGGCACTCAAATTGAAATGAGGTAGATTCACAATCAATATGATCACATCGAAGGGTCATTCTGGAAGAAAATAATAACGAACTTTTTCCACTCAAAACATTCCCTCTATGACAAAATCTCCGTCTAGTGGAATGATATCCATACAAAAGCTTGTGTCGAATGATAACTTTGTACATCTTAGGAACACTTTCCCGTAAGTGTTTCAACCAAATACAGAACAAAGAACTAAACACCATATTTTGTCCTTTTCAGAGTGACTTCCCTATTTAGAATGAGCAATATTATGTCATCTTAATGGGGAGGATGGATAAGACACCTTTGAGAATGCAAGACCAAGACAATTTCTAGAATAGGAAGGACTCCCGTGTAATTTCTAAATTAGGAATGCCTCCTTTAGTACATTTAAGTTGGTGTAGTCTGATCTAGATACGAATCTTTAGTCTTGCCTGTCGGAAATAGTTCTTAATATCTCATAAATTTTTTTAATATGGGGTCTACTTGTCTTTGATTCCAGGCATTCTTGGACGCCTCAGATTCAGTGCTTGTGATATATTTTGTCCATCAAATTAGGTTTTTTTTTAGCTTTAGAGTCTTTGGACCATAGTCCTTTTCTGGCTTGACAGTTAATCTTTTTGTCATTGTTTTTCACTTTTTTTAACTTAAAATTGTCAAAAGGTAATAAAACACGATCAATGTATATTTCCAGGACAATTTTTCAAATCAACATAAGTTAGAGATTTTCTGCATTATTTTAGTAGCTAATAAGTATGAGAGTATACTAGCGATAAATATGTAAATTAGGCACTTATCTATCTCTAATTTTCTTTAAACCAAAATCTGAATAAAGTGGAAATTAGAAATGTAGATAAATATTTTTTCTCCTGTTATTTGCTGCTTTCTTGAGTATTTCAATCCATGTGTTACATGGACTATTATGATATTTTGATTTTTAAATCAGAGCCCCTTATTCACATTATATATACAAAATTAACATAATTATTGTCTATTGCGTTTTTGAAAGCATAAAGTTGCAACGTATATGAAAAGGGAAAGTACATAAGAAGCATATATCATTTGAGTGAAATTAAATCCAATGTTGTGATTTGTTGAAAGGCACACACATAATTCATTGTCAAGAAAATTAATATATGCAATATTGAAATATTGAAATAATTTAAATTTTGTAAATACGAACTAATTGAAGTAATTATTGGTGTCTTGTTTGTGTTTAACACTAACACATGTAAGACACCCGACATGACTTTCATAACAAGTTTCAATGATAAAGTGAAATGGGTGTCAATAGTTATGGAATGAATCATACCAAATAGAAAGTGACTCCCATAAAATTTTGATTATAATAAGATTTTGGAAAATGTGGTTGTAGAGTTTATTGCTAGCATTCCTCTCTATGTTAATGTATACCTTGATTTTTATTAATATTTAATCACCAAAAAATTCTTTAATCAAACTTTAGTTTTTATCTTTATCAACCACCTAATGTAAAATTGAATTTTAACTAAATTTATATGTAGTGTTTTTTTAAATTATAAGGATCAGTTTCCGATAGAGGAAAATTCTATTTCAAAAGTAACATAATGATGTGATACAAAAATAAACTAATGTCTATTTTTATATAAGTTTCTTCTTTTGAAGCTGTAGAGAAAATAATGAAACATGAAAGTTATTAGAAGATATAATATATGATGATTTAAAGTATACATTTTTCTAAGGTACAATCAATTATATATTTTATAGGATTTGATATATTACATGCTATTATAACATCACTTGATCCGTAGATAACAATTCGATAGTGCAGTTTTGTGACAAAAACAACTATTAATAACATCGCGCCAGGTAGGGGTCAAACCTACGACTTTCTGCTTAGGAAACAGACGCTCTATCCACTGAGCTACAAGCGCTTATATGATTTATTAGGTTTATAATTTAACCCATTTTTATTATATGAAACTCTTTGATTAGAAAAAATTAAGTCTAACTTTTATTTACCCTTAATAAATTTGTCTAAGGTTTCGTGCAAATCATCTACTTATTTCTTTAATGAGACATATGTTTTACACTTATTTAATTTTAAATATTGATTTTTAATACTATCTATTTAACCTATTTTGGATGTTTCAGAAGTCAAATGTGCAATGTAATATATAATTTAAGGCTAAATGGAATCAAGTTGGACAAATATTTTAGAAATGCGAATTGAATGAAATAAAGGAAGTAAAACATTAAATTGGATTGAGAAAGCATAAGTGCAACAAAGAGCAACTCCTTCAAGACAAATAATTCACCTAGTCTGAGATGAGTTAGGATCTGCTCCAGTTTTTATCGTCCAGTTTCTATCATGTTCTTTAACATATATGCAACAAGTGGCAAATAAAATTTTAATGGCTAAGATTTAATATTGAAATTTTAGATTTACAAAAAAAATCAGTCGTATTGTTCATCATCTCTCTCCCATAGTTTACCTTTTCACTTGATACACCCATTTTTCATTCATCTTCTCCCTCATGTAAAACTAAAAAAACTCAACACTTTTTATTTTTCAAATATTTGTTTTTCCTCTCTGTACTCTTTACTCCTCCCCCTTCTCACCCTCAATTTTTACCGTCTTCTATCTATCTTCTATTATATCTTTCTTTCCCTAATCAAAATAACAGATCATAAGAATAAAAATTGAATGTGATGAAAATATCAACAAACTATTAAAATAACAAACGCAGAAAAATGGATTATTATAAATAAATAAAAAGAGACGTTTGCTTAAGCCATAGCAAATTCCAATGAAAAAAAACAAGGTTAAAAATAATAATTATAATATAATTGCAATAGTAGATCGACAGAGCGGTGGACCTAATAGGCGGCTCATCGGCTAGAGCGGGAATCTTAATGGTTGCTCATCGGCGGAGGTGATGGGAAGAAGAAACAATCATGTTATTAAAATAGGTTTTTTTCGTTTCAAAAAAAAATTCTATATGTTTTATTTAAAAAATAGTATCCATTGGATCTTAATTCACCATTTTATTTGTGAACCTGATAGGTCTTTCTTTTAACCATTTGGTTCTGTTTGCGAGAAGCAATCTTTAATGTTTCCACTCTCTTTTGCTTTGATGGTGATTTATAGAAAGCATCTGACTGAAAATTTACATTCTAGAAGAAATAAAATGGGTTCTTTATAGAACCTATAGAGAGGCACTCAAATTGAAATGAGGTAGATTCACAATCAATATGATAACATCGAAGGGTCATTCTGGAAGCAAATAATAACGAAATTTTTCCACTCAAAACATTCCCTCTATAACA
This sequence comes from Lathyrus sativus, assembly GCA_963859935.3. Taxonomy (NCBI): domain Eukaryota; kingdom Viridiplantae; phylum Streptophyta; class Magnoliopsida; order Fabales; family Fabaceae; genus Lathyrus; species Lathyrus sativus. The sequence continues at coordinate 514,867,206 of OZ012736.1, forward strand.
AAATCTTCGTCTAGTGGAATGATATCCATACAAAAGCTTGTGTCGAATGATAACTTTGTACATCTTGGGAACACTTTTCCGTAAGTGTTTCAACAAAATACAGAACAAAGAACTAAACACCATATTTTGTCCTTTTCAGAGTGACTTCCCTATTTAGAATGAGCAATATTATGTCATCTCAATGGGGAGGATGGATAAGACACCTTTGAGAATGCAAGACCAAGACAATTTCTAGAATAGGAAGGACTCCCGTGTAATTTCTAAATTAGGAATGCCTCCTTTATTACATTTAAGTTGGTGTAGTCTGATCTAGATACGAATCTTTAGTCTTGCCTATCGGAAATAGTTCTTAATATCTCATAATTTTTTTTTAATATGGGGTCTACTTGTCTTTGATTCCAGGCATTCTTCGACGCCTCAGATTCAGTGCTTGTGATATATCTTGTCCATCAAATTAGGTTTTGATTTAGCATTTGAGTCTTTGGACCATAGTCCTTTTCTGGCTTGACAGTTAATCTTTTTGTCATTGTTTTTCACATTTTATTTACTTAAAATTGTCAAAAGGTAATAAAGCACGATCAATGTATATTTCCAGGACAATTTTTCAAATCAAAATAAGTTAGAGATTTTCTGCATTATTTTAGTAGCTAATAAGTATGAGAGTATACTAGCGATAAATATGTAAATTACGCACTTATCAATCTCTAATTTTTTAAAAACCAAAATCCGAATAAAGTGGAAATTAGAAATGTAGATAAATATTTTTTTCTCCTGTTATTTGCTGCTTTCTTGAGTATTTCAATCCATGTGTTACATGGACTATTATGATATTTTGATTTTTAAATCAGAGCCCCTTATTCACAATATATATACAAAATTAACATAATTATTGTCTATTGCGTTTTTGAAAGCATAATGTTGCAACGTATATGAAAAGGGAAAGTACATAAGAAGCATATATCATTTGAATGAAATTAAATCCAATGTTGTGATTTGATGAAAGGCACACACATAATTCATTGTCAAGAAAATTAATATATGCAATATTGAAATGTTGAAATAATTTAAATTTTGTAAATACGAACTAATTGAAGTAATTATTGGTGTCTTGTTTGTGTTTAACACTAACACATGTAAGACACCAGACATGACTTTCATAACAAGTTTCAATGATAAAGTGAAATAGGTGTCAATAGTTATGGAATGAATCATACCAAATAGAAAGTGACTCCCATAGAATTTTGACTATAATAAGATTTTGGAAAATGTGGTTATAGAGTTTATTGCTAGCATTCCTCTCTTTGTTAATGTATACATTGATTTTTATTAATATTTAATCACCAAAAAATTCTTTAATCAAACTTTAGTTTTTATCTTTATCAACCACCTAATGTAAAATCGAATTTTAACTAAATTTATATTTAGTGTTTATTTAAATTATAAGGATCAGTTTTCGATAGAGGAAAATTCTATTTCAAAAGTAACATAATGATGTGATACAAAAGATAAACTAATGTCCATTTTTATATAAATTTCTTCTTTTGAAGCTGTAGAGAAAATAATGAAACATGAAAGTTATTAGAAGATATAATATATGATGATTTAAAGTATACATTTTTCTAAGGTACAATCAATTATATATTTTATAGGATATGATATATTACATGCTATTATAACATCACTTGATCGGTAGATAACATTATTTAGTATAATAAGACTTTGTTGTGATTTTGCTCTCTAAATATTATAATATTCAACACTTCCAACAATCTAATGCTTAAAAAGGGAAATTAATCAAACCAAACAATTCGATAGTGCAGTTTTGTGACAAAAACAACTATCAATAACATCGCGCCAGTTAGGGGTCGAACCTACGACTTTCTGCTTAGGAAACAGACGCTCTATCCACTAAGCTACAAGCGCTTATATGATTTATTAGGTTTATAATTTAACCCATTTTTATTATATGAAACTCTTTGATTAGAAAAAATTAAGTCTAACTTTTATTTACCCTTAATAAATTTGTCTAAGGATTCGTGCAAATCATCTACTTATTTCTTTAATGAGACATATGTTTTACACTTATTTAATTTTAAATATTGATTTTTAATACTATCTATTTAACCTATTTTGGATGTTTCAGAAGTCAAATGTCCAATGTAATATACAACTTAAGGATAAATGGAATCAAGTTGGACAAATGTTTTAGACATGCGAATTGAATGAAATAAAGGAAGTAAAACATTAAATAGGATTGAGAAAGCATAAATGCAACAAAGAGCAACTCCTTCAAGACAAATAATTCACCTAGTCTGAGATGAGTTAGGATCTGCTCTAGTTTTTATCGTCCAGTTTCTATCATGTTCTTTAACATATATGCAACAAGTGGCAATTAAAATTTTAATGGCTAAGATTTAATATTGAAATTTCAAATTTAAAAAAAAATCAATAGCATTGTTCATCATCTCTCTCCCATAGTTTACCTTTTCACTTGATACACCCATTTTTCATTCATCATCTCCCTCATGTAAAACTAAAAAAACTCAACACTTTTTATTTTTCAAATATTTGTTTTTCCTCTCTGTACTCTTTACTCCTCCCCCTTCTCACCCTCAATTTTTACCGTCTTCTATCTATCTTCTATTATATCTTTCTTTCCCTAATCAAAATAACAGATCATAAGAATAAAAATTGAATGTGATGAAAATATCAACAAACTATTAAAATAACAAACGCAGAAAAATGGATTATTATAAATAAATAAAAAGAGACGTTTGCTTAAGCCATAGCAAATTCCAATGAAAAAAAACAAGGTTAAAAATAATAATTATAATATAATTGCAATAGTAGATCGACAGAGCGGTGGACCTAATAGGTGGCTCATCGGCTAGAGCGGGAATCTTAATGGTGGCTCATCGGCGGAGGTGATGGGAAGAAGAAACAATCATGTTATTAAAATAGGTTTTTTCCGTTTCAAAAAAAAATTCTATCTGTTTTATTTAAAAAATAGTATCCATCTGATCTTAATTCACCATTTTATTTGTGAACCTGATAGGTCTTTCTTTTAACCATTTGGTTATGTTTGCGAGAAGCAATCTTTAATGTTTCCACTTTCTTTTGCTTTGATGGTGATTTATAGAAAGCATCTGACTGAAAATTTACATTCTAGAAGAAATAAAATGGGTTCTTTATAGAACCCCTAGAGAGGCACTCAAATTGAAATGAGGTAGATTCACAATCAATATGATCACATCGAAGGGTCATTCTGGAAGCAAATAATAACGAACTTTTTCCACTCAAAACATTCCCTCTATGACAAAATCTTCGTCTAGTGGAATGATATCCATACAAAAGCTTGTGTCGAATGATAACTTTGTACATCTTGGGAACACTTTTCCGTAAGTGTTTCAACAAAATACAGAACAAAGAACTAAACACCATATTTTGTCCTTTTCAGAGTGACTTCCCTATTTAGAATGAGCAATATTATGTCATCTCAATGGGGAGGATGGATAAGACACCTTTGAGAATGCAAGACCAAGACAATTTCTAGAATAGGAAGGACTCTCGTGTAATTTCTAAATTAGGAATGCCTCCTTTAGTACATTTAAGTTGGTGTAGTCTGATCTAGATACGAATCTTTAGTCTTGCCTATCGGAAATAGTTCTTAATATCTCATAAATTTTTTTAATATGGGGTCTACTTGTCTTTGATTCCAGGCATTCTTCGACGCCTCAGATTCAGTGCTTGTGATATATCTTGTCCATCAAATTAGGTTTTGTTTTAGCTTTTGAGTCTTTGGACCATAGTCCTTTTCTGGCTTGACAGTTAATCTTTTTGTCATTGTTTTTCACATTTTATTTACTTAAAATTGTCAAAAGGTAATAAAACACGATCAATGTATATTTCCAGGACAATTTTTCAAATCAAAATAAGTTAGAGATTTTCTGCATTATTTTAGTAGCTAATAAGTATGAGAGTATACTAGCGATAAATATGTAAATTACGCACTTATCAATCTCTAATTTTTTTAAAACCAAAATCCGAATAAAGTGGAAATTAGAAATGTAGATAAATATTTTTTTTCTCCTGTTATTTGCTGCTTTCTTGAGTATTTCAATCCATGTGTTACATGGACTATTATGATATTTTGATTTTTAAATCAGAGCCCCTTATTCACAATATATATACAAAATTAACATAATTATTGTCTATTGCGTTTTTGAAAGCATAAAGTTGCAACGTATATGAAAAGGGAAAGTACATAAGAAGCATATATCATTTGAATGAAATTAAATCCAATGTTGTGATTTGATGAAAGGCACACACATAATTCATTGTCAAGAAAATTAATATATGCAATATTGAAATGTTGAAATAATTTAAATTTTGTAAATACGAACTAATTGAAGTAATTATTGGTGTCTTGTTTGTGTTTAACACTAACACATGTAAGACACCAGACATGACTTTCATAACAAGTTTCAATGATAAAGTGAAATAGGTGTCAATAGTTATGGAATGAATCATACCAAATAGAAAGTGACTCCCATAGAATTTTGACTATCATAAGATTTTGGAAAATGTGGTTATAGAGTTTATTGCTAGCATTCCTCTCTTTGTTAATGTATACATTGATTTTTATTAATATTTAATCACCAAAAAATTCTTTAATCAAACTTTAGTTTTTATCTTTATCAACCACCTAATGTAAAATTGAATTTTTACTAAATTTATATGTAGTGTTTATTTAAATTATAAGGATCAGTTTCCGATAGAGGAAAATTCTATTTCAAAAGTAACATAATGATGTGATACAAAAGATAAACTAATGTCCATTTTTATATAAATTTCTTCTTTTGAAGCTGTAGAGAAAATAATGAAACATGAAAGTTATTAGAAGATATAATATATGATGATTTAAAGTATACATTTTTCTAAGGTACAATCAATTATATATTTTATAGGATATGATATATTACATGCTATTATAACATCACTTGATCGGTAGATAACATTATTTAGTATAATAAGACTTTGTTGTGATTTTGCTCTCTAAATATTACAATATTCAAAAGATAAACTAATGTCCATTTTTATATAAATTTCTTCTTTTGAAGCTGTAGAGAAAATAATGAAACATGAAAGTTATTAGAAGATATAATATATGATGATTTAAAGTATACATTTTTCTAAGGTACAATCAATTATATATTTTATAGGATATGATATATTACATGCTATTATAACATCACTTGATCGGTAGATAACATTATTTAGTATAATAAGACTTTGTTGTGATTTTGCTCTCTAAATATTACAATATTCAACACTTCCAACAATCTAATGCTTAAAAAGGGAAAGTAATCAAACATTTATCCACAAAATATGACAATAAAAAGTCATGATTTAGGTCCAAACAATTCGATAGTGCACTTTTGTGACAAAAACAACTATCAATAACATCGCGCCAGGTAGGGGTCGAACCTACGACTTTCTGCTTAGGAAACAGACGCTCTATCCACTGAGCTACAAGCGCTTATATGATTTATTAGGTTTATAATTTAACCCATTTTTATTATATGAAACTCTTTGATTAGAAAAAATTAAGTCTAACTTTTATTTACCCTTAATAAATTTGTCTAAGGTTTCGTGCAAATCATCTACTTATTTCTTTAATGAGACATATGTTTTACACTTATTTAATTTTAAATATTGATTTTTAATACTATCTATTTAACCTATTTTGGATGTTTCAGAAGTCAAATGTCCAATGTAATATACAACTTAAGGATAAATGGAATCAAGTTGGACAAATGTTTTAGACATGCAAATTGAATGAAATAAAGGAAGTAAAACATTAAATAGGATTGAGAAAGCATAAATGCAACAAAGAGCAACTCCTTCAAGACAAATAATTCACCTAGTCTGAGATGAGTTGGGATCTGCTCTAGTTTTTATCGTCCAGTTTCTATCATGTTCTTTAACATATATGCAACAAGTGGCAATTAAAATTTTAATGGCTAAGATTTAATATTGAAATTTCAAATTTAAAAAAAAAAAATCAATAGCATTGTTCATCATCTCTCTCCCATAGTTTACCTTTTCACTTGATACACCCATTTTTCATTCATCTTCTCCCTCATGTAAAACTAAAAAAACTCAACACTTTTTATTTTTCAAATATTTGTTTTTCCTCTGTTTACTCTTTACTCCTCCCCCTTCTCACCCTCAATTTTTAGCGTCTTCTATCTATCTTCTATTATATCTTTCTTTCCCTAATCAAAATAACAGATCATAAGAATAAAAATTGAATGTGATGAAAATATCAACAAACTATTAAAATAACAAACGCAGAAAAATGGATTATTATAAATAAATAAAAAGAGACGTTTGCTTAAGCCATAGCAAATTCCAATGAAAAAAAACAAGGTTAAAAATAATAATTATAATATAATTGCAATAGTAGATCGACAGAGCGGTGGACCTAATAGGTGGCTCATCGGCTAGAGCGGGAATCTTAATGGTGGCTCATCGGCGGAGGTGATGGGAAGAAGAAACAATCATGTTATTAAAATAGGTTTTTTCCGTTTCAAAAAAAAATTCTATCTGTTTTATTTAAAAAATAGTATCCATCTGATCTTAATTCACCATTTTATTTGTGAACCTGATAGGTCTTTCTTTTAACCATTTGGTTATGTTTGCGAGAAGCAATCTTTAATGTTTCCACTCTCTTTTGCTTTGATGGTGATTTATAGAAAGCATCTGACTGAAAATTTACATTCTAGAAGAAATAAAATGGGTTCTTTATAGAACCCCTAGAGAGGCACTCAAATTGAAATGAGGTAGATTCACAATCAATATGATCACATCGAAGGGTCATTCTGGAAGCAAATAATAACGAACTTTTTCCACTCAAAACATTCCCTCTATGACAAAATCTTCGTCTAGTGGAATGATATCCATACAAAAGCTTGTGTCGAATGATAACTTTGTACATCTTGGGAACACTTTTCCGTAAGTGTTTCAACAAAATACAGAACAAAGAACTAAACACCATATTTTGTCCTTTTCAGAGTGACTTCCCTATTTAGAATGAGCAATATTATGTCATCTCAATGGGGAGGATGGATAAGACACCTTTGAGAATGCAAGACCAAGACAATTTCTAGAATAGGAAGGACTCTCGTGTAATTTCTAAATTAGGAATGCCTCCTTTAGTACATTTAAGTTGGTGTAGTCTGATCTAGATACGAATCTTTAGTCTTGCCTATCGGAAATAGTTCTTAATATCTCATAAATTTTTTTAATATGGGGTCTACTTGTCTTTGATTCCAGGCATTCTTCGACGCCTCAGATTCAGTGCTTGTGATATATCTTGTCCATCAAATTAGGTTTTGTTTTAGCTTTTGAGTCTTTGGACCATAGTCCTTTTCTGGCTTGACAGTTAATCTTTTTGTCATTGTTTTTCACATTTTATTTACTTAAAATTGTCAAAAGGTAATAAAACACGATCAATGTATATTTCCAGGACAATTTTTCAAATCAAAATAAGTTAGAGATTTTCTGCATTATTTTAGTAGCTAATAAGTATGAGAGTATACTAGCGATAAATATGTAAATTACGCACTTATCAATCTCTAATTTTTTTAAAACCAAAATCCGAATAAAGTGGAAATTAGAAATGTAGATAAATATTTTTTTTCTCCTGTTATTTGCTGCTTTCTTGAGTATTTCAATCCATGTGTTACATGGACTATTATGATATTTTGATTTTTAAATCAGAGCCCCTTATTCACAATATATATACAAAATTAACATAATTATTGTCTATTGCGTTTTTGAAAGCATAAAGTTGCAACGTATATGAAAAGGGAAAGTACATAAGAAGCATATATCATTTGAATGAAATTAAATCCAATGTTGTGATTTGATGAAAGGCACACACATAATTCATTGTCAAGAAAATTAATATATGCAATATTGAAATGTTGAAATAATTTAAATTTTGTAAATACGAACTAATTGAAGTAATTATTGGTGTCTTGTTTGTGTTTAACACTAACACATGTAAGACACCAGACATGACTTTCATAACAAGTTTCAATGATAAAGTGAAATAGGTGTCAATAGTTATGGAATGAATCATACCAAATAGAAAGTGACTCCCATAGAATTTTGACTATCATAAGATTTTGGAAAATGTGGTTATAGAGTTTATTGCTAGCATTCCTCTCTTTGTTAATGTATACATTGATTTTTATTAATATTTAATCACCAAAAAATTCTTTAATCAAACTTTAGTTTTTATCTTTATCAACCACCTAATGTAAAATTGAATTTTTACTAAATTTATATGTAGTGTTTATTTAAATTATAAGGATCAGTTTCCGATAGAGGAAAATTCTATTTCAAAAGTAACATAATGATGTGATACAAAAGATAAACTAATGTCCATTTTTATATAAATTTCTTCTTTTGAAGCTGTAGAGAAAATAATGAAACATGAAAGTTATTAGAAGATATAATATATGATGATTTAAAGTATACATTTTTCTAAGGTACAATCAATTATATATTTTATAGGATATGATATATTACATGCTATTATAACATCACTTGATCGGTAGATAACATTATTTAGTATAATAAGACTTTGTTGTGATTTTGCTCTCTAAATATTACAATATTCAAAAGATAAACTAATGTCCATTTTTATATAAATTTCTTCTTTTGAAGCTGTAGAGAAAATAATGAAACATGAAAGTTATTAGAAGATATAATATATGATGATTTAAAGTATACATTTTTCTAAGGTACAATCAATTATATATTTTATAGGATATGATATATTACATGCTATTATAACATCACTTGATCGGTAGATAACATTATTTAGTATAATAAGACTTTGTTGTGATTTTGCTCTCTAAATATTACAATATTCAACACTTCCAACAATCTAATGCTTAAAAAGGGAAAGTAATCAAACATTTATCCACAAAATATGACAATAAAAAGTCATGATTTAGGTCCAAACAATTCGATAGTGCACTTTTGTGACAAAAACAACTATCAATAACATCGCGCCAGGTAGGGGTCGAACCTACGACTTTCTGCTTAGGAAACAGACGCTCTATCCACTGAGCTACAAGCGCTTATATGATTTATTAGGTTTATAATTTAACCCATTTTTATTATATGAAACTCTTTGATTAGAAAAAATTAAGTCTAACTTTTATTTACCCTTAATAAATTTGTCTAAGGTTTCGTGCAAATCATCTACTTATTTCTTTAATGAGACATATGTTTTACACTTATTTAATTTTAAATATTGATTTTTAATACTATCTATTTAACCTATTTTGGATGTTTCAGAAGTCAAATGTCCAATGTAATATACAACTTAAGGATAAATGGAATCAAGTTGGACAAATGTTTTAGACATGCAAATTGAATGAAATAAAGGAAGTAAAACATTAAATAGGATTGAGAAAGCATAAATGCAACAAAGAGCAACTCCTTCAAGACAAATAATTCACCTAGTCTGAGATGAGTTGGGATCTGCTCTAGTTTTTATCGTCCAGTTTCTATCATGTTCTTTAACATATATGCAACAAGTGGCAATTAAAATTTTAATGGCTAAGATTTAATATTGAAATTTCAAATTTAAAAAAAAAAAATCAATAGCATTGTTCATCATCTCTCTCCCATAGTTTACCTTTTCACTTGATACACCCATTTTTCATTCATCTTCTCCCTCATGTAAAACTAAAAAAACTCAACACTTTTTATTTTTCAAATATTTGTTTTTCCTCTGTTTACTCTTTACTCCTCCCCCTTCTCACCCTCAATTTTTAGCGTCTTCTATCTATCTTCTATTATATCTTTCTTTCCCTAATCAAAATAACAGATCATAAGAATAAAAATTGAATGTGATGAAAATATCAACAAACTATTAAAATAACAAACGCAGAAAAATGGATTATTATAAATAAATAAAAAGAGACGTTTGCTTAAGCCATAGCAAATTCCAATGAAAAAAAACAAGGTTAAAAATAATAATTATAATATAATTGCAATAGTAGATCGACAGAGCGGTGGACCTAATAGGTGGCTCATCGGCTAGAGCGGGAATCTTAATGGTGGCTCATCGGCGGAGGTGATGGGAAGAAGAAACAATCATGTTATTAAAATAGGTTTTTTCCGTTTCAAAAAAAAATTCTATCTGTTTTATTTAAAAAATAGTATCCATCTGATCTTAATTCACCATTTTATTTGTGAACCTGATAGGTCTTTCTTTTAACCATTTGGTTATGTTTGCGAGAAGCAATCTTTAATGTTTCCACTCTCTTTTGCTTTGATGGTGATTTATAGAAAGCATCTGACTGAAAATTTACATTCTAGAAGAAATAAAATGGGTTCTTTATAGAACCCCTAGAGAGGCACTCAAATTGAAATGAGGTAGATTCACAATCAATATGATCACATCGAAGGGTCATTCTGGAAGCAAATAATAACGAACTTTTTCCACTCAAAACATTCCCTCTATGACAAAATCTTCGTCTAGTGGAATGATATCCATACAAAAGCTTGTGTCGAATGATAACTTTGTACATCTTGGGAACACTTTTCCGTAAGTGTTTCAACAAAATACAGAACAAAGAACTAAACACCATATTTTGTCCTTTTCAGAGTGACTTCCCTATTTAGAATGAGCAATATTATGTCATCTCAATGGGGAGGATGGATAAGACACCTTTGAGAATGCAAGACCAAGACAATTTCTAGAATAGGAAGGACTCTCGTGTAATTTCTAAATTAGGAATGCCTCCTTTAGTACATTTAAGTTGGTGTAGTCTGATCTAGATACGAATCTTTAGTCTTGCCTATCGGAAATAGTTCTTAATATCTCATAAATTTTTTTAATATGGGGTCTACTTGTCTTTGATTCCAGGCATTCTTCGACGCCTCAGATTCAGTGCTTGTGATATATCTTGTCCATCAAATTAGGTTTTGTTTTAGCTTTTGAGTCTTTGGACCATAGTCCTTTTCTGGCTTGACAGTTAATCTTTTTGTCATTGTTTTTCACATTTTATTTACTTAAAATTGTCAAAAGGTAATAAAACACGATCAATGTATATTTCCAGGACAATTTTTCAAATCAAAATAAGTTAGAGATTTTCTGCATTATTTTAGTAGCTAATAAGTATGAGAGTATACTAGCGATAAATATGTAAATTACGCACTTATCAATCTCTAATTTTTTTAAAACCAAAATCCGAATAAAGTGGAAATTAGAAATGTAGATAAATATTTTTTTTCTCCTGTTATTTGCTGCTTTCTTGAGTATTTCAATCCATGTGTTACATGGACTATTATGATATTTTGATTTTTAAATCAGAGCCCCTTATTCACAATATATATACAAAATTAACATAATTATTGTCTATTGCATTTTTGAAAGCATAAAGTTGCAACGTATATGAAAAGGGAAAGTACATAAGAAGCATATATCATTTGAATGAAATTAAATCCAATGTTGTGATTTGATGAAAGGCACACACATAATTCATTGTCAAGAAAATTAATATATGCAATATTGAAATGTTGAAATAATTTAAATTTTGTAAATACGAACTAATTGAAGTAATTATTGGTGTCTTGTTTGTGTTTAACACTAACACATGTAAGACACCAGACATGACTTTCATAACAAGTTTCAATGATAAAGTGAAATAGGTGTCAATAGTTATGGAATGAATCATACCAAATAGAAAGTGACTCCCATAGAATTTTGACTATAATAAGATTTTGGAAAATGTGGTTATAGAGTTTATTGCTAGCATTCCTCTCTTTGTTAATGTATACATTGATTTTTATTAATATTTAATCACCAAAAAATTCTTTAATCAAACTTTAGTTTTTATCTTTATCAACCACCTAATGTAAAATTGAATTTTAACTAAATTTATATGTAGTGTTTATTTAAATTATAAGGATCAGTTTCCGATAGAGGAAAATTCTATTTCAAAAGTAACATAATGATGTGATACAAAAGATAAACTAATGTCCATTTTTATATAAATTTCTTCTTTTGAAGCTGTAGAGAAAATAATGAAACATGAAAGTTATTAGAAGATATAATATATGATGATTTAAAGTATACATTTTTCTAAGGTACAATCAATTATATATTTTATAGGATATGATATATTACATGCTATTATAACATCACTTGATCGGTAGATAACATTATTTAGTATAATAAGACTTTGTTGTGATTTTGCTCTCTAAATATTACAATATTCAAAAGATAAACTAATGTCCATTTTTATATAAATTTCTTCTTTTGAAGCTGTAGAGAAAATAATGAAACATGAAAGTTATTAGAAGATATAATATATGATGATTTAAAGTATACATTTTTCTAAGGTACAATCAATTATATATTTTATAGGATATGATATATTACATGCTATTATAACATCACTTGATCGGTAGATAACATTATTTAGTATAATAAGACTTTGTTGTGATTTTGCTCTCTAAATATTACAATATTCAACACTTCCAACAATCTAATGCTTAAAAAGGGAAAGTAATCAAACATTTATCCACAAAATATGACAATAAAAAGTCATGATTTAGGTCCAAACAATTCGATAGTGCACTTTTGTGACAAAAACAACTATCAATAACATCGCGCCAGGTAGGGGTCGAACCTACGACTTTCTGCTTAGGAAACAGACGCTCTATCCACTGAGCTACAAGCGCTTATATGATTTATTAGGTTTATAATTTAACCCATTTTTATTATATGAAACTCTTTGATTAGAAAAAATTAAGTCTAACTTTTATTTACCCTTAATAAATTTGTCTAAGGTTTCGTGCAAATCATCTACTTATTTCTTTAATGAGACATATGTTTTACACTTATTTAATTTTAAATATTGATTTTTAATACTATCTATTTAACCTATTTTGGATGTTTCAGAAGTCAAATGTCCAATGTAATATACAACTTAAGGATAAATGGAATCAAGTTGGACAAATGTTTTAGACATGCAAATTGAATGAAATAAAGGAAGTAAAACATTAAATAGGATTGAGAAAGCATAAATGCAACAAAGAGCAACTCCTTCAAGACAAATAATTCACCTAGTCTGAGATGAGTTAGGATCTGCTCTAGTTTTTATCGTCCAGTTTCTATCATGTTCTTTAACATATATGCAACAAGTGGCAATTAAAATTTTAATGGCTAAGATTTAATATTGAAATTTCAAATTTAAAAAAAAATCAATAGCATTGTTCATCATCTCTCTCCCATAGTTTACCTTTTCACTTGATACACCCATTTTTCATTCATCTTCTCCCTCATGTAAAACTAAAAAAACTCAACACTTTTTATTTTTCAAATATTTGTTTTTCCTCTGTTTACTCTTTACTCCTCCCCCTTCTCACCCTCAATTTTTAGCGTCTTCTATCTATCTTCTATTATATCTTTCTTTCCCTAATCAAAATAACAGATCATAAGAATAAAAATTGAATGTGATGAAAATATCAACAAACTATTAAAATAACAAACGCAGAAAAATGGATTATTATAAATAAATAAAAAGAGACGTTTGCTTAAGCCATAGCAAATTCCAATGAAAAAAAACAAGGTTAAAAATAATAATTATAATATAATTGCAATAGTAGATCGACAGAGCGGTGGACCTAATAGGTGGCTCATCGGCTAGAGCGGGAATCTTAATGGTGGCTCATCGGCGGAGGTGATGGGAAGAAGAAACAATCATTTTATTAAAATAGGTTTTTTCCGTTTCAAAAAAAAATTCTATCTATTTTATTTAAAAAATAGTATCCATCTGATCTTAATTCACCATTTTATTTGTGAACCTGATAGGTCTTTCTTTTAACCATTTGGTTATGTTTGCGAGAAGCAATCTTTAATGTTTCCACTCTCTTTTGCTTTGATGGTGATTTATAGAAAGCATCTGACTGAAAATTTACATTCTAGAAGAAATAAAATGGGTTCTTTATAGAACCCCTAGAGAGGCACTCAAATTGAAATGAGGTAGATTCACAATCAATATGATCACATCGAAGGGTCATTCTGGAAGCAAATAATAACGAACTTTTTCCACTCAAAACATTCCCTCTATGACAAAATCTTCGTCTAGTGGAATGATATCCATACAAAAGCTTGTGTCGAATGATAACTTTGTACATCTTGGGAACACTTTTCCGTAAGTGTTTCAACAAAATACAGAACAAAGAACTAAACACCATATTTTGTCCTTTTCAGAGTGACTTCCCTATTTAGAATGAGCAATATTATGTCATCTCAATGGGGAGGATGGATAAGACACCTTTGAGAATGCAAGACCAAGACAATTTCTAGAATAGGAAGGACTCTCGTGTAATTTCTAAATTAGGAATGCCTCCTTTAGTACATTTAAGTTGGTGTAGTCTGATCTAGATACGAATCTTTAGTCTTGCCTATCGGAAATAGTTCTTAATATCTCATAAATTTTTTTAATATGGGGTCTACTTGTCTTTGATTCCAGGCATTCTTCGACGCCTCAGATTCAGTGCTTGTGATATATCTTGTCCATCAAATTAGGTTTTGTTTTAGCTTTTGAGTCTTTGGACCATAGTCCTTTTCTGGCTTGACAGTTAATCTTTTTGTCATTGTTTTTCACATTTTATTTACTTAAAATTGTCAAAAGGTAATAAAACACGATCAATGTATATTTCCAGGACAATTTTTCAAATCAAAATAAGTTAGAGATTTTCTGCATTATTTTAGTAGCTAATAAGTATGAGAGTATACTAGCGATAAATATGTAAATTACGCACTTATCAATCTCTAATTTTTTTAAAACCAAAATCCGAATAAAGTGGAAATTAGAAATGTAGATAAATATTTTTTTTCTCCTGTTATTTGCTGCTTTCTTGAGTATTTCAATCCATGTGTTACATGGACTATTATGATATTTTGATTTTTAAATCAGAGCCCCTTATTCACAATATATATACAAAATTAACATAATTATTGTCTATTGCGTTTTTGAAAGCATAAAGTTGCAACGTATATGAAAAGGGAAAGTACATAAGAAGCATATATCATTTGAATGAAATTAAATCCAATGTTGTGATTTGATGAAAGGCACACACATAATTCATTGTCAAGAAAATTAATATATGCAATATTGAAATGTTGAAATAATTTAAATTTTGTAAATACGAACTAATTGAAGTAATTATTGGTGTCTTGTTTGTGTTTAACACTAACACATGTAAGACACCAGACATGACTTTCATAACAAGTTTCAATGATAAAGTGAAATAGGTGTCAATAGTTATGGAATGAATCATACCAAATAGAAAGTGACTCCCATAGAATTTTGACTATCATAAGATTTTGGAAAATGTGGTTATAGAGTTTATTGCTAGCATTCCTCTCTTTGTTAATGTATACATTGATTTTTATTAATATTTAATCACCAAAAAATTCTTTAATCAAACTTTAGTTTTTATCTTTATCAACCACCTAATGTAAAATTGAATTTTTACTAAATTTATATGTAGTGTTTATTTAAATTATAAGGATCAGTTTCCGATAGAGGAAAATTCTATTTCAAAAGTAACATAATGATGTGATACAAAAGATAAACTAATGTCCATTTTTATATAAATTTCTTCTTTTGAAGCTGTAGAGAAAATAATGAAACATGAAAGTTATTAGAAGATATAATATATGATGATTTAAAGTATACATTTTTCTAAGGTACAATCAATTATATATTTTATAGGATATGATATATTACATGCTATTATAACATCACTTGATCGGTAGATAACATTATTTAGTATAATAAGACTTTGTTGTGATTTTGCTCTCTAAATATTACAATATTCAACACTTCCAACAATCTAATGCTTAAAAAGGGAAAGTAATCAAACATTTATCCACAAAATATGACAATAAAAAGTCATGATTTAGGTCCAAACAATTCGATAGTGCACTTTTGTGACAAGCGCTTATATGATTTATTAGGTTTATAATTTAACCCATTTTTATTATATGAAACTCTTTGATTAGAAAAAATTAAGTCTAACTTTTATTTACCCTTAATAAATTTGTCTAAGGTTTCGTGCAAATCATCTACTTATTTCTTTAATGAGACATATGTTTTACACTTATTTAATTTTAAATATTGATTTTTAATACTATCTATTTAACCTATTTTGGATGTTTCAGAAGTCAAATGTCCAATGTAATATACAACTTAAGGATAAATGGAATCAAGTTGGACAGATGTTTTAGACATGCGAATTGAATGAAATAAAGGAAGTAAAACATTAAATAGGATTGAGAAAGCATAAATGCAACAAAGAGCAACTCCTTCAAGACAAATAATTCACCTAGTCTGAGATGAGTTAGGATCTGCTCCAGTTTTTATCGTCCAGTTTCTATCATGTTCTTTAACATATATGCAACAAGTGGCAATTAAAATTTTAATGGCTAAGATTTAATATTGAAATTTCAAATTTAAAAAAAAAATCAATAGCATTGTTCATCATCTCTCTCCCATAGTTTACCTTTTCACTTGATACACCCATTTTTCATTCATCTTCTCCCTCATGTAAAACTAAAAAAACTCAACACTTTTTATTTTTCAAATATTTGTTTTTCCTCTGTTTACTCTTTACTCCTCCCCCTTCTCACCCTCAATTTTTAGCGTCTTCTATCTATCTTCTATTATATCTTTCTTTCCCTAATCAAAATAACAGATCATAAGAATAAAAATTGAATGTGATGAAAATATCAACAAACTATTAAAATAACAAACGCAGAAAAATGGATTATTATAAATAAATAAAAAGAGACGTTTGCTTAAGCCATAGCAAATTCCAATGAAAAAAAACAAGGTTAAAAATAATAATTATAATATAATTGCAATAGTAGATCGACAGAGCGGTGGACCTAATAGGTGGCTCATCGGCTAGAGCGGGAATCTTAATGGTGGCTCATCGGCGGAGGTGATGGGAAGAAGAAACAATCATGTTATTAAAATAGGTTTTTTTCGTTTCAAAAAAAAATTCTATCTGTTTTATTTAAAAAATAGTATCCATCTGATCTTAATTCACCATTTTATTTGTGAACCTGATAGGTCTTTCTTTTAACCATTTGGTTATGTTTGCGAGAAGCAATCTTTAATGTTTCCACTCTCTTTTGCTTTGATGGTGATTTATAGAAAGCATCTGACTGAAAATTTACATTCTAGAAGAAATAAAATGGGTTCTTTATAGAACCCCTAGAGAGGCACTCAAATTGAAATGAGGTAGATTCACAATCAATATGATCACATCGAAGGGTCATTCTGGAAGCAAATAATAACGAACTTTTTCCACTCAAAACATTCCCTCTATGACAAAATCTTCGTCTAGTGGAATGATATCCATACAAAAGCTTGTGTCGAATGATAACTTTGTACATCTTGGGAACACTTTTCCGTAAGTGTTTCAACAAAATACAGAACAAAGAACTAAACACCATATTTTGTCCTTTTCAGAGTGACTTCCCTATTTAGAATGAGCAATATTATGTCATCTCAATGGGGAGGATGGATAAGACACCTTTGAAAATGCAAGACCAAGACAATTTCTAGAATAGGAAGGACTCTCGTGTAATTTCTAAATTAGGAATGCCTTCTTTAGTACATTTAAGTTGGTGTAGTCTGATCTAGATACGAATCTTTAGTCTTGCCTACCGGAAATAGTTCTTAATATCTCATAAATTTTTTTAATATGGGGTCTACTTGTCTTTGATTCCAGGCATTCTTCGACGCCTCAGATTCAGTGCTTGTGATATATCTTGTCCATCAAATTAGGTTTTGTTTTAGCTTTTGAGTCTTTGGACCATAGTCCTTTTCTGGCTTGACCGTTAATCTTTTTGTCATTGTTTTTCACATTTTATTTACTTAAAATTGTCAAAAGGTAATAAAACACGATCAATGTATATTTCCAGGACAATTTTTCAAATCAAAATAAGTTAGAGATTTTCTGCATTATTTTAGTAGCTAATAAGTATGAGAGTATACCAGCGATAAATATGTAAATTACGCACTTATCAATCTCTAATTTTTTTAAAACCAAAATCCGAATAAAGTGGAAATTAGAAATGTAGATAAATATTTTTTTTCTCCTGTTATTTGCTGCTTTCTTGAGTATTTCAATCCATGTGTTACATGGACTATTATGATATTTTGATTTTTAAATCAGAGCCCCTTATTCACAATATATATACAAAATTAACATAATTATTGTCTATTGCGTTTTTGAAAGCATAAAGTTGCAACGTATATGAAAAGGGAAAGTACATAAGAAGCATATATCATTTGAATGAAATTAAATCCAATGTTGTGATTTGATGAAAGGCACACACATAATTGATTGTCAAGAAAATTAATATATGCAATATTGAAATGTTGAAATAATTTAAATTTTGTAAATACGAACTAATTGAAGTAATTATTGGTGTCTTGTTTGTGTTTAACACTAACACATGTAAGACACCAGACATGACTTTCATAACAAGTTTCAATGATAAAGTGAAATAGGTGTCAATAGTTATGGAATGAATCATACCAAATAGAAAGTGACTCCCATAGAATTTTGACTATAATAAGATTTTGGAAAATGTGGTTATAGAGTTTATTGCTAGCATTCCTCTCTTTGTTAATGTATACATTGATTTTTATTAATATTTAATCACCAAAAAATTCTTTAATCAAACTTTAGTTTTTATCTTTATCAACCACCTAATGTAAAATTGAATTTTAACTAAATTTATATGTAGTGTTTATTTAAATTATAAGGATCAGTTTCCGATAGAGGAAAATTCTATTTCAAAAGTAACATAATGATGTGATACAAAAGATAAACTAATGTCCATTTTTATATAAATTTCTTCTTTTGAAGCTGTAGAGAAAATAATGAAACATGAAAGTTATTAGAAGATATAATATATGATGATTTAAAGTATACATTTTTCTAAGGTACAATCAATTATATATTTTATAGGATATGATATATTACATGCTATTATAACATCACTTGATCGGTAGATAACATTATTTAGTATAATAAGACTTTGTTGTGATTTTGCTCTCTAAATATTACAATATTCAACACTTCCAACAATCTAATGCTTAAAAAGGGAAAGAAATCAAACATTTATCCACAAAATATGACAATAGAAAGTCATGATTTAGGTCCAAACAATTCGATAGTGCACTTTTGTGACAAAAACAACTATCAATAACATCGCGCCAGGTAGGGGTCGAACCTACGACTTTCTGCTTAGGAAACAGACGCTCTATCCACTGAGCTACAAGCACTTATATGATTTATTAGGTTTATAATTTAACCCATTTTTATTATATGAAACTCTTTGATTAGAAAAAAATTAAGTCTAACTTTTATTTACCCTTAATAAATTTGTCTAAGGTTTCGTGCAAATCATCTACTTATTTCTTTAATGAGACATATGTTTTACACTTATTTAATTTTAAATATTGATTTTTAATACTATCTATTTAACCTATTTTGGATGTTTCAGAAGTCAAATGTCCAATGTAATATACAACTTAAGGATAAATGGAATCAAGTTGGACAGATGTTTTAGACATGCGAATTGAATGAAATAAAGGAAGTAAAACATTAAATAGGATTGAGAAAGCATAAATGCAACAAAGAGCAACTCCTTCAAGACAAATAATTCACCTAGTCTGAGATGAGTTAGGATCTGCTCCAGTTTTTATCGTCCAGTTTCTATCATGTTCTTTAACATATATGCAACAAGTGGCAATTAAAATTTTAATGGCTAAGATTTAATATTGAAATTTCAAATTTAAAAAAAAAAATCAATAGCATTGTTCATCATCTCTCTCCCATAGTTTACCTTTTCACTTGATACACCCATTTTTCATTCATCTTCTCCCTCATGTAAAACTAAAAAAACTCAACACTTTTTATTTTTCAAATATTTGTTTTTCCTCTGTTTACTCTTTACTCCTCCCCCTTCTCACCCTCAATTTTTAGCGTCTTCTATCTATCTTCTATTATATCTTTCTTTCCCTAATCAAAATAACAGATCATAAGAATAAAAATTGAATGTGATGAAAATATCAACAAACTATTAAAATAACAAACGCAGAAAAATGGATTATTATAAATAAATAAAAAGAGACGTTTGCTTAAGCCATAGAAAATTCCAATGAAAAAAAACAAGGTTAAAAATAATAATTATAATATAATTGCAATAGTAGATCGACAGAGCGGTGGACCTAATAGGTGGCTCATCGGCTAGAGCGGGAATCTTAATGGTGGCTCATCGGCGGAGGTGATGGGAAGAAGAAACAATCATGTTATTAAAATAGGTTGTTTTCGTTTCAAAAAAAAATTCTATCTGTTTTATTTAAAAAATAGTATCCATCTGATCTTAATTCACCATTTTATTTGTGAACCTGATAGGTCTTTCTTTTAACCATTTGGTTATGTTTGCGAGAAGCAATCTTTAATGTTTCCACTCTCTTTTGCTTTGATGGTGATTTATAGAAAGCATCTGACTGAAAATTTACATTCTAGAAGAAATAAAATGGGTTCTTTATAGAACCCCTAGAGAGGCACTCAAATTGAAATGAGGTAGATTCACAATCAATATGATCACATCGAAGGGTCATTCTGGAAGCAAATAATAACGAACTTTTTCCACTCAAAACATTCCCTCTATGACAAAATCTTCGTCTAGTGGAATGATATCCATACAAAAGCTTGTGTCGAATGATAACTTTGTACATCTTGGGAACACTTTTCCGTAAGTGTTTCAACAAAATACAGAACAAAGAACTAAACACCATATTTTGTCCTTTTCAGAGTGACTTCCCTATTTAGAATGAGCAATATTATGTCATCTCAATGGGGAGGATGGATAAGACACCATTGAGAATGCAAGACCAAGACAATTTCTAGAATAGGAAGGACTCTCGTGTAATTTCTAAATTAGGAATGCCTCCTTTAGTACATTTAAGTTGGTGTAGTCTGATCTAGATACGAATCTTTAGTCTTGCCTACCGGAAATAGTTCTTAATATCTCATAAATTTTTTTAATATGGGGTCTACTTGTCTTTGATTCCAGGCATTCTTCGACGCCTCAGATTCAGTGCTTGTGATATATCTTGTCCATCAAATTAGGTTTTGTTTTAGCTTTTGAGTCTTTGGACCATAGTCCTTTTCTGGCTTGACCGTTAATCTTTTTGTCATTGTTTTTCACATTTTATTTACTTAAAATTGTCAAAAGGTAATAAAACACGATCAATGTATATTTCCAGGACAATTTTTCAAATCAAAATAAGTTAGAGATTTTCTGCATTATTTTAGTAGCTAATAAGTATGAGAGTATACCAGCGATAAATATGTAAATTACGCACTTATCAATCTCTAATTTTTTTAAAACCAAAATCCGAATAAAGTGGAAATTAGAAATGTAGATAAATATTTTTTTTCTCCTGTTATTTGCTGCTTTCTTGAGTATTTCAATCCATGTGTTACATGGACTATTATGATATTTTGATTTTTAAATCAGAGCCCCTTATTCACAATATATATACAAAATTAACATAATTATTGTCTATTGCGTTTTTGAGAGCATAAAGTTGCAACGTATATGAAAAGGGAAAGTACATAAGAAGCATATATCATTTGAATGAAATTAAATCCAATGTTGTGATTTGATGAAAGGCACACACATAATTGATTGTCAAGAAAATTAATATATGCAATATTGAAATGTTGAAATAATTTAAATTTTGTAAATACGAACTAATTGAAGTAATTATTGGTGTCTTGTTTGTGTTTAACACTAACACATGTAAGACACCAGACATGACTTTCATAACAAGTTTCAATGATAAAGTGAAATAGGTGTCAATAGTTATGGAATGAATCATACCAAATAGAAAGTGACTCCCATAGAATTTTGACTATAATAAGATTTTGGAAAATGTGGTTATAGAGTTTATTGCTAGCATTCCTCTCTTTGTTAATGTATACATTGATTTTTATTAATATTTAATCACCAAAAAATTCTTTAATCAAACTTTAGTTTTTATCTTTATCAACCACCTAATGTAAAATTGAATTTTAACTAAATTTATATGTAGTGTTTATTTAAATTATAAGGATCAGTTTCCGATAGAGGAAAATTCTATTTCAAAAGTAACATAATGATGTGATACAAAAGATAAACTAATGTCCATTTTTATATAAATTTCTTCTTTTGAAGCTGTAGAGAAAATAATGAAACATGAAAGTTATTAGAAGATATAATATATGATGATTTAAAGTATACATTTTTCTAAGGTACAATCAATTATATATTTTATAGGATATGATATATTACATGCTATTATAACATCACTTGATCGGTAGATAACATTATTTAGTATAATAAGACTTTGTTGTGATTTTGCTCTCTAAATATTACAATATTCAACACTTCCAACAATCTAATGCTTAAAAAGGGAAAGAAATCAAACATTTATCCACAAAATATGACAATAGAAAGTCATGATTTAGGTCCAAACAATTCGATAGTGCACTTTTGTGACAAAAACAACTATCAATAACATCGCGCCAGGTAGGGGTCGAACCTACGACTTTCTGCTTAGGAAACAGACGCTCTATCCACTGAGCTACAAGCGCTTATATGATTTATTAGGTTTATAATTTAACCCATTTTTATTATATGAAACTCTTTGATTAGAAAAAAATTAAGTCTAACTTTTATTTACCCTTAATAAATTTGTCTAAGGTTTCGTGCAAATCATCTACTTATTTCTTTAATGAGACATATGTTTTACACTTATTTAATTTTAAATATTGATTTTTAATACTATCTATTTAACCTATTTTGGATGTTTCAGAAGTCAAATGTCCAATGTAATATACAACTTAAGGATAAATGGAATCAAGTTGGACAGATGTTTTAGACATGCGAATTGAATGAAATAAAGGAAGTAAAACATTAAATAGGATTGAGAAAGCATAAATGCAACAAAGAGCAACTCCTTCAAGACAAATAATTCACCTAGTCTGAGATGAGTTAGGATCTGCTCCAGTTTTTATCGTCCAGTTTCTATCATGTTCTTTAACATATATGCAACAAGTGGCAATTAAAATTTTAATGGCTAAGATTTAATATTGAAATTTCAAATTTAAAAAAAAAATCAATAGCATTGTTCATCATCTCTCTCCCATAGTTTACCTTTTCACTTGATACACCCATTTTTCATTCATCTTCTCCCTCATGTAAAACTAAAAAAACTCAACACTTTTTATTTTTCAAATATTTGTTTTTCCTCTGTTTACTCTTTACTCCTCCCCCTTCTCACCCTCAATTTTTAGCGTCTTCTATCTATCTTCTATTATATCTTTCTTTCCCTAATCAAAATAACAGATCATAAGAATAAAAATTGAATGTGATGAAAATATCAACAAACTATTAAAATAACAAACGCAGAAAAATGGATTATTATAAATAAATAAAAAGAGACGTTTGCTTAAGCCATAGAAAATTCCAATGAAAAAAAACAAGGTTAAAAATAATAATTATAATATAATTGCAATAGTAGATCGACAGAGCGGTGGACCTAATAGGTGGCTCATCGGCTAGAGCGGGAATCTTAATGGTGGCTCATCGGCGGAGGTGATGGGAAGAAGAAACAATCATGTTATTAAAATAGGTTGTTTTCGTTTCAAAAAAAAATTCTATCTGTTTTATTTAAAAAATAGTATCCATCTGATCTTAATTCACCATTTTATTTGTGAACCTGATAGGTCTTTCTTTTAACCATTTGGTTATGTTTGCGAGAAGCAATCTTTAATGTTTCCACTCTCTTTTGCTTTGATGGTGATTTATAGAAAGCATCTGACTGAAAATTTACATTCTAGAAGAAATAAAATGGGTTCTTTATAGAACCCCTAGAGAGGCACTCAAATTGAAATGAGGTAGATTCACAATCAATATGATCACATCGAAGGGTCATTCTGGAAGCAAATAATAACGAACTTTTTCCACTCAAAACATTCCCTCTATGACAAAATCTTCGTCTAGTGGAATGATATCCATACAAAAGCTTGTGTCGAATGATAACTTTGTACATCTTGGGAACACTTTTCCGTAAGTGTTTCAACAAAATACAGAACAAAGAACTAAACACCATATTTTGTCCTTTTCAGAGTGACTTCCCTATTTAGAATGAGCAATATTATGTCATCTCAATGGGGAGGATGGATAAGACACCATTGAGAATGCAAGACCAAGACAATTTCTAGAATAGGAAGGACTCTCGTGTAATTTCTAAATTAGGAATGCCTCCTTTAGTACATTTAAGTTGGTGTAGTCTGATCTAGATACGAATCTTTAGTCTTGCCTACCGGAAATAGTTCTTAATATCTCATAAATTTTTTTAATATGGGGTCTACTTGTCTTTGATTCCAGGCATTCTTCGACGCCTCAGATTCAGTGCTTGTGATATATCTTGTCCATCAAATTAGGTTTTGTTTTAGCTTTTGAGTCTTTGGACCATAGTCCTTTTCTGGCTTGACCGTTAATCTTTTTGTCATTGTTTTTCACATTTTATTTACTTAAAATTGTCAAAAGGTAATAAAACACGATCAATGTATATTTCCAGGACAATTTTTCAAATCAAAATAAGTTAGAGATTTTCTGCATTATTTTAGTAGCTAATAAGTATGAGAGTATACCAGCGATAAATATGTAAATTACGCACTTATCAATCTCTAATTTTTTTAAAACCAAAATCCGAATAAAGTGGAAATTAGAAATGTAGATAAATATTTTTTTTCTCCTGTTATTTGCTGCTTTCTTGAGTATTTCAATCCATGTGTTACATGGACTATTATGATATTTTGATTTTTAAATCAGAGCCCCTTATTCACAATATATATACAAAATTAACATAATTATTGTCTATTGCGTTTTTGAGAGCATAAAGTTGCAACGTATATGAAAAGGGAAAGTACATAAGAAGCATATATCATTTGAATGAAATTAAATCCAATGTTGTGATTTGATGAAAGGCACACACATAATTGATTGTCAAGAAAATTAATATATGCAATATTGAAATGTTGAAATAATTTAAATTTTGTAAATACGAACTAATTGAAGTAATTATTGGTGTCTTGTTTGTGTTTAACACTAACACATGTAAGACACCAGACATGACTTTCATAACAAGTTTCAATGATAAAGTGAAATAGGTGTCAATAGTTATGGAATGAATCATACCAAATAGAAAGTGACTCCCATAGAATTTTGACTATAATAAGATTTTGGAAAATGTGGTTATAGAGTTTATTGCTAGCATTCCTCTCTTTGTTAATGTATACATTGATTTTTATTAATATTTAATCACCAAAAAATTCTTTAATCAAACTTTAGTTTTTATCTTTATCAACCACCTAATGTAAAATTGAATTTTAACTAAATTTATATGTAGTGTTTATTTAAATTATAAGGATCAGTTTCCGATAGAGGAAAATTCTATTTCAAAAGTAACATAATGATGTGATACAAAAGATAAACTAATGTCCATTTTTATATAAATTTCTTCTTTTGAAGCTGTAGAGAAAATAATGAAACATGAAAGTTATTAGAAGATATAATATATGATGATTTAAAGTATACATTTTTCTAAGGTACAATCAATTATATATTTTATAGGATATGATATATTACATGCTATTATAACATCACTTGATCGGTAGATAACATTATTTAGTATAATAAGACTTTGTTGTGATTTTGCTCTCTAAATATTACAATATTCAACACTTCCAACAATCTAATGCTTAAAAAGGGAAAGAAATCAAACATTTATCCACAAAATATGACAATAGAAAGTCATGATTTAGGTCCAAACAATTCGATAGTGCACTTTTGTGACAAAAACAACTATCAATAACATCGCGCCAGGTAGGGGTCGAACCTACGACTTTCTGCTTAGGAAACAGACGCTCTATCCACTGAGCTACAAGCGCTTATATGATTTATTAGGTTTATAATTTAACCCATTTTTATTATATGAAACTCTTTGATTAGAAAAAAATTAAGTCTAACTTTTATTTACCCTTAATAAATTTGTCTAAGGTTTCGTGCAAATCATCTACTTATTTCTTTAATGAGACATATGTTTTACACTTATTTAATTTTAAATATTGATTTTTAATACTATCTATTTAACCTATTTTGGATGTTTCAGAAGTCAAATGTCCAATGTAATATACAACTTAAGGATAAATGGAATCAAGTTGGACAGATGTTTTAGACATGCGAATTGAATGAAATAAAGGAAGTAAAACATTAAATAGGATTGAGAAAGCATAAATGCAACAAAGAGCAACTCCTTCAAGACAAATAATTCACCTAGTCTGAGATGAGTTAGGATCTGCTCCAGTTTTTATCGTCCAGTTTCTATCATGTTCTTTAACATATATGCAACAAGTGGCAATTAAAATTTTAATGGCTAAGATTTAATATTGAAATTTCAAATTTAAAAAAAAAATCAATAGCATTGTTCATCATCTCTCTCCCATAGTTTACCTTTTCACTTGATACACCCATTTTTCATTCATCTTCTCCCTCATGTAAAACTAAAAAAACTCAACACTTTTTATTTTTCAAATATTTGTTTTTCCTCTGTTTACTCTTTACTCCTCCCCCTTCTCACCCTCAATTTTTAGCGTCTTCTATCTATCTTCTATTATATCTTTCTTTCCCTAATCAAAATAACAGATCATAAGAATAAAAATTGAATGTGATGAAAATATCAACAAACTATTAAAATAACAAACGCAGAAAAATGGATTATTATAAATAAATAAAAAGAGACGTTTGCTTAAGCCATAGAAAATTCCAATGAAAAAAAACAAGGTTAAAAATAATAATTATAATATAATTGCAATAGTAGATCGACAGAGCGGTGGACCTAATAGGTGGCTCATCGGCTAGAGCGGGAATCTTAATGGTGGCTCATCGGCGGAGGTGATGGGAAGAAGAAACAATCATGTTATTAAAATAGGTTGTTTTCGTTTCAAAAAAAAATTCTATCTGTTTTATTTAAAAAATAGTATCCATCTGATCTTAATTCACCATTTTATTTGTGAACCTGATAGGTCTTTCTTTTAACCATTTGGTTATGTTTGCGAGAAGCAATCTTTAATGTTTCCACTCTCTTTTGCTTTGATGGTGATTTATAGAAAGCATCTGACTGAAAATTTACATTCTAGAAGAAATAAAATGGGTTCTTTATAGAACCCCTAGAGAGGCACTCAAATTGAAATGAGGTAGATTCACAATCAATATGATCACATCGAAGGGTCATTCTGGAAGCAAATAATAACGAACTTTTTCCACTCAAAACATTCCCTCTATGACAAAATCTTCGTCTAGTGGAATGATATCCATACAAAAGCTTGTGTCGAATGATAACTTTGTACATCTTGGGAACACTTTTCCGTAAGTGTTTCAACAAAATACAGAACAAAGAACTAAACACCATATTTTGTCCTTTTCAGAGTGACTTCCCTATTTAGAATGAGCAATATTATGTCATCTCAATGGGGAGGATGGATAAGACACCATTGAGAATGCAAGACCAAGACAATTTCTAGAATAGGAAGGACTCTCGTGTAATTTCTAAATTAGGAATGCCTCCTTTAGTACATTTAAGTTGGTGTAGTCTGATCTAGATACGAATCTTTAGTCTTGCCTACCGGAAATAGTTCTTAATATCTCATAAATTTTTTTAATATGGGGTCTACTTGTCTTTGATTCCAGGCATTCTTCGACGCCTCAGATTCAGTGCTTGTGATATATCTTGTCCATCAAATTAGGTTTTGTTTTAGCTTTTGAGTCTTTGGACCATAGTCCTTTTCTGGCTTGACCGTTAATCTTTTTGTCATTGTTTTTCACATTTTATTTACTTAAAATTGTCAAAAGGTAATAAAACACGATCAATGTATATTTCCAGGACAATTTTTCAAATCAAAATAAGTTAGAGATTTTCTGCATTATTTTAGTAGCTAATAAGTATGAGAGTATACCAGCGATAAATATGTAAATTACGCACTTATCAATCTCTAATTTTTTTAAAACCAAAATCCGAATAAAGTGGAAATTAGAAATGTAGATAAATATTTTTTTTCTCCTGTTATTTGCTGCTTTCTTGAGTATTTCAATCCATGTGTTACATGGACTATTATGATATTTTGATTTTTAAATCAGAGCCCCTTATTCACAATATATATACAAAATTAACATAATTATTGTCTATTGCGTTTTTGAGAGCATAAAGTTGCAACGTATATGAAAAGGGAAAGTACATAAGAAGCATATATCATTTGAATGAAATTAAATCCAATGTTGTGATTTGATGAAAGGCACACACATAATTGATTGTCAAGAAAATTAATATATGCAATATTGAAATGTTGAAATAATTTAAATTTTGTAAATACGAACTAATTGAAGTAATTATTGGTGTCTTGTTTGTGTTTAACACTAACACATGTAAGACACCAGACATGACTTTCATAACAAGTTTCAATGATAAAGTGAAATAGGTGTCAATAGTTATGGAATGAATCATACCAAATAGAAAGTGACTCCCATAGAATTTTGACTATAATAAGATTTTGGAAAATGTGGTTATAGAGTTTATTGCTAGCATTCCTCTCTTTGTTAATGTATACATTGATTTTTATTAATATTTAATCACCAAAAAATTCTTTAATCAAACTTTAGTTTTTATCTTTATCAACCACCTAATGTAAAATTGAATTTTAACTAAATTTATATGTAGTGTTTATTTAAATTATAAGGATCAGTTTCCGATAGAGGAAAATTCTATTTCAAAAGTAACATAATGATGTGATACAAAAGATAAACTAATGTCCATTTTTATATAAATTTCTTCTTTTGAAGCTGTAGAGAAAATAATGAAACATGAAAGTTATTAGAAGATATAATATATGATGATTTAAAGTATACATTTTTCTAAGGTACAATCAATTATATATTTTATAGGATATGATATATTACATGCTATTATAACATCACTTGATCGGTAGATAACATTATTTAGTATAATAAGACTTTGTTGTGATTTTGCTCTCTAAATATTACAATATTCAACACTTCCAACAATCTAATGCTTAAAAAGGGAAAGAAATCAAACATTTATCCACAAAATATGACAATAGAAAGTCATGATTTAGGTCCAAACAATTCGATAGTGCACTTTTGTGACAAAAACAACTATCAATAACATCGCGCCAGGTAGGGGTCGAACCTACGACTTTCTGCTTAGGAAACAGACGCTCTATCCACTGAGCTACAAGCGCTTATATGATTTATTAGGTTTATAATTTAACCCATTTTTATTATATGAAACTCTTTGATTAGAAAAAAATTAAGTCTAACTTTTATTTACCCTTAATAAATTTGTCTAAGGTTTCGTGCAAATCATCTACTTATTTCTTTAATGAGACATATGTTTTACACTTATTTAATTTTAAATATTGATTTTTAATACTATCTATTTAACCTATTTTGGATGTTTCAGAAGTCAAATGTCCAATGTAATATACAACTTAAGGATAAATGGAATCAAGTTGGACAGATGTTTTAGACATGCGAATTGAATGAAATAAAGGAAGTAAAACATTAAATAGGATTGAGAAAGCATAAATGCAACAAAGAGCAACTCCTTCAAGACAAATAATTCACCTAGTCTGAGATGAGTTAGGATCTGCTCCAGTTTTTATCGTCCAGTTTCTATCATGTTCTTTAACATATATGCAACAAGTGGCAATTAAAATTTTAATGGCTAAGATTTAATATTGAAATTTCAAATTTAAAAAAAAAATCAATAGCATTGTTCATCATCTCTCTCCCATAGTTTACCTTTTCACTTGATACACCCATTTTTCATTCATCTTCTCCCTCATGTAAAACTAAAAAAACTCAACACTTTTTATTTTTCAAATATTTGTTTTTCCTCTGTTTACTCTTTACTCCTCCCCCTTCTCACCCTCAATTTTTAGCGTCTTCTATCTATCTTCTATTATATCTTTCTTTCCCTAATCAAAATAACAGATCATAAGAATAAAAATTGAATGTGATGAAAATATCAACAAACTATTAAAATAACAAACGCAGAAAAATGGATTATTATAAATAAATAAAAAGAGACGTTTGCTTAAGCCATAGAAAATTCCAATGAAAAAAAACAAGGTTAAAAATAATAATTATAATATAATTGCAATAGTAGATCGACAGAGCGGTGGACCTAATAGGTGGCTCATCGGCTAGAGCGGGAATCTTAATGGTGGCTCATCGGCGGAGGTGATGGGAAGAAGAAACAATCATGTTATTAAAATAGGTTGTTTTCGTTTCAAAAAAAAATTCTATCTGTTTTATTTAAAAAATAGTATCCATCTGATCTTAATTCACCATTTTATTTGTGAACCTGATAGGTCTTTCTTTTAACCATTTGGTTATGTTTGCGAGAAGCAATCTTTAATGTTTCCACTCTCTTTTGCTTTGATGGTGATTTATAGAAAGCATCTGACTGAAAATTTACATTCTAGAAGAAATAAAATGGGTTCTTTATAGAACCCCTAGAGAGGCACTCAAATTGAAATGAGGTAGATTCACAATCAATATGATCACATCGAAGGGTCATTCTGGAAGCAAATAATAACGAACTTTTTCCACTCAAAACATTCCCTCTATGACAAAATCTTCGTCTAGTGGAATGATATCCATACAAAAGCTTGTGTCGAATGATAACTTTGTACATCTTGGGAACACTTTTCCGTAAGTGTTTCAACAAAATACAGAACAAAGAACTAAACACCATATTTTGTCCTTTTCAGAGTGACTTCCCTATTTAGAATGAGCAATATTATGTCATCTCAATGGGGAGGATGGATAAGACACCATTGAGAATGCAAGACCAAGACAATTTCTAGAATAGGAAGGACTCTCGTGTAATTTCTAAATTAGGAATGCCTCCTTTAGTACATTTAAGTTGGTGTAGTCTGATCTAGATACGAATCTTTAGTCTTGCCTACCGGAAATAGTTCTTAATATCTCATAAATTTTTTTAATATGGGGTCTACTTGTCTTTGATTCCAGGCATTCTTCGACGCCTCAGATTCAGTGCTTGTGATATATCTTGTCCATCAAATTAGGTTTTGTTTTAGCTTTTGAGTCTTTGGACCATAGTCCTTTTCTGGCTTGACCGTTAATCTTTTTGTCATTGTTTTTCACATTTTATTTACTTAAAATTGTCAAAAGGTAATAAAACACGATCAATGTATATTTCCAGGACAATTTTTCAAATCAAAATAAGTTAGAGATTTTCTGCATTATTTTAGTAGCTAATAAGTATGAGAGTATACCAGCGATAAATATGTAAATTACGCACTTATCAATCTCTAATTTTTTTAAAACCAAAATCCGAATAAAGTGGAAATTAGAAATGTAGATAAATATTTTTTTTCTCCTGTTATTTGCTGCTTTCTTGAGTATTTCAATCCATGTGTTACATGGACTATTATGATATTTTGATTTTTAAATCAGAGCCCCTTATTCACAATATATATACAAAATTAACATAATTATTGTCTATTGCGTTTTTGAGAGCATAAAGTTGCAACGTATATGAAAAGGGAAAGTACATAAGAAGCATATATCATTTGAATGAAATTAAATCCAATGTTGTGATTTGATGAAAGGCACACACATAATTGATTGTCAAGAAAATTAATATATGCAATATTGAAATGTTGAAATAATTTAAATTTTGTAAATACGAACTAATTGAAGTAATTATTGGTGTCTTGTTTGTGTTTAACACTAACACATGTAAGACACCAGACATGACTTTCATAACAAGTTTCAATGATAAAGTGAAATAGGTGTCAATAGTTATGGAATGAATCATACCAAATAGAAAGTGACTCCCATAGAATTTTGACTATAATAAGATTTTGGAAAATGTGGTTATAGAGTTTATTGCTAGCATTCCTCTCTTTGTTAATGTATACATTGATTTTTATTAATATTTAATCACCAAAAAATTCTTTAATCAAACTTTAGTTTTTATCTTTATCAACCACCTAATGTAAAATTGAATTTTAACTAAATTTATATGTAGTGTTTATTTAAATTATAAGGATCAGTTTCCGATAGAGGAAAATTCTATTTCAAAAGTAACATAATGATGTGATACAAAAGATAAACTAATGTCCATTTTTATATAAATTTCTTCTTTTGAAGCTGTAGAGAAAATAATGAAACATGAAAGTTATTAGAAGATATAATATATGATGATTTAAAGTATACATTTTTCTAAGGTACAATCAATTATATATTTTATAGGATATGATATATTACATGCTATTATAACATCACTTGATCGGTAGATAACATTATTTAGTATAATAAGACTTTGTTGTGATTTTGCTCTCTAAATATTACAATATTCAACACTTCCAACAATCTAATGCTTAAAAAGGGAAAGAAATCAAACATTTATCCACAAAATATGACAATAGAAAGTCATGATTTAGGTCCAAACAATTCGATAGTGCACTTTTGTGACAAAAACAACTATCAATAACATCGCGCCAGGTAGGGGTCGAACCTACGACTTTCTGCTTAGGAAACAGACGCTCTATCCACTGAGCTACAAGCGCTTATATGATTTATTAGGTTTATAATTTAACCCATTTTTATTATATGAAACTCTTTGATTAGAAAAAAATTAAGTCTAACTTTTATTTACCCTTAATAAATTTGTCTAAGGTTTCGTGCAAATCATCTACTTATTTCTTTAATGAGACATATGTTTTACACTTATTTAATTTTAAATATTGATTTTTAATACTATCTATTTAACCTATTTTGGATGTTTCAGAAGTCAAATGTCCAATGTAATATACAACTTAAGGATAAATGGAATCAAGTTGGACAGATGTTTTAGACATGCGAATTGAATGAAATAAAGGAAGTAAAACATTAAATAGGATTGAGAAAGCATAAATGCAACAAAGAGCAACTCCTTCAAGACAAATAATTCACCTAGTCTGAGATGAGTTAGGATCTGCTCCAGTTTTTATCGTCCAGTTTCTATCATGTTCTTTAACATATATGCAACAAGTGGCAATTAAAATTTTAATGGCTAAGATTTAATATTGAAATTTCAAATTTAAAAAAAAAATCAATAGCATTGTTCATCATCTCTCTCCCATAGTTTACCTTTTCACTTGATACACCCATTTTTCATTCATCTTCTCCCTCATGTAAAACTAAAAAAACTCAACACTTTTTATTTTTCAAATATTTGTTTTTCCTCTGTTTACTCTTTACTCCTCCCCCTTCTCACCCTCAATTTTTAGCGTCTTCTATCTATCTTCTATTATATCTTTCTTTCCCTAATCAAAATAACAGATCATAAGAATAAAAATTGAATGTGATGAAAATATCAACAAACTATTAAAATAACAAACGCAGAAAAATGGATTATTATAAATAAATAAAAAGAGACGTTTGCTTAAGCCATAGAAAATTCCAATGAAAAAAAACAAGGTTAAAAATAATAATTATAATATAATTGCAATAGTAGATCGACAGAGCGGTGGACCTAATAGGTGGCTCATCGGCTAGAGCGGGAATCTTAATGGTGGCTCATCGGCGGAGGTGATGGGAAGAAGAAACAATCATGTTATTAAAATAGGTTGTTTTCGTTTCAAAAAAAAATTCTATCTGTTTTATTTAAAAAATAGTATCCATCTGATCTTAATTCACCATTTTATTTGTGAACCTGATAGGTCTTTCTTTTAACCATTTGGTTATGTTTGCGAGAAGCAATCTTTAATGTTTCCACTCTCTTTTGCTTTGATGGTGATTTATAGAAAGCATCTGACTGAAAATTTACATTCTAGAAGAAATAAAATGGGTTCTTTATAGAACCCCTAGAGAGGCACTCAAATTGAAATGAGGTAGATTCACAATCAATATGATCACATCGAAGGGTCATTCTGGAAGCAAATAATAACGAACTTTTTCCACTCAAAACATTCCCTCTATGACAAAATCTTCGTCTAGTGGAATGATATCCATACAAAAGCTTGTGTCGAATGATAACTTTGTACATCTTGGGAACACTTTTCCGTAAGTGTTTCAACAAAATACAGAACAAAGAACTAAACACCATATTTTGTCCTTTTCAGAGTGACTTCCCTATTTAGAATGAGCAATATTATGTCATCTCAATGGGGAGGATGGATAAGACACCATTGAGAATGCAAGACCAAGACAATTTCTAGAATAGGAAGGACTCTCGTGTAATTTCTAAATTAGGAATGCCTCCTTTAGTACATTTAAGTTGGTGTAGTCTGATCTAGATACGAATCTTTAGTCTTGCCTACCGGAAATAGTTCTTAATATCTCATAAATTTTTTTAATATGGGGTCTACTTGTCTTTGATTCCAGGCATTCTTCGACGCCTCAGATTCAGTGCTTGTGATATATCTTGTCCATCAAATTAGGTTTTGTTTTAGCTTTTGAGTCTTTGGACCATAGTCCTTTTCTGGCTTGACCGTTAATCTTTTTGTCATTGTTTTTCACATTTTATTTACTTAAAATTGTCAAAAGGTAATAAAACACGATCAATGTATATTTCCAGGACAATTTTTCAAATCAAAATAAGTTAGAGATTTTCTGCATTATTTTAGTAGCTAATAAGTATGAGAGTATACCAGCGATAAATATGTAAATTACGCACTTATCAATCTCTAATTTTTTTAAAACCAAAATCCGAATAAAGTGGAAATTAGAAATGTAGATAAATATTTTTTTTCTCCTGTTATTTGCTGCTTTCTTGAGTATTTCAATCCATGTGTTACATGGACTATTATGATATTTTGATTTTTAAATCAGAGCCCCTTATTCACAATATATATACAAAATTAACATAATTATTGTCTATTGCGTTTTTGAGAGCATAAAGTTGCAACGTATATGAAAAGGGAAAGTACATAAGAAGCATATATCATTTGAATGAAATTAAATCCAATGTTGTGATTTGATGAAAGGCACACACATAATTGATTGTCAAGAAAATTAATATATGCAATATTGAAATGTTGAAATAATTTAAATTTTGTAAATACGAACTAATTGAAGTAATTATTGGTGTCTTGTTTGTGTTTAACACTAACACATGTAAGACACCAGACATGACTTTCATAACAAGTTTCAATGATAAAGTGAAATAGGTGTCAATAGTTATGGAATGAATCATACCAAATAGAAAGTGACTCCCATAGAATTTTGACTATAATAAGATTTTGGAAAATGTGGTTATAGAGTTTATTGCTAGCATTCCTCTCTTTGTTAATGTATACATTGATTTTTATTAATATTTAATCACCAAAAAATTCTTTAATCAAACTTTAGTTTTTATCTTTATCAACCACCTAATGTAAAATTGAATTTTAACTAAATTTATATGTAGTGTTTATTTAAATTATAAGGATCAGTTTCCGATAGAGGAAAATTCTATTTCAAAAGTAACATAATGATGTGATACAAAAGATAAACTAATGTCCATTTTTATATAAATTTCTTCTTTTGAAGCTGTAGAGAAAATAATGAAACATGAAAGTTATTAGAAGATATAATATATGATGATTTAAAGTATACATTTTTCTAAGGTACAATCAATTATATATTTTATAGGATATGATATATTACATGCTATTATAACATCACTTGATCGGTAGATAACATTATTTAGTATAATAAGACTTTGTTGTGATTTTGCTCTCTAAATATTACAATATTCAACACTTCCAACAATCTAATGCTTAAAAAGGGAAAGAAATCAAACATTTATCCACAAAATATGACAATAGAAAGTCATGATTTAGGTCCAAACAATTCGATAGTGCACTTTTGTGACAAAAACAACTATCAATAACATCGCGCCAGGTAGGGGTCGAACCTACGACTTTCTGCTTAGGAAACAGACGCTCTATCCACTGAGCTACAAGCGCTTATATGATTTATTAGGTTTATAATTTAACCCATTTTTATTATATGAAACTCTTTGATTAGAAAAAAATTAAGTCTAACTTTTATTTACCCTTAATAAATTTGTCTAAGGTTTCGTGCAAATCATCTACTTATTTCTTTAATGAGACATATGTTTTACACTTATTTAATTTTAAATATTGATTTTTAATACTATCTATTTAACCTATTTTGGATGTTTCAGAAGTCAAATGTCCAATGTAATATACAACTTAAGGATAAATGGAATCAAGTTGGACAGATGTTTTAGACATGCGAATTGAATGAAATAAAGGAAGTAAAACATTAAATAGGATTGAGAAAGCATAAATGCAACAAAGAGCAACTCCTTCAAGACAAATAATTCACCTAGTCTGAGATGAGTTAGGATCTGCTCCAGTTTTTATCGTCCAGTTTCTATCATGTTCTTTAACATATATGCAACAAGTGGCAATTAAAATTTTAATGGCTAAGATTTAATATTGAAATTTCAAATTTAAAAAAAAAATCAATAGCATTGTTCATCATCTCTCTCCCATAGTTTACCTTTTCACTTGATACACCCATTTTTCATTCATCTTCTCCCTCATGTAAAACTAAAAAAACTCAACACTTTTTATTTTTCAAATATTTGTTTTTCCTCTGTTTACTCTTTACTCCTCCCCCTTCTCACCCTCAATTTTTAGCGTCTTCTATCTATCTTCTATTATATCTTTCTTTCCCTAATCAAAATAACAGATCATAAGAATAAAAATTGAATGTGATGAAAATATCAACAAACTATTAAAATAACAAACGCAGAAAAATGGATTATTATAAATAAATAAAAAGAGACGTTTGCTTAAGCCATAGAAAATTCCAATGAAAAAAAACAAGGTTAAAAATAATAATTATAATATAATTGCAATAGTAGATCGACAGAGCGGTGGACCTAATAGGTGGCTCATCGGCTAGAGCGGGAATCTTAATGGTGGCTCATCGGCGGAGGTGATGGGAAGAAGAAACAATCATGTTATTAAAATAGGTTGTTTTCGTTTCAAAAAAAAATTCTATCTGTTTTATTTAAAAAATAGTATCCATCTGATCTTAATTCACCATTTTATTTGTGAACCTGATAGGTCTTTCTTTTAACCATTTGGTTATGTTTGCGAGAAGCAATCTTTAATGTTTCCACTCTCTTTTGCTTTGATGGTGATTTATAGAAAGCATCTGACTGAAAATTTACATTCTAGAAGAAATAAAATGGGTTCTTTATAGAACCCCTAGAGAGGCACTCAAATTGAAATGAGGTAGATTCACAATCAATATGATCACATCGAAGGGTCATTCTGGAAGCAAATAATAACGAACTTTTTCCACTCAAAACATTCCCTCTATGACAAAATCTTCGTCTAGTGGAATGATATCCATACAAAAGCTTGTGTCGAATGATAACTTTGTACATCTTGGGAACACTTTTCCGTAAGTGTTTCAACAAAATACAGAACAAAGAACTAAACACCATATTTTGTCCTTTTCAGAGTGACTTCCCTATTTAGAATGAGCAATATTATGTCATCTCAATGGGGAGGATGGATAAGACACCTTTGAGAATGCAAGACCAAGACAATTTCTAGAATAGGAAGGACTCTCGTGTAATTTCTAAATTAGGAATGCCTCCTTTAGTACATTTAAGTTGGTGTAGTCTGATCTAGATACGAATCTTTAGTCTTGCCTACCGGAAATAGTTCTTAATATCTCATAAATTTTTTTAATATGGGGTCTACTTGTCTTTGATTCCAGGCATTCTTCGACGCCTCAGATTCAGTGCTTGTGATATATCTTGTCCATCAAATTAGGTTTTGTTTTAGCTTTTGAGTCTTTGGACCATAGTCCTTTTCTGGCTTGACCGTTAATCTTTTTGTCATTGTTTTTCACATTTTATTTACTTAAAATTGTCAAAAGGTAATAAAACACGATCAATGTATATTTCCAGGACAATTTTTCAAATCAAAATAAGTTAGAGATTTTCTGCATTATTTTAGTAGCTAATAAGTATGAGAGTATACCAGCGATAAATATGTAAATTACGCACTTATCAATCTCTAATTTTTTTAAAACCAAAATCCGAATAAAGTGGAAATTAGAAATGTAGATAAATATTTTTTTTCTCCTGTTATTTGCTGCTTTCTTGAGTATTTCAATCCATGTGTTACATGGACTATTATGATATTTTGATTTTTAAATCAGAGCCCCTTATTCACAATATATATACAAAATTAACATAATTATTGTCTATTGCGTTTTTGAGAGCATAAAGTTGCAACGTATATGAAAAGGGAAAGTACATAAGAAGCATATATCATTTGAATGAAATTAAATCCAATGTTGTGATTTGATGAAAGGCACACACATAATTGATTGTCAAGAAAATTAATATATGCAATATTGAAATGTTGAAATAATTTAAATTTTGTAAATACGAACTAATTGAAGTAATTATTGGTGTCTTGTTTGTGTTTAACACTAACACATGTAAGACACCAGACATGACTTTCATAACAAGTTTCAATGATAAAGTGAAATAGGTGTCAATAGTTATGGAATGAATCATACCAAATAGAAAGTGACTCCCATAGAATTTTGACTATAATAAGATTTTGGAAAATGTGGTTATAGAGTTTATTGCTAGCATTCCTCTCTTTGTTAATGTATACATTGATTTTTATTAATATTTAATCACCAAAAAATTCTTTAATCAAACTTTAGTTTTTATCTTTATCAACCACCTAATGTAAAATTGAATTTTAACTAAATTTATATGTAGTGTTTATTTAAATTATAAGGATCAGTTTCTGATAGAGGAAAATTCTATTTCAAAAGTAACATAATGATGTGATACAAAAGATAAACTAATGTCCATTTTTATATAAATTTCTTCTTTTGAAGCTGTAGAGAAAATAATGAAACATGAAAGTTATTAGAAGATATAATATATGATGAT
Organism: Lathyrus sativus; assembly: GCA_963859935.3. NCBI lineage: Eukaryota > Viridiplantae > Streptophyta > Magnoliopsida > Fabales > Fabaceae > Lathyrus > Lathyrus sativus. The sequence goes on from OZ012736.1 coordinate 514,906,433, forward strand.
TTAAAGTATACATTTTTCTAAGGTACAATCAATTATATATTTTATAGGATATGATATATTACATGCTATTATAACATCACTTGATCGGTAGATAACATTATTTAGTATAATAAGACTTTGTTGTGATTTTGCTCTCTAAATATTACAATATTCAACACTTCCAACAATCTAATGCTTAAAAAGGGAAAGAAATCAAACATTTATCCACAAAATATGACAATAGAAAGTCATGATTTAGGTCCAAACAATTCGATAGTGCACTTTTGTGACAAAAACAACTATCAATAACATCGCGCCAGGTAGGGGTCGAACCTACGACTTTCTGCTTAGGAAACAGACGCTCTATCCACTGAGCTACAAGCGCTTATATGATTTATTAGGTTTATAATTTAACCCATTTTTATTATATGAAACTCTTTGATTAGAAAAAAATTAAGTCTAACTTTTATTTACCCTTAATAAATTTGTCTAAGGTTTCGTGCAAATCATCTACTTATTTCTTTAATGAGACATATGTTTTACACTTATTTAATTTTAAATATTGATTTTTAATACTATCTATTTAACCTATTTTGGATGTTTCAGAAGTCAAATGTCCAATGTAATATACAACTTAAGGATAAATGGAATCAAGTTGGACAGATGTTTTAGACATGCGAATTGAATGAAATAAAGGAAGTAAAACATTAAATAGGATTGAGAAAGCATAAATGCAACAAAGAGCAACTCCTTCAAGACAAATAATTCACCTAGTCTGAGATGAGTTAGGATCTGCTCCAGTTTTTATCGTCCAGTTTCTATCATGTTCTTTAACATATATGCAACAAGTGGCAATTAAAATTTTAATGGCTAAGATTTAATATTGAAATTTCAAATTTAAAAAATAAAATCAATAGCATTGTTCATCATCTCTCTCCCATAGTTTACCTTTTCACTTGATACACCCATTTTTCATTCATCTTCTCCCTCATGTAAAACTAAAAAAACTCAACACTTTTTATTTTTCAAATATTTGTTTTTCCTCTGTTTACTCTTTACTCCTCCCCCTTCTCACCCTCAATTTTTAGCGTCTTCTATCTATCTTCTATTATATCTTTCTTTCCCTAATCAAAATAACAGATCATAAGAATAAAAATTGAATGTGATGAAAATATCAACAAACTATTAAAATAACAAACGCAGAAAAATGGATTATTATAAATAAATAAAAAGAGACGTTTGCTTAAGCCATAGAAAATTCCAATGAAAAAAAACAAGGTTAAAAATAATAATTATAATATAATTGCAATAGTAGATCGACAGAGCGGTGGACCTAATAGGTGGCTCATCGGCTAGAGCGGGAATCTTAATGGTGGCTCATCGGCGGAGGTGATGGGAAGAAGAAACAATCATGTTATTAAAATAGGTTGTTTTCGTTTCAAAAAAAAATTCTATCTGTTTTATTTAAAAAATAGTATCCATCTGATCTTAATTCACCATTTTATTTGTGAACCTGATAGGTCTTTCTTTTAACCATTTGGTTATGTTTGCGAGAAGCAATCTTTAATGTTTCCACTCTCTTTTGCTTTGATGGTGATTTATAGAAAGCATCTGACTGAAAATTTACATTCTAGAAGAAATAAAATGGGTTCTTTATAGAACCCCTAGAGAGGCACTCAAATTGAAATGAGGTAGATTCACAATCAATATGATCACATCGAAGGGTCATTCTGGAAGCAAATAATAACGAACTTTTTCCACTCAAAACATTCCCTCTATGACAAAATCTTCGTCTAGTGGAATGATATCCATACAAAAGCTTGTGTCGAATGATAACTTTGTACATCTTGGGAACACTTTTCCGTAAGTGTTTCAACAAAATACAGAACAAAGAACTAAACACCATATTTTGTCCTTTTCAGAGTGACTTCCCTATTTAGAATGAGCAATATTATGTCATCTCAATGGGGAGGATGGATAAGACACCTTTGAGAATGCAAGACCAAGACAATTTCTAGAATAGGAAGGACTCTCGTGTAATTTCTAAATTAGGAATGCCTCCTTTAGTACATTTAAGTTGGTGTAGTCTGATCTAGATACGAATCTTTAGTCTTGCCTACCGGAAATAGTTCTTAATATCTCATAAATTTTTTTAATATGGGGTCTACTTGTCTTTGATTCCAGGCATTCTTCGACGCCTCAGATTCAGTGCTTGTGATATATCTTGTCCATCAAATTAGGTTTTGTTTTAGCTTTTGAGTCTTTGGACCATAGTCCTTTTCTGGCTTGACCGTTAATCTTTTTGTCATTGTTTTTCACATTTTATTTACTTAAAATTGTCAAAAGGTAATAAAACACGATCAATGTATATTTCCAGGACAATTTTTCAAATCAAAATAAGTTAGAGATTTTCTGCATTATTTTAGTAGCTAATAAGTATGAGAGTATACCAGCGATAAATATGTAAATTACGCACTTATCAATCTCTAATTTTTTTAAAACCAAAATCCGAATAAAGTGGAAATTAGAAATGTAGATAAATATTTTTTTTCTCCTGTTATTTGCTGCTTTCTTGAGTATTTCAATCCATGTGTTACATGGACTATTATGATATTTTGATTTTTAAATCAGAGCCCCTTATTCACAATATATATACAAAATTAACATAATTATTGTCTATTGCGTTTTTGAGAGCATAAAGTTGCAACGTATATGAAAAGGGAAAGTACATAAGAAGCATATATCATTTGAATGAAATTAAATCCAATGTTGTGATTTGATGAAAGGCACACACATAATTGATTGTCAAGAAAATTAATATATGCAATATTGAAATGTTGAAATAATTTAAATTTTGTAAATACGAACTAATTGAAGTAATTATTGGTGTCTTGTTTGTGTTTAACACTAACACATGTAAGACACCAGACATGACTTTCATAACAAGTTTCAATGATAAAGTGAAATAGGTGTCAATAGTTATGGAATGAATCATACCAAATAGAAAGTGACTCCCATAGAATTTTGACTATAATAAGATTTTGGAAAATGTGGTTATAGAGTTTATTGCTAGCATTCCTCTCTTTGTTAATGTATACATTGATTTTTATTAATATTTAATCACCAAAAAATTCTTTAATCAAACTTTAGTTTTTATCTTTATCAACCACCTAATGTAAAATTGAATTTTAACTAAATTTATATGTAGTGTTTATTTAAATTATAAGGATCAGTTTCTGATAGAGGAAAATTCTATTTCAAAAGTAACATAATGATGTGATACAAAAGATAAACTAATGTCCATTTTTATATAAATTTCTTCTTTTGAAGCTGTAGAGAAAATAATGAAACATGAAAGTTATTAGAAGATATAATATATGATGATTTAAAGTATACATTTTTCTAAGGTACAATCAATTATATATTTTATAGGATATGATATATTACATGCTATTATAACATCACTTGATCGGTAGATAACATTATTTAGTATAATAAGACTTTGTTGTGATTTTGCTCTCTAAATATTACAATATTCAACACTTCCAACAATCTAATGCTTAAAAAGGGAAAGAAATCAAACATTTATCCACAAAATATGACAATAGAAAGTCATGATTTAGGTCCAAACAATTCGATAGTGCACTTTTGTGACAAAAACAACTATCAATAACATCGCGCCAGGTAGGGGTCGAACCTACGACTTTCTGCTTAGGAAACAGACGCTCTATCCACTGAGCTACAAGCGCTTATATGATTTATTAGGTTTATAATTTAACCCATTTTTATTATATGAAACTCTTTGATTAGAAAAAAATTAAGTCTAACTTTTATTTACCCTTAATAAATTTGTCTAAGGTTTCGTGCAAATCATCTACTTATTTCTTTAATGAGACATATGTTTTACACTTATTTAATTTTAAATATTGATTTTTAATACTATCTATTTAACCTATTTTGGATGTTTCAGAAGTCAAATGTCCAATGTAATATACAATTTAAGGCTAAATGGAATCAAGTTGGACAAATGTTTTAGAAAGGCGAATTGAATGAAATAAAGGAAGTAAAACATTAAATAGGATTGAGAAAGCATAAATGCAACAAAGAGTAACTCCTTAAAGACAAATAATTCACCTAGTCTGAGATGAGTTAGGATCTGCTCCAGTTTTTATCGTTCAGTTTCTATCATGTTCTTTAACATATATGCAACAAGTGGCAAATAAAATTTCAATGGCTAAGATTTATTTATCACATAACGTTAAAAAATTGAGTACACTTGATTCATATTATAACTCTCTAATATAAATTAAACTATATGTTTATAACAACGTTTAAATCAGGTTGAATCATCTAACAAAACAAATATATAAAATAAATTATTATTAAATATTAATGGTTCAAAATGTTTAATAAAATGAATAAACAAAAAAATGAATGGTTTAAAATTTTATATAAAAAAAAACATGATACGTAACAAAATTAGAATAAAAAAAGAATGTAACTAAACATAATATTTTTAATTAAAAAAGAAAAACAAAAAAAAATGCAATGATTATGATTTTTATAGAGTACATAAATTCTAAAATAATTTGAATATAGATAATAATTATAATACGATGATGGAAGCAATCGAGAAAATCACACCGAAGAAAGTAGTAAGACAAAAGAAAACGAATAATTTTGAAATACTAAAATTAAACCGAAGATATTTTAGTAAATATAATAATTTTTTAAATATCAAAACTCATATTCCCTCCCCTCCCCTCCAAATCCCTCCAAATTGGAGGGAAGCAAAAAATGTGTTTTGGAGGGATTTTGCTCCCCTCCATCTACTCCAAACCAAACACACCCTTAGAGTTCAAGATAACCATAATAGAAGTGAAGATTAGAGATTGTGTACCTGAAAACTCTTTTTGAATGTATTTATACCTTGGGCTTGATGAAGCATGTAGAATAAGTGAGCCTTTTGTTATAAGGAATTTGACCGACATGGAGCAGAGAAAACCTAGATCTTTAACCGGCATGAACAAAAACCATATTGAAAATATATTCAGGTTTTCAACATTTAATGGTTGGTTCATCACGTAATTTTTTTCCATGTAACACCTTAACCACACCTAGAGTCTTGTATTCAAGGACTATAATGTCCTTTTCAATTTATCATGTTGTTGTTAAAAACTATGGGGAATAAAAAACTAAATGATTGTCGCATCGCTGCAAAGAGGGGCCGACAAAGACAGAAGAGTCGCCACTGAACGTTATTTATCCCAAAGAGAGGGAAAGGAAACGATTAAATAAAACCTAAGAGAAAGGGAAAGACAGGTCATCGCAACCAAATCTTGGGTTCGGGAGTCGGTTACGCAAGGGGAAGGTATGAGCACCCATTGCGTCCGTATTACTCAACGGGATCCACGCTTATTGTCTAAATCTAAAAGGGTGTTAATCTATAAGGTTGGCTCACAGGGAAAAAAGAAAAGAGAAGAGACTCAATAGAGCATCGCCGCTCTATGCCTACGTATTCTCTCGTGCAATGGGAAAGTCAAAGTCAACGTAGTTCGGAAAATTACGGGTGAAAATGGGGAAGGTTGCTCGCCAAGACATCATCGTCTTATGCCTACGTATCCTCGTTTGGTACGAGAAATCAGAGCAAACGTAGTTCGGGCTGACATGACCACAGATTGGTTCAAGTGTTTTAACTGAGTAGGGTTAAACCTTCGTTCTAGCAGTTAGGTATATTGTTGCTCGACCATTGGAGACTTAGGCGTTACCTGTTTGCGGTAGAACCAAGAGTTAACACACTCTTTCTGAAAATTATTTTCCAAACAATCTCGAAGGATAAAAAGGTTTGATGTTTTGTTTTGTGTTTTTTATGAAGAAGTGAATTGAGTTAAGTTTGTAACTCATGTTGCACTAAAGACTATGACTTGAGAGCGAATCTGTCGCATATCACCCAAAGGGCATATGCTAAACACTCTAGACAGTTGAGAGGAAGCCCCTTAACTATCATTCCCCAAGTACTTAAGGCTCGTAGCGTACAACACTTATTATCCTTTATTAGGTGTTTTGAGATGTTTAGGAGATGAGAAGAGAAGATAAGACATAGACTCTAAGGGGAAACTAACCAATCCTAATGTTATCATGCAATGTGATCCTAAGATTGAGATTAAGAGGGAAGAAACTATCTTAATGTTAGCATGCTTGGATTGAACACTTAATGTCTCTCCTACTCCCATCCTAAACGGAGGGACTAGGAATCCTAAGGGATCCTGGAAAAGGACCAAGAAAACACAAGATAAATCAATCACAAATGAAATGAAAGAAAGAGATGAAGTTGACTTAAACAAGTCAAGGAATAAGGTAAACATGATATGCAAGATGCAACACAAACAAAAGATGAAGCAAAATGACTTAAACAAGTCAAATAACAAGTGAGATGAAATGGGAGAAGTCGCAACTCCTACAACCATTCATGCATTAATCACTTACACCAAAAGGTAAACAACAATGCACAAGCAAAGATCATGATCAAAGTGTAGACGGGAGAAAGAGGCTTGGGCAGCAAGCACATAAAAAGTGTCTCAACCAAACTCAACACATTGATCATGCAAAAAGAAGTAGCAAACAAGTGCTAAAAGTGATCCATCATTCAAGGCAACCTCAAAGTATAAACATGGATACCAAATTGTCTTGAATGATGATCACAAACCAAAGGGGTAGAAGTGAAAACATAATATAAGAGGCTCACAACAACAATGGGAACAATGCACAAGCAAGCAACAAGTCAAGGCAAGAGAAAGAACTAAAGTTCAATTCATAATCAACACTTAAAATCAAGTGGAATGCCTTAAATTCAAAGTAACTTGTAACACAAGTTACACAAGTGTATGACCTAAAAATGCAAAACCAATACCTTAATCATGTCAAGAATTAGTATCAAGACTCATATGGTGCATATGGGATCAATCAAAGTCATTTCCCAAAGGAACTAGGTCAAACTAGTTTGTATGAACTTCCACTAAGGTGACTTGACTTGCAAGCTTCACCAAAAATAGAAGAAATGTTCAATAAAATCCAAATAAAATGCACAAATCAACCAAATCCAATGTCAAACAGAGGCCAAAGTTTCAAAGCCAAACTCAATTTTAGGCATCACCAAATGATTTGATCAACTAGGGTGCTCCACCTTATTGAGTTATTATCGAGGGTCAAGGAAAGTCAAACCAAAGTCAAACAAAAATGATCAATCATGAACCCAAAATCAGCCTCAAAGGTATCTCAATCCATCCTCTAGATGGAGAAGAAACCTCGTTCATTGGTGATGTGAATTGGTGGTTCAATTGTTGATGATCAAACAAGAACAAAATAAAAAACACCTCACCTTGCAAAATTAAAATAAAATTTCAAAATAAAATAAAATCAGAAACAAAAATTATGAAAAATTAAATAAGGTTTTGAAATGTTTGAAAACAATTTTTATTTAATTTTTGGACAATTAGAGGTGTTTTTAATAATTGAAAAGCAAAACAGAAAATAAAAAGAAAATAAAATAGATGAACAAGCCATGGGAGGTGCATAAGTAAAAATAGAAATAACTGGAGCACGTTCAAAATGAAGTAGGCTCAGAAAAGCAGGGGGTGGGGATAGCACTTATGGCCCAATCAAACCCAAAGACTCAGGATTAATGAAACGCAGCGTTTCATTAATCCTAGGTGGAGTCAGTGTGCCAAATAATCCAGGTCAAGCCAATGATACCATGCCAAGCAATCAGGTCAACAAGTCCAACCACGTGAATCAGCCTTCAACGGACAAATGACTGGGACACCGGAGCTAGGGCTCCGGTCATCTTCTCCGGCCAGCTCTCTGGAGACCAGTCATCAAAACTCAACCAAAATGAGCAAATCCGGTATGGTTCAAAAGCTCTACTCACAAGGACTATGAATCCACCATTAGATTTTTAAAAATGCTTGTAAATGAAGAGAATCGAAGACTTTAAAATCAAGATGCACATTCTGAAATTGCATTAAACAACTACAAAAACAGATCAAACATTGCCTATGGATCATAGATCTTCAGATGCGCCCAGTATGAAGCCTATTAGATGCCTAACATGAGAGAAAAATGGAAAGAAAGCTTACTGAATGGAGCAACTCTGTTGCTTCTTCAGATGCGTGCAAGCTCTACTTTCTTCCTTCCAATTTGCTCCTTGTGCTTTGGTGAAGAGGAAACAAGCTTCAATTGCAATGGGTTTTGAGTTAAAAACCAGATTCGAAAGTGGAAAGTGCTTTTAAAATTTTTGATCTCTATTTTCTCCCTTTCACGCAAGCAAGTTATTCTGAGGTATTAGGGCGATTCTGAGCTTATATGTGATGGGTATTGATGCTTCACGCAGGCCCATGTTGCTTATCATATGAGATTTCAAATTTTTACCAAAAAATTCAACTTTGCACCACACACGGGTTAGGCATTGTTCCTCCTCTTTTTGGTCAGCAAAAGCACACTCGAGGTGTGTGGAAATGAATGGAAATGATTTTGGCCTTGTAACAATTCTACACACCAAGTTTCAAACCATTACTTTTTGAGTAAGGAATTTGAAAATGAGGCATATAATGACCTTTCATGTTGGTCCATTTGTGGTAAACATCTCACATGTCATGTAATGGTACCAAATAAGTCAAAAATGAGACAAAATAATGACTTGTAATGTAAGATTCTTGAACCATAACCAAAAGTTAAGATTTCAACCAAAAAGTGTCCCACATGGCCATATAATTCCATAATCCAAATGAATCTTGAGTTCAATTATGTAAATAAGGCCCTTAGGTACAATTTTCATGTTGGTTGGAAATGCAATTGAGGTACATAAGTTCATGAAAATGACCTATGAACCAAATGACCCAAAATGAAACTTTCCCAAAATACCCTTGCCTTGCCAAGACCATAACTTGAGCTCCACAAATGAGAAAGAGGGATTCTAGAACTTTTTGGAAAGCTAAGACCATGAGGAACAACTTTCATGTTCACGTGAAGTTGAGGAGAAACTTGATTCTAGGTCAAAAATGCCTTGGAAGTGAGTTGACGTTTTGTTGACCAAAATTATGTTCATCTGAGACCCCTAACTTGTTGGCATCACAACTTGAGATGTACAAGCCTAATTGATGATTTCTTGTGCTCAAAATAAAGCTAAGAACATTCCCTATGAGTCTCATGTTTTCATGAAAATGAGATTGAGCTTGCAACATAGGTGAAAATGGCCTTGAAGTTGGGCACTAAAGAAAGGGATTTTACACTAAAATCATCTGAAACCCTAATTTAGTAACTTCTTCCACTCTTGATTCCTCTCAATTTGATCTTGTCATGATATCTTGTATGCTTCAGAATGACTTATCATGGCCTCAATTACTTAGAACCATGTCTTGAACTCTCTCAAGTTCACAGTTGACCAGATGACACCCTAATTCCATTTCCTTTGACCATGCCTCTTCGCAAGTGAAATGAATGCTCAGATAAGCTCCACGATGACCTCCAAGGTACTCAATGTGCTTTTTAATCATATCCTATCCAAAATAATGACCTCATGAACCCCTGATAATCCTCTGTTGATCCCCAAGATAGGAGACAACCAACACACATCAATCATTCCTTCTAAGGAGCTTTGACAACCTTATGATGATGGCACACACTTGATGATCTGAATAATTACCCTTGCTTGAGCTTGAAACCAATGAGACTCTTATCTTGAATGGCATATCACTCTTGATCCCCTGTTAAGAACAATGCTATGCAAATGCAAAATACTAAAATGAAATGAAACATAAGTCAAGAAAATGTTGGTCAAATTTTGGGGTACAACAATGGTGCCAAAACCATTCTCATTTAAACCCATATATAAATAGAACTTCACATGAATCTCCACTTCTTCTAAGTTCCACAATAATAAATTTGGACACCAGCCCACAACATAGCTCATCCATTCTCTTCTTATACCATTGGAATCTAGATATTGAATAGTCTCATAAGCTCTCGATCTCTCTATAGCAAAACATTATTTCTACCCTTCAACATTACATCCCTAATAATGTCTCCCTTTACAAGCAACAACATCAACCACTCAACACGATTCTTTTTAGATTTCAATTTCCCCATTGACATTAAAACGAGATTAGCCATCTGAGGATGCAGTAGAGAATTATTCTTCAACAATCTCGTGAATTGAAAAAACATAATCAAAATTCAAATACTTTTCAATAAAACTATCCATAATACACATCAAGTTGGTTTGGTTTTGTAGGAACAATAAACCAATCACCTTAGGAATATTCAATAACATTTTGGCGTGAAAATTGAAACTGAAGTAAGAATATTGAGGAAATAGTTTAAAGTTTGCAACTTCAATCATAACATAATCAGTGAAACCACCTAATAACCAAATATCTTGTATAAGTAATTCCAACTTAACTCTTTCACACTGCTTAATTAAGATCAAGCACTGTTGTTGTTGTGTGCTTTGCCCAGGACACATGCTCACTTTAAAGAAACTCTCTTGTATGGAAGAAAGTCCCTAAGCTTTGAAGAAGTTCAACCATCCTTGTATTCTAAGGACTTGAACGAACGAAAGGAGTAAAACATTCGACAGTGGGCTAAGGTTTGGCTGTTAAGGGAAAATTCTTGCGAAAGGATGGTAAGTTTGACAAGAAGAAAGGTAAAAGACAACAAAAGTCTTATAATGGTGAAACATTTGGTATTCGATGTTATCACTGTAATAAGGAGGGTCACATAAGAAAGGTGTGTCATGAACGCCTGAAAGATCATGGAGGAAATGGAAACACAACCATTGTTCAAGATGACTTTGACTCATTTGATGTTCTTGTGGTTTCAAGTGTCAACTCAAGAAAAGAATGGATTATGGATTCAGGTTGCACTTGGCACATGACTCCAAACAGAGAACTATTTGAGGAGCTATGTGATCAAAATGGTGGATCGGTATTGCTGGGAAACAATAAATCTTGCAAAATTGCAGGTATTGGATCTGTGAGATTCAAGCACCATGATGAGTCAATAAGGTTATTGACTGAAGTCAGGTATTTACCTGACTTGAAGATAAATTTGATTTCTCTTGGTGAATTCGATAGAAAGGGATATGTTTTTCAAGGAGAGAAAAGTATCCTAAGAGTTATGAAGGTGTCGAAGGAAGTCTTGAGACGCGTGAAGAAACAAGGCTTATATACCCTTGAGGTTGAGGTTGTAAGTGGTTCGACAAATGTTGCATCCACGAAACCTGTGTCGAAGATAGAATTATGGCACATGAGATTGGGTCATGTCAGCGAAATAGGTCTGGTCAAATTGGGGAAGCAGAACCTGCTAGGAGGTGGCAAAGTCGAAAAGTTAGAGTTTTATGAATCTTGTGTATTTGGTAAATCCTGTAGGGAGAAGTTTAACAAAGGCAAGCAAAGAACACATGGATCCCTGGATTACATTCATGTTGTTCTTTGGGGGCCTGCAAGGAATCCTTCACACTCAGGTGCAAAGTAATTTCTATCCATCATTGATGACTATTCTAGAAAGCTATGGGTATTCATCTAGAAGAAAAAGGATGAAAATTTTGAGAATTTCAAAAGTTGGAAGATTTTGGTCGAAACTCAAACTGGCAGAAAGGTTAAGAGGCTGAGAACCAACAATGGCCTTGAGTTCTACAACGAAGCGTTTGACAGTTACTGTGTTGAGTCTGGAATTGCAAGGCATAAGACTGTAGTAGGTACTCCTTAACAAAATGGCTTAGCTGAGAGATTCAATCAAACAATCATTGAAAGGGTTAGATGTATGTTGGTTAGTGCTGGATTGAAGAAGGTGTTTTGGGTGGAGGTTGTTTCGACAACAACCTATCTGATAAATAGATGTCCCTTGACTACCTTGGGAATGAAGACACCTGAAGAAGTTTGATCGGGACATCTACCTAGTCTCGACAGACTGAGAGTATTTGGCTGTATGGCCTATGCTCATATTAGGCAAGACACGGTTGAACCTAGAGCTCTAAAATGCATGTTCATAGGATACTCTGAAGGAATCAAAGCTTATAGGATATGGTGCCTAGAGCCAGGTTACAGAAGGTGTATCACCAGTCGAGATGTAGTTTTCAATGAAGCAAAGATGGCTTTCAAGAAAATTGATAATGCCGACGAAGAGTTAGAATAGGGAGAGATTCTTGTTGAGGTGGAGCATGTTAATGCTAAATTACGTATCCCAGTTGAAGTCGAAGAAGGCGCAGAAGATGTTGTCGAAGATGAGAAGACTGATAATGACTACCTGCTGTCGCTACTGCGAAAAACGAGGCCGACAATGACAGAAGAGTCGCCACCGTGCGTTATTTATCCCAAATGAGGGAAAGGAAACGCTCAGAGAAAACCTCACGAAAAAAGGGAAAGGAATGGTCATCGCAACCATTGTCTGGATTCGGGAGTCGGTTACGCAAGGGGAAGGTATTAGCACCCCTCACGTCCGTCGTACTCGACGGGATCCACGCTTGTTGTTTTATTGGAAAAGGATGTGTTAAAACTATCTAACTAAAGTTCTGGTCTGAAAAGAAAAGAAAATGACTCGGCAAAGCGTCGCACTTTATGCCTACGTATTCCCGTCTGGAACGAGAAATCAGAGTCAACGTAGTTCGCCTAACTACGGGGGAAGGGGGGAAGGTTGCTCGCCGAGATATCGCATCTCGTGCCTACGTACTTTCACACAGCGCGAAAGATCAGAGCAAACGTAGTTCGGGCTACGGAGAACACAAGTTTGTTCCGCTGTTTTTTATCCAAGTAAAGTTAACAGACAGTTCCAGCAGTTGGTGTTTGCAGCTCGATCCTTGGAGACTTAGGCGTTACCGTTTGCGGTAGAACTGAAAGTTAACAGAACTTTCCTTTAAGAAAAGGGTTTTCCTGATTAAGGGTCTAAGAGGACAAAAAGGGTTTGAATGTTTGTTTTTGAATACTTTTACGGAAGAAGTGAATTGAGTTCTGTTTGTAACTCGTGTTGCACTAAAGACTTGGACTTGAGAGTGAATGCGTCGCATGTCACCCAAAGGGTACCACACTAAACACTCGAGTTATGTGAGGGAAACCCTCCCACAACTCTTTCTCAAGTAGTATAAGGCTCGTAACGCACAACACGTGTTAACCTTTATTAAGTGTTTTAACTGTATTTGAAGATGAGAAGAGAAACAGACTCTCTACAGGGAAACTGACTCGATCCTACAGTTATCATGCAATATTCGTCCTACGGTTGTGGTTAAAAGGGAAACTAACTAATGTTATCATGCATGGTTAGAATCCTAATGTCTATCATAACTTCTCTTGAATAAGAGAAGTCAGAGTTCCTAGGGGAATATGGCAAAGGAAAGCAACGGTAAACAAATCAAACTGAAAAGAAAGATTACTGTAAACAAAATGCTGTAAGTAAAATGCATGGAATGCATCACACAAGCAGAAGGAGTCACACTCGACTTCTAGAGCAAACAAGGCACAAAGGCCACACACAACACAGGCAAGGGAGAAGTTTGACCTTAAACCAGCAAGCAAAGTCATACAGTAAAAAGCAAGCAGAGGGAAACAGTCAACCTCTAATGAAAACAAGCAAGGGGAGAAGCTCAACCCTTAGGATGCTCTTAGGCCTATGATCATCTACATGAAGTCTATTTATAATGCAACACTCCAAGCAAGTCACATCAATACAGCAAAGCAAGCAAGAAAAACAGGCAATCAAGAAAGCAAATCAACAGCTTCACAGCAAAGCCACTCTCTGACGGCAATCCAGTCCACAGTCTGTAAATCAAACTTCAAGCTCAAGCCATCTTCAAGAGAAGGAAAAGAATGCTCCATCTTCAAGCTTCACCAAGCTACTCCAACAAGAATGAAGAGAATCAACAAGATGAGTACATGATGATGGGAAGCATGATGGAAACCAAAGGAATCCACCATGACACTCAACCATGCATCCATGAAAGGCATCCTCAAAAGTTCTACTCATTATGACATGCCATACATCCCTCCAAAGGACAGATGGGCTTTCACATGAGGACTTTGAATCATGGGATGAGATGGAAAGCAAACAAAGCTATCCATGTTTATTTGAAGAAAGAAAGAAAACTAAAGCTCTTCCTAAACCCTAATTTGGACAAGCTACAAGAAAGCTATCAAAGGGAAACCAAAACTCCAAATCAAATCATTATAATCAAGAAAACAGAAGCTATAACATGTATAAAGCATCATCCAAAATAAATGGGGAAATTACCTTAAGATATGGTCCATTAATGAGGTTAATCTAAGGCAAAGACTATGTCATGAACATATTAAGACTAGCCTAATTGGTAATTCAATCTAAAATAACTAAGCAATTTATAAAATTCTAGAAAATTTTCTAGGGGAACCTATATGTGCTACTATAGTAGAAAAACCAGAGCCTAAAACTATGCTTAAAGGCACTAAAGAAATCACACACCAAAAATGGTCAAAAGGGAAATCAAGTGGAGAAGCCTCTAAAGATCTAGTTCAAAACAGAACCTAAAGCTACCTAAAAATTACCCTAAAAATTTATGGGAGTTCCTTAATATGTCTATAACGAACCAGCAAAGAATTAAGTCCAAATTCTATACCAAACTCCAGAACAAAAATTGGCAAGAAACTATGCAGTTTTTGACATTTTATTATCCAACTAAAGGAGAAAAACGAAATCAAATTGAAAATTAAACGAAACTAAAATCCAATTGCGCACAAAGATCATAGACATGATAAGGATCATCCAAGAATTTTATCATATTTTTATAAGCATTTTTTCTATTTTTTAGGTATTAAAATCAAACAGCACACAAAACAAAATTTTAATGCAACAATCAAATGGTTAAATTAAATCGGAAAACCAACCTACGGATCGGAGATTTGATCCGGTGATCGTTGATCAAGTGAATTTGCAAAGATCCGAACAAGATTAGACGGAAAACTTCAAGATCCACAATAATTCTTGCAAGAAGATGAAGATCGAACACTTCAAATCCGAATTGCTCCGAACAAGTGCTTCCAACTTACGCTCCAATATCCAACTTCAATTTGCACGAAAATTGATTACGAAACTTGATCCGATAATGATGATGAGTGGAGGTTTATGCTCAAGATTCCATTGATTTCAATGAAAAATCAATGGATCTGATGATGAGGAGCTATGGGTGAGGGTTTGGAGAATGAAGAAATGGAGAGAATTGAGAGAGTGAGAGAATTCTTGAAAATGAAAAATGAAAATTGTGAGAATTTCCCCTTTTTGGTTTGGAGTAGATCACTTAAGTACTCCTTAGGCTTGGATCTCAAGGTAAGGTTTGGACTTTGGCTTGTGAAAATTGGTTTGGAGCTTAATGGTATGATTTTGGTACGTAAATTCCTCTTGAAGCAATCCATAAAATGACCATTAAATATGACTCAAATTGAAATTCTAACAACGCCATTGTGTTTAGAATATCATTTGCAATCAAAATATGTACCAATTTGCCATTTTTTGAACCACTGTGAATTATTTTGGATTAAAAGGAGACCTTACTTGTGCATTATGAATGATTTTGGATATGTAGTTTATTCTTGAAGTAACAAACTAAAGCACCAAGAACCAAGTCTCAAATGAAAATTCTAATAATTCCATTGTTCTTAGAATGCTTTTTTCACCCAAAATATGTCCTTACTTGGTCTTGTTTGAGCACATGGAATTTATTTTGAATTTTTCAAGTTTAGTGCCTTTTAATTCCTCTTTTCAAAGCACCCTTGAATCAAATCTTGCTACAAGACAAATCAATCTCTCCTTGATCCATGGTTGACATTAAAATCCCATTTTGAGAAAGTTTCATGTTGGACAAAACTTCATTTGAGAAGTGAAAGATGGAGAAATTGACCTATAACACAAAATGACCTATAATCCCACTTTCCCAAAATACCCCTGCCTTGCAAAGCTTATAACTTGAGCTCCGCAAATCAGGATGAGGACTTCTATGACTTTTTGGAAAGCTAAGATCATAAGGAACAACTTTCATGTTTATCAAAATGTCATTTGAAACTTCCTTCTAGGTAAAAAGTAGCTTGGAAGTTAGTTGACTTTCACAGACAAATTCCAGATGCACCTGATGACCTGTAACTTGTCTGGCTCATAACTTGAGTTCTACAAATCATATGAATGACTTATAGTACTAAAATTAAAGGTATGAACATCATCTACAAGTCTCATGTTTGGCCCAAAGTCATATGAGGCTTTTATCTTAACTTACATGGCTTTGAAGACAGGCACTAAGTAGGGGATTTTACCCTAGGAACCCTGACTTAGCAACTTCAACCACTCTTGATTCTTCTTGATTTGTTCTTGAAACAACATCTCACATGCTTTAACATATCATTCCACGAATAACATGACCTATAAGTAGGCTTTGACTCTCTTCAATTTGCATATTTGACCTAGGGTTAACCAGATGAAACCCTAGTTGCACCAACTTCAACTATGGCTCTTGTACTTGATACAATGACTTGACTGAGCTCCATTATGACCCTCTAGGAACTCCATGAGCTCTATCCACATATCCCATCCATGACCAAGACTTTACAACCCTCTGATGATCTTCAAATGGCTCCCATGTTAGGAGATGAGCCCCATACAAGCAACCAAACTTCTCAAAGACTCAAACCTCTTTCTGTTGACCTTGGTGACTTCTCAAGCTTGAATAAAACTTCCGGCTAGGCTTCTATTGACATATACCACACTTGATCCCCTACTAAATGAAGGATTTTATACTATGCAAATGCTAGAACTATGCTATGCTAATGCAATGAAACATAAACCAAGTGAGAATAAAGGTTGGGCAAATTTTAGGGTACAACACCTGCTAGCAAGAGAAGGTTGAAGAGAGTCATCAAGCCACCTCAGAGACTTGGATATAAAAATCTTATAGCTTATGCCTTAATCTCTGCAAGTGAGGTTCTAGACGAAGAACCTAGATACTATAAGGAAGTTATGAGGAGTCGAAAGAAGACGAATGGATGAAGGACATGGATGATGAGATGAAATCTCTTCATGATAACAACACCTGGGAACTGATCAAGAAACCTGCTAGAGTCAGGTTAGTCATCTGTAAATGGATTCTCAAAGTTAAGGAAGGGATCGATGGAGTGGCGTCGAAGAGATACAAGGCAAGATTGGTCGCTATGGGGTTCACTCAGAAAGAAGGTGCCGAATTTAATGATGTGTTCTCTTCTAATGTGAAGCATATATCCATTCGAATGTTGCTTGCACAGTGGCCCAATTCGATCTTGAACTGGAACCGATGGATGTGAAGAATGCATTCTTGTATGGTGATCTAGAGGAAATAATCCTTATGAGGCAACCTGAAGGGTATGTCGAAAAAGGGAAGAAAGATTATGTGTGCAAGCTGAATAGATCTTGATATGGTTTAAAACAATCTCCTCGACGATGGAATAGGAGATTCGAAAAGTTCATGGCACGCATAAGTTTCATTAAAAGTCAGTTTGACCACTGTGTTTACTTCAGATTTTGACCCCGTAATTCATTTGTTATTTTGTTGCTTTATGTGGATGGTATTCTAATAGCAAACAACAATGTCGAAGATGTAATAAGGGTGAAGGCTGAACTCAATAAGGAGTTTGACATGAAGGATCTGGGAGTTGCGTCCATGATTCTTGCGATTGACATTCGAAGAGATAGAAAGCAATCAAAATTATGCTTATATCAAGAGGCATACCTATATAAGATTCTCGAAAAGTTTGGTATGTCGAATTCAAAGCCTGTTGTGACTCCGAAAAACCCTCAATTCAAGTTGAGTATAGATCAGTGTCCCAATACTGATGTCGAAAGAACTTATATGAATAGCATTATGTATGATAACATAGTGGGTTCTTTGATGTATTTTATGGTCTATACTAGACCCGATATAGCATATGCAATAAGTCTCGTAAGCAGGTGCATGGCAAATCCTGGAAAGGCTCATTGGCAAACATTGAAGTGGATTCTAAGGTACATAAATAGGCCTCTGAATAGAGTCCTAATTTATGGTGAAGCCTTGGGTGAAGATAGTAAAGCAGCAATCGAAGGATATGTCGACTCTGATTATGCAGGTTGTATGGATTCAAGAAAATCTATTTCTGGATATGTGTTCACTATGTTTGGGACAACAATCAGTTAAAAAGCTACACTTCAGAAGGTCGTTGCCTTATTGTCACACCCTCATTTTCACCTTTAGCCTTTCATACCCTATGTTCGTCATATCATACATCGTTCTATTATATATCGAGCATGTGGGTTCACAAGGTGAGGATTGGGTCGATTCGTTGTTTTCCATTCCAAATAAGATAAATTGCCTATCATGGGCTACATGGAAGAAAAGGTTCGTCATCTAAGGTTTAGTTCAAGTTGGAAAGTCTACTCATGTAGATTCCTTCAAGGAGAAGTTACTTGATAAATATTAGGATATTCAAGATCAATGTTCCTAATGAACATGAAGTGCAAGGCCTAATTCAAGATTTCTTCATCCAACTTTGTTTAAAATCTAAGTTCAAGTGGAATTCAAATTTGCAAGACATAAGTCAAGATCACAAGTTCATAATTCAAGACTTCATTCATTTCAAATTCAAGGGCATAAGGGAGACCCATCATTCCAAATTCAAGATTCATGAATTCAAGAATAATACATTGGGAAATTTCATGACATTGCAAGAATGTCACATTTGTTACAAAGTTTCCAACTCTAAGTAATTAAGCTATTTCTAATCTTAATTCAAGTTTCTAATCAACTTCATGCTATGGTACCCTTCATGCCCCCATCAAGTCCACATATTCCTCATTATGTTTACAAACATCCAAGGAAAATATTTAAGATTCAACTTAACATTGGAATATTTCAAGATCAAGACTATGCATGCTTAGTCATGGGCAGTTTTAATGTGATCTAAAATAGTCCCATGCAAGAAGTGACAAATTGCCTCATAACCAAACAATTCATGTCACAAAACCAAAGGAATGAACTCATGGTGATGCATCTACATATCAGAATTTCAAAAATGTTGTCAAAGGTAGAAACTTGGACCATAAGGGCAGTCCAAGCACAAGCAAACAAATGGGTTCAGGTTTGGGAACAAGACAAATGCAGCAGATAAAAGACATGCTAGGCAAGTGTAACAGCAAAAATACAGTAAAGCAGTACACATGAAAATGGAAAGAAAGAGAGTGACATCAAGAAAGTGGCAAGAGGCATTTCTTAATAAAAAAATCTGAAGCTTTGGAAGAACTGGAAACCCTAATGTGATGAGCTTAAAAGGAGAAGGAGCAGCAGCAAACAAAGGAGGAGAGGGCAAGAGATAGGGGAGAAAAAACCAGAAAAATCAAGAGAGTTAGAAAAACATAAGAGAACTATAAAAAACAGAAAAAATAGATTGAGAGAGGAAGAAACATTGGGAACATCATTAAGAAAAGAGATTGAGAAAGAAAAGAAACCATTAAGAGAACAAGAAAGTGATAGAAAACTAGAAAAGGAAGTGAATCATAAAGTACATCCAACAAAAGTCATTGGTGATTTGAAGGAGAATAGTAACTCTTAGGTATCTTTTCTTTCAAACTCTTCTCTCTTTACATATTTTGCATTGTCTTTTATTTTCTCTTTTAAGTGATTATTGTGTTGTATACATTGTGTAAGGTCCCAAGAGGGACCAAGAACTTTTGTAAGAACCACAAGAAAGGAAAAGAAGAAAGAATATAGTTTAGTTTTTTCACCCAGCAGGGCTGACACGGGCAGCCGTGTCAGCCCGCTGTTTTAACTTCTATCGCGCGCATCTCCCAGGGGTGCTGATATGGGCCGTGTCAACTGACACAGGCGGCCGTGTCAGCTCCCTGTTTTACCTTCAAAGTCCATGTTATGGACACTTCCTGACATGGGTCGTGTCAGGCCCCTGTTTTTCACTTTCTTTGTTATTTCTTTTGTTTTCTCGACATATTCCATTCACACATGAATAGGGATGTCTTATTTCGTAAAAAATTTCAAAACGTTTTTTCATATTTTGTTTTTATTCGTATTTTCAAGCCGATTAATCCGATGTGGTTGTATGGCCATTGTGTGTGGATATTACTACGGTCATTTTCAACCTTTGGTTCCAAAAACTATTTCTAAAAATAAACTCTCGATTTTATCGAGTCATTTTCACCATTGTAAGTCGATCGCCTTGTGTGTCTCCATCAACCTTATTCGCATCACTTCAAATATTTTTGCAAGCAATAAAAACCTTGATCCAACATCAAGTGGTATTTTTCTCAATAAAAAATCCAAAAAAACAATAAAGATACAATTGGGGTTACACACCATGAGCTTTAAAATGGTGGAGAAGGAGTGAGAATGGAACCCCTCCTACACTTGTTCCGAATGTTTTGAATACAAGGCGTTCGACTTGGCTATTCGAAACATTTATCTCTATCCAAAGTCTTTAGTGTGATCCTAATCAAGGAACAATTTCTTCTCAAAAACCTAAAAATAACATCAACTCATCAAACTTCTTTTCGTCTTAGGGCGTCAATCCAAAACCCATTTTTCAAGGTATAAAATAAACCAACATACAATCATTTCACAAGCCTCCAAACTACAAAGCTCTGATTCTTCACTTCTTTTAAGTGAGGATACGTAGGCACAAGGGCCACAATCCTTGGCGAGCACTCTAATAAAAAACAACCTCTATTTCCCTTTAAGCAAGCAAACTTTTAGACTAAAACACCCACTCAAACTAAACAACTTAGAAGGTTCCCATCGAATACGATGGATGTGAGGGGTGCTAATACCTTCCCCTTGCATAACCGACTCTGGAACCCTAAAACTTGGTTGCGATGACCATGCTCTTTTCCTAAAGGTTTTATCGTTATTTCTCTTTCCCTCTTTGGGACAAATAAAATTCGGTGGCGACTTTGTGTCATTTTTCGCGTAGCGACACTTATCAACCACTAAAATGGAATATATCGCCCTAACTGAAGTTGTGAAGGAAGCATTATAGCTTGAAGGTTTTGCAAAGGAGTTGAAACTTCAAGGTCGAGTTATCACTGTTAAATGTGATAGTCAAAGTGCAATACACATGTTAAAGAATTCAGCTTATCATGAGCGAACCAAGCACATTGATGTGAGGCTGCATTTCGTCATAGGGGAAACCAAGCGTGAAGAAGTCCAAGTGCTAAAGGTTTCAATAGATCATAATGCTACTAATATGATCACCAAGACGTTGCCCAGTTGCAAGTTTTTCCACTGTATGCAGTTGATAAAGCTGCATGAAGAAAGCTAGTTTCTTGATGTTATAGAGTTAGATCCAAAATGGAGATCTGTGAGATATTGGATCGAACTCTAGTATGGTCGAAGTCAGTTCGCGAGTAATGTGTGTTGTAGCCGAAGTTTGTTCTAACATGCATTGGTCAATATTGCTAGGTTTGTTAGCATATTGAATTGGGTCTTGCTTGTAAGTCCAATTGTTTAAGTTAGCTTGTACCCTAAGTTAGCTTGTAATGGATAATTGTTAAAAAGCTCATTAGGTTAGTGTGCAATTTTCTTATAAATAACATACTAGCCTTTCATCTTGGAATAAGAAAAAATAGAAAGATAAAATCCCGATTTCAAGAAAAGGAGGTTATATTGTTATTCTTGTATACTTGTAATCTTGTTTTTAAGAGAAAGGAAAGAATAGCAGTTTATAACTCATCTTTGTTGTTCCTTGTTGTTTTACCTTGTTTTCTTTGTTAACTCTAACCCTTGCGTGTTTCTTGATTATAAAAAAACCGTTTATATTTTATTTCAAGACATCCGACTCATGATATAAAATATAATAAATTTTTTAAAAGGTTTACCTTTTCATTGTGATAGTGTTAGGTTTTGTAGTTTAATGGATGAAGGGTGATTATCATTATTTGTGTGAGAGGTGGTTAATCAAAAATATTATTAATTTTTAATTGTGTTTTTTAGAAATATTTTGGTTTTGTTCATTTGTGTTTAGGGTTTCAATCAATTTTGATTTCTAGAATCAAATCAATTGATTTATGAGTTATGGGTTCCATCAATTTATAGGGTTTCAATAGAATATAATTTTTTTTAGCTCAATTGATTTTGGGTTTAGGGTTTGAGAGTTCCTAAATGGATGTTAGGTTAGACTAAGAGAATAGAGTTTTTGAGGTTGAATGAGATAAGAAAAAAGGGTGGTTAGGTGAATTTGTTAGGGACGAATAAAAATTATGATTTTCCAAGAAGAGGAAAAAATGTGAGTTTGTGAGGGTAAGAGTGTAAGTTTGACGAGGAGGAAGGTAAGTCCAATGAGAGGGAAGGTGAGTTCATGAGATTTAGAATGAGAGGGAAGGTGAGTTCATGAGATTTAGAATGAGAGGGAAGGTGAAATTTCATGCCATATTAATCTTTTTATGTAAAAAAGTGATTAGCATAGTAATTATGCATTCCATATTAAAACAATTATTAATATATTCAAGTATATTGAAGTTTTCTTAGACAACGTTTTTAAAGTAATTACTTGTAAAATTTATATAAAAAAAAACGATGATTTCTTTTCTTTTATGTAAAGTTTTTCAAAATTGTAACTTCCTTTCATGGATTTGTTATGACACTGTCATTTATGCATGTTGTTTTTTTATCATAAAATAGTAGATAAAAAATAAAATTGTTAAAAGAAAACATCAACATATACTCCATATTGCAAGATCATTTTAAGAAAAAATGCCTTTAAAATTTTGGCATTTTTGTATTCAACATAATGTGCATCTTATTAATATATTTATTACTCCTCTTTGAATAATAAAAAACTTATAGTTTATCATAAACGACCTCCTACCTTATTATATCTTAAAAGTTTTTGGCTGTTTGACTTAGAGCATCTTTAATGGGAGCAACTAAATTGGATGAACTAAGTTATTTTACGTGGGTCCAAATTAACATGAAGAATTTAAGCAATCCAAAATTGAATTAAGAAGTTTTTACTTCAATGGTGATTGTTTATAAAGAATTCAAACCTGGTATTAAATGGTTAATAAAAATCTATTATTTATGTTAAATAATTAATAAAAATCTATTATTTATGTTAAATAATGAATTAGAGTATGCTGCTTGTGTAGAGCACGTAAACTAGTTTTAGAGCATCTCATATGTTATGTTAGCTCTACTATAATGCAAATTCCTTATTAATAACATAAGTTATACAAAATTTTGGTTTAACAAATATGCGTTAAAGTTGCTCTTATGTAGCTACTCTTTACAATCATATAAGTAAATTTGATAATCATTTAAAAAATCAATTTTTTAGATTATATGGATGGTACAAAAGGTTATATTTATGATTTAAATACTAATGATTTTTTTTATTTCTAGAAATCTTGTGTTCTATGGAACTATTTTTCTATTTCCCAACAAAGTCGGTACTAATAATTTCCATATAACTCCTCATGTCCCTGATACAACCTGCACAATAAAGATTGTATGGATATAAGGAAGGCACTCTTCGAGTGAGTGTAAACTCCAAAAACAGAATAAGAGGAGAAAGATTATGAAGGAGGAAAAGGGAATTTTCTTTACTATCAGCATGCCTTTCCAAGGCCAAATTACACGTATATAAAGCAAGGATGGTCTAACCACTTGCGAAAAATACGGAATGGAAATAACAAAAGCATCATTATAACAGAAAATAGAAGTTGCTATTGATGTCAATAGCTCACGTAATCTTTCATCCAATAAGGTGGCTTAGTGACACGTTTCTCTTCAATTGGCTCTTCCATATTAGTCTCCTCATTCTCATTGGGTTCCGCTTCTTCTTGTGTTGGGCCTTGTCCAAATAGGTTCGTATGATCCCCCTCTTCTTCGAAAATCACCTTGTCCTCAAGGTGGATATCTGGAAAACAGATTTGGAACTCAGTCAAATTCTCCCAAGATGCCTCCTCCTTTGGGGATCCCTTCCACTGCACCAGTATTTGTGGTTGGGGTTGGCCATGCACCAGAGTGGTGCGCTTAGCAAGGATAGTTTCCGGAACGTCAACAGGCTGGTTTTTGAAACAGTCGAGTGGTAAGTCCCTCGCAGCCGGTACAACAGTACCTCTAAACGGCTTGAGTGCTGCCACATGGAATACAGGGTGAATGCGACTCTCTGCAGGAAGTTGTAACTTGTATGCCACAAAACCAATACGTTCTACAACTGGATAAGGGTCATAATAACGTTTGGTCAGCTTATGATGGCGATGCTGGCGAACAGAGATTTGTCGGTAAGGACGCAAGCGAACTAGAACCAAATCTCATATGTCAAACTGTAAATCACGTCGGTGACAATTCACCTTCTGAGCCATACGGTGCCGAGCTGCCAGCAAATTGGTTGTCAAGGTGCGCAACAATTCATCACGTGTGAGGAGAGCATCATCTAGGGCCTGAATAGTAGTGGAACCCCGGTGTAGTTGGGAATAGAAGGAGGCATGCGACCATAAAGCGCCTGAAATGGTGTCATTTGAATGCTGTTGTGGAAACTGGTGTTGCATTGAAACTCAGCCCATGAGAGATAAGTGACCCACGATGCTGGTTTGTGTTGAGTGAAAGCTCGTAGGTACTGCTCCAAGCCCCGGTTAACAACCTCAGACTGATCATATGTTTGAGGATGGTATGCACTGCTCATAGCCAATTTGGTACCACTCAACTCAAACAACTTCCGCCAAAAAGGGCTAATAAAAATAGGATCTCGGTCAGACACAATGAATCGAGGAAACCCATGATGATGAACCACCGTAGAGACAAACAACTCTGCAACCTTAGAGGCGGTGAAAGTAGTAGGCAAAGCCGCAAAATAAGCAGATTTTGAAAGTCGATCCACTATCACCATGATAATCGTATATCCGTAAGATGGTGGCAAGCCGGTGATAAAATCCATAGTAATATCCTCCCAGACTGCCTCCAGAATTGGTAACGGTTGTAATAAATTTGTGGGCACCTGCGTGGAATACTTGATTTGTTGACATAAGAGACAATCAGCCATAAATGAAGTAACCGTTTGACGCATGCGAGGCCAAAAGAAGCTGGCAGCCACCCGAGCAAGGGTGCATTTGACCCCAGCATGACCTCCACTAAGAGTATCATGGCACTCACTAACCACTATATGGCAGAGAGAAGAAGTAGGACTAAATTACTTGTTGCAACAGTTCTTTAATACTCTTATGATCCGTGCGAATGACAAAGAAATGGCCAAGCAGATATTGGCGCCATTTAAGCACTACCTCTGTGATGGCATGCAATTTCTTGATATACACGGAGGCTTCTTGCACTTTTGGAGCCAATTTCTTGCTAAAAAAAGCAATGGGATGGCCTTCCTGCATCAACACCGCACCAATGCCACACTTGGACGCATCTGTTTCAATGATGAATTCTTGAGTAAAATCAGGTAGGCGCAAGACCGGGGTAGCCATCATGGCATCTTTGAGGGATAGAAAGGTCGTAGAGGCTGCATCAGACCAAGTGAAAGAATCCAAGTGTAATAGATCTGTTAACGGAGCAGCAATGTTGGCATAATGTGCAATGAAACTCCATAGTAGCTGGTCAAACCAAGAAAGCCTCGAAGTTGTTTCACAGTAGTTGGTGGTGGCCATTTCATCATAGCATCAAGTTTGCTAGGGTCAACATGAACACCACTAGATGATACAATATAGCCAAGATATCCAATGGATTCTTGACAAAACAAACACTTAGAGAGTTTAACATAAAAAGTGTTTGAGAATAAACACCGTAGCACCATTTCCAAGTGTACCAAATGGTCTTCCAGAGACGAGCTATAGATCAAGATGTCGTAAAAAAAACGACCACAAAGCGCCTTAAAAACTGAGAAAACAATTGGTTCATGGTTGCTTGGAATGTGGACGGTGCATTCGTAAGGCCAAACAGCATCACCAAAAACTCAAAATGGCCCTCATGGGTTCAGAACACTGTCTTATAAGTGTCTCGAGAGTGGACACGGATCTGGTGGTACCCTGCTCGTAAGTCTAACTTGGTAAAAACGGAAGCTCCGCCTAATTCATCAAGTAACTCGTCGATGGTTAGAATCGGGAATTTATCCTTGACGGTGACAGCATTTAGAGCCCGATAATCCATGCAAAAGCGTCAGGATCCATCTTTCTTCCGGACCAACAACACCGGAGAAGAAAAAGGACTATGACTCGGGACAATGATGCCATGTTCCAACATTTCTCGTTTCAATTTTTCCATTTCTGATTTCTGAAACTGAGGGTAACGATACGGCCTAACATTTACAGGATTGGTACCTTCAACCAAATGAATATGATGGTCAACAGAACAATGGGGGGGAAGGCCAAACGGAGCTACGAACACTGGTTGGAAGCGCTGCAAAATATCCAAGACCGAGGAAGGAAGGTCTGGTGGGAAATCAGTATCAGAGGAATGCAGGGACTCTGTCATGGTGGCTGAAATAGTAAAGAAGCTAGCCACGACATCACTATGTACCAATGCTTGAAGATGATGGAAAGATACAGATTGAGGATCCAAGGATGGATCACCGCGGATGGTAACTGAATGACCTTCCCACACAAATTCCATAGTCAATTTAGAGTAACCATGAGAAACTTTGCCCAATAGTTGAAGCCAAGGAAACCTAAGTACCAAATTCGAGCCTTCAATGGGTAAGACAAACAGGTCAACCGGAAAAGTGAGGCCCTGCAGTTGAAGGGAAGCAACCTTGCAACAAAACTGACAAACCAGAAAGGATCCACACCCAGTAGCCACCCTAAACCCTGGACAAGGAGAAACTGGAAGGCCTAAACGTTCCACCAGGGTAGGCTTGATAAAGTTGTGAGTACTGCCACTATCAATAAGAATAGGAAACGAATGGTGTTCATATACGCCGAAAATCCGTAAGGAGCGACCCTGGAGCTGACTAGCTAAGGCGTGTAAGCTAGAAATGTCACCCGAGACATCATCGACGGGTAACTCTTCATCCACCTTGGGGAAGGCATCATCGTCCTCACCCAGTAACAACAGAACCTTGCTTTTACAACAATGTGTGGAACTCCACTTTTCATCACATTTGAAGCACAAACCCTTAGCACGGTGATCTCGAAGTTCAGCCGGAGGTAACTGTCGAAAAGGGGTGGTGTTCGGAGGGTTGGGTAATAATGGGGGAAGGGTATTAGTTTTGGAAGGATGGTGTAGTGTTTGGGTTGGGCTAGTGTGTATAATTGGTGAAGATTGAGTGTTTAGGCCAGTGTTTGTAGTTGGGTTAGAGTTCCGGATCCAACTGTTGAAAGGGGTTGGGTTATCCTCCAAACGGGACTCATAAGCCCTAGCCATGGCAAATGCTTCCATTAACATAGGGGGACGATGGAATTGCAATTCTCTACGCAAATTCTTCTTAAGGCCAGTGATGAAAAAACTAATGAGCAATGGTTCTAAAATACATGTGACCTTGTTCATGAGGTCTTCGAATTGTGATTGGAACTCGGCGACGGAGCCAGTTTGCGACAGCTTGGAGAGATCTCCTTCAATGTCCTCGTAAGTGGTAGGGCCAAAGCGGTGACGGACGGCGTCAAGGAAATCGGTCCACGATCTCAACAGCGAATTACGCAAGACCCACTGAAACCAGGCGGCGGCGCGATCGTCAAGGTGGAAGGAAACGATTTGAAGGCGGGTATCGGTCGGTGTCTCATGAAAGTTAAAGAAAGCTTCGATTTGAAATACCCATTCCTGATGGTTGGAGCCGTCAAATCTGGGAACGTTCAACTTCATCGAACGAGATGCTTGATCGGAGAAGCTAGATTGTGACCCGGGAACACCCAAGCGCACATTCGTAACTTTGGAATCAACGACGAGTATATGCTCATGTAATGTATTATGGATGGATTCAGCATGTGATTCCAACGACGATTTCACTAGCTCGCGGAATTCAGATGCTTGAGCTTCCAATTTGGATTGAAGGGCGTTCATGATGTCATTAGTGTTCATGATGAAAGCACCAATGATACAACCTGCACAATAGAGATTGTATGGATATAAGGAAGACACTCTTCGAGTGAGTGTAAACTCCAAAAACAGAATAAGAGGAGAGAGATTATGAAGGAGGAAAAGGGAATTTTCTTTACTATCAGCATGCCCTTCCAAGGCCAAATTACACGTATATAAAGCAAGGATGGTCTAACCACTTGCGGAAAATACAGAATGGAAATAACAAAAGCATCATTATAACAGAAAATAGAAGTTGTTATTAATGTCAATAGCTCACGTAATCTTTCATCCAATAAGGTGGCTTAGTGACATGTTTCTCTTCAATTGACTCTTCCATATTAGTCTCCTCATTCTCATTGGGTTCTGCTTCTTCTTGTGTTGGGCCTTGTCCAAATGAGTCTGTATCAGTCCCTTTATGTCTTCCACTAGAGTAATAAACCCTCTTTCACATTTTCACAAAATTAACATTATAATCATCCACAATCATTTCACCCTAATTTCAATATTGTCTCTTCTTCTTTTATATACAATTTCAAACATTGTATCTTATGTCTTCCACTAGAGTAATAAACTCTCTTTCACATTTTCACAAAATTAACATTATAATCATCCACAATCATTTCACCCTAATTTCAATATTGTCTCTTCTTCTTTTATATACAATTTCAAACATTGTATCATTCTATTTAAATATAATATTTAAATATATATATATTCTCTACCGAGTAACCATTATAATTAGGTTTTCAAAATGGATTTTTCGGTTTAGACAATAAACATTGAATTAAATGCTCTAAAAGTTACCAAAACTTAAACTATTGTTGATCTATCACTATGTAAGACTTGCAAATAGGTGTATAAAGTCAAGTAAAAATTAACGGGACTATTGAAAAGTATAAAGCTATAATAATATTTAAATATTATATTTTAATAGAATGTATGAATTACTTTGATACTTTCTTTTCTGTAGCTAAATTAATTAATAGTAGAACAATACTTGATTTTGCTTCTGTTAATGGTTGGTTTTTAAAGAAATTAAATATGAATAAGGCTTCTTTACATGGTGACTTAAATGAGAAAATTTATGTCTTTTCCTCCTAAATGAACATTAATCATTTACATTCTAATCTTATAAAGGTTTGCAAACTTAATAAATATTTATATGGCCTTAAGCAGGCTAGTAATCAATGATAATACAAAATCTATGAATCCTTACTTATTTGTAGATACAAGTTATCAACTCATGGTTTGCATTTTTACTTATTTAGGTGGATGATAGTGTCAGTAGGTAATGACAATAAATATATTCAAAGAGAAGCGGTTGTTGGAGGATAGTATTCGTAACTTGACACTTCAACGATATATACATGCAAGAAGTACAAAAAGCTTTTGTTTCTCTTACTAAGATAGGTGATGCTTTAATTGCCTTCAATCTTCTTGACTCTTTGATCAATCAGGTAACACTTTTAGCGAGGGGCATAACAAGGATGAATAAAGCTCTAGCCTTTGCACATACTACTTTATCTTCTACGAAGGCATCTCTTTTTGATGTTGAAGAAGACCTTGAAAACTACGTCTTGAGAATGCCTTTATGGCTCATAAATTAAATGAATCATCCATCGCTAGTAACATAGTCGTCTCATAGTTATTTGAGGATGCTATGTAGAAAGTAGAGCATTTTCACTCTCCTCTACTTGTTTCAAGTGAGCAAGTACAAGCAGATCATATGCTTAAAGATGGAAGAGTTGTCTCACTTAGGGATTAATTGTCCTTTTTAAAATATAATACACTGTATTAGAAAGTGTGAATGAAAATATTAATGTTGTGATATTGCTTTCTCCTGTTTGAGGCATATGCATTTGATCCTGTGTCAACTACTCCAAACTATGTGCTAACTTATGAGGTCTTCTCTCTAATTTTTTTGGAAGTCTCTAGGGTCGTGTCCAACCAAGGGTTGGTACCCCTTCCCCCTAGGTGAAACCTACTCTGAGGTTGACGTGGGGCAGACCCCTTCCCCCTAGTCGATTAAGTAGTTTTACCACTTTCTTTGTGTGTATTTGTGTCTTGTGTTATGGGGTTTTTATTTCTTTGGTCACATACTTGTGGCGTTTATGACAACACCCATGAATCTTTGTGTTGGGGCTTAGATCCGTTCGGTCGTACCCCATACTTTTCTCTATATTACATGAACACAAAGAAAAGAGTTATCTTATAACTTTTCTTTTTTTCATTAATAAAGGAAAGATCACAGTACACTTTGTGATGTAATTACTTGTAAAAGAAATAACATTAAATATAAAGTTATAAACATAACCAAGAGGGCTTGCCACAACTTATTCTCCCAGGTTCATAGCTTGTCGAGTCAGCCACTTCTGACTATGGGACCGACATGATTTATTTATTTTCCAAGAGGCAGAATGTTCATACTCATTAGCTAATCGATGATGGGATGCTACATTAATCTCTATGACCTCACAAGGGACTACAAGAAATTGTGAGTCTATGATCCTGACTTCTATTTCTTTCCCCACAGATATCAATAACTCAATGTACCCCCATGGGCGGTGGTAGTGTCGTTGAACGCTTGTTGTTCTGACCCTTTAGATGACCATAAATTCTTCTTCTCGAGGCATGTTTTTTCAAATAACTCTTTATACATCATGTTACCACTATCGATAAGTATCTGTGACACATCAAAGTGGTCGACCATAACAGTTATAACTAAGGGAATATATCATTCAGGGCACCCCTGACTTTCTCGTTATCTCGGGAACCAAGCATTGACATATTCGATGTCTTGGCTAAGGTGTTTCCATCTTTCTTATGGACGACCATTCATTCCATAATATTCCTCTTAATTGTCCATTTTTACGGGATGTTCGCTTAGGGTGCTCCCCTAGTGATGGAAGCAGTATGTTGGCACTTCCTCTTACTTGCCCCATTATTTTCACAACTAGTCCTCTCACCATTAGAATCGACATCCACAATCTTGGATGGAGACTTATTTTTTGATGACTTGTCCCTGTCTTTCTTGTCTCCCTTGGTATATTCAGACAAGCAACCCTCTTTATCAAACCCCTGATTGTGAAAATAATAATATTTCGTCTTATTAGTTCTGGAAGACTCTCTAACAGGGAAGGGATTTCCGATTCCGACCTTCTAGAATTCTGTGTTGGCAAACTCCTGATATATATTCTCTTAAAAAGTGTTCAAAGAGGTGTACTTGTCTTACTATCCATGTATTCCTCAATGGTATTCTTCCCTTGCCCGTGGAAGTCTTTCCCAGACAATCGACCATAACCTGCATCTTTCGCAGCTGGGTTATTAAACTCAGTGTTAAGTTTCTTCCTATAGGTTAGTTAAAGGTTATGATCTGTCGAGCAGTTCTTTCACACTATGGGCCTCCCTGTGCTCTAATTTCTCCCTAAATGGCCTATCTTGCCTTAGACCATTCTCAAAGATCCATCACTTAAGGCCTTTTTCCACTCATTCTACGTCCACAACCACTAGCGTGAAATGGTTAAGGTATGAGCACAAGTTTTTTCCATGCGTTATCTCGCTGAGGGCAGCTATTATCACCAATTGTCTCTTCTGAGTTGTGAGTGAGTGGTGAGGCTCTCGTATTGATCGGTCCACTATTCAATACTTCATCCCAGAAAGCCTTTGAACCAGAGCATAATGGATCTTGTTAGTGTAGGTGAAAATAAGTTTGCATTTTCCGCTTCATTTTCATAGAAGTAATTTGATCATTCATCAATGAGTTGTACATACTCGTTGGAACCTCCTTCACTTTTGGAGGTTATTCTAGCAACTTTGGCATTTAGTTGTCTAGGATGCGGGTGCAAAGAGAATGCTTCTGCAGATTCTTTAATGGTGGTTTCTCTACTTGTTTCGAAGGAGGATCGTGACTTTTCGGTCTCCCCTAGGGCTTTGAGAAAGAGTTTGACGTCCCTTTCTCTTTTGGTGATTTTTATATTTTAGAATTGCGTCTCTTTGCGATGTGACCAAATTAGGGATGATAGTTTGGCTTCTCCTGGAGGTGACTTATGGCATGGTGTTCCCATTCGGAGGCGCGTTGTGTAAGATATTTTCAAGACAAAGCAGTTTTTATTCTATCATTTGAAAATTTTGTTAGCAAACTATGTTATACATATGTTAGCCTGAGATTTTAGACCCAGTATGTTCGAAAAAAAGTGGAGGTGAGATAAAAAATCAGGCTAAGTATAAATAGCTAAATAAGGTTTTTGACACCAAAGTCACAAGCTCCGACGGGAAAGATTCTCGACAAAGGAAGTTAGGAGACTTGGAGATGTTCTTTCAAAAACAATAGTTATTTTACAACAGTTTAAGGGCTGCAAACATGTGGAAGCAATGCCGAGAACAAAAGGCCATGTAATAGTGTATATGTTGAGTGCTGGAGAGTTGACTGTTGTCGAAGGTTAATGATGTATATGTATATAAGTTGATTTATCTTTTTAATAAGGGTTCACTTTTTTCATTGTTATTCTATATAGAATTTAAACATCAAAGTTACAGAGATCCTAGAGTTTATGAGAAATATATGAATCTACATCCCACCTTTTAATCTAAGCATTTTACTCGATTCTCTTTTATGATTTTCTTCATTTATTTTACATTTTCAAACCAGTATACACTTTATTTTTCTACTTTCAAACTTGAAGTTATCAAGCATGAACAAATTTTCTTAACATTTTTGCACAATATGTTCCTATGATCTTTTTGAGTTTAATCTTGTAAGAAAATTTGAACTTGTGAATTGATTTACTAAAAACAACGGTAAACAACATACGATTCAGAAACTCGTTTACACTTCGGAGGCTAGCCTATAACAACTAGAAACCAGATAAAGCTTCTGGTCTTGAGTTTGATGGCGATGTTAGAGGTCTGGGTAAAGGCTTAACTTGTTGGAGCTGTAGAGTAGATCCTGCAATCTAAAGAGGTTGGAAGAGATTTGGATGTAATAGTGTTTATAAAAGCCTAATCCAAACTGCCTTAAGGAGGAAGAAGAGGTGACTGATATCTTGCGGCTTGAGCAGCATCAACGACTTCGTGTAAAGCCATTGAGTGAGTGGCTTTAGATCCAACCATTATTGAAGGATCTGAAGACTAGAGATTTGGGAATTCTAAAAATCGAAATTGACCTGCTATTGGAAAATATCGAAAGCAGCGAATCTTAAGTTTGATTTAAGGAATTTCAATCGACTAGATTGAGAAAGCTTTGAATTAGTGAATCAAAGTAAGAGTATTCAATAGTGGAAAATGCGATAATGTGAAGTTAATTTTCATAGAAGTCGCCACAGTTCTGTACCAGAACCCAAATTAATTGGAGGACATAGGTTATGAGATGCAACGGTAGACTTGAACTTCTGGGACAGTGTAAGAGAGATTAGCATGTAAAATTAGCACTTCAATGCTCCAATTAGTATGTGAATCAAATGAGTGAATGAAATTTGAATTTAAAATTGTTTACCTGAAAAATTGTACATTTTCATTTATATAGTGGAGCGTTTGTAACCACTTATTATTCTTCAGACAGGCGTAAAATGATGAGAGTTGTTAAATGTATCTTAAATCTAGATATCCTAAACTCTTCCTTAAAGTGATTTCCATGCACTACAAGCTTATGAGTAATTTGTTGATTTCTTTGGACCACTGTCACAACATTTATGTGAAATAAATTTATAATAAAGGTTTAAAATGCTAATAAGTTATTTTGGGGATATAATGAAATAAATTTGTTTTGTTATTAGGCCTAAGAACTAAGGCCCGGAGAGTTTTGGCAGTCCAGGCCCAACAGGTGTGGAATGGATAGAAACAGATAAGAACTCTCTGTTTTTGTAAGACCTTCCTTTACCTTCATCTTCTTCCCACGTTTGCGCTCTGTGGTGTTTCCATGACTCGTATCCACTGAAGTAACCCTCTTCTCCAAACCCTAATCTCCCTCTTCTTCCATGGCTTCTCAAGTTTTTCTTCAGGTTTTTCTTCTCTTATCTCATTATCATTACGCAATTGAATGTCAAAACTGTTACATTTTCAATTACGCTACATAATTCACAATTTGAATTCAGGC
Organism: Lathyrus sativus; assembly: GCA_963859935.3. Classification (NCBI taxonomy): domain Eukaryota; kingdom Viridiplantae; phylum Streptophyta; class Magnoliopsida; order Fabales; family Fabaceae; genus Lathyrus; species Lathyrus sativus. The sequence continues at coordinate 514,940,524 of OZ012736.1, forward strand.
TCTGTTTTCCCCTAATCAATGTCTTCCGAGCAAGCTATGTTTCGCATCTTCTTCTTCCTCTGCCTCCACATTCGGTTCTCGTAACTTGCCGTTGATTTCAACCTCAATTTCACGGCGTTGCAGTCCTCTCATTGCTAAACCTACTTTTATTGCTAGAGCTGATTCCAATCCCGACGCTGCTTCCGCTTCGGATGTTGTAGATGAGGTTCCGGAAACTGATGCTGAACAGATTTCGGAATCTGAACCAGAGGTTGAACCATTGAAGCCACCAAGACAAACTCGGGTCAAGCTTGGTGATGTTATGGGGGTGAACTCTTTCTTCCATATCGCAATTCGAACTGTTAATTAACTATTTTTGTTGTATTATTAAGATTCTATTCTATTTTGAAGGTTAATTAGAATGCTTGAATGTTTAAATTCTCTAGGGTTTTTTCACATTTTGAATATCATTTCTAAATGTGTTTGAAAAATGTGTGATTTTGTTTGTGAAGATATTGCATAAGAGGGCAATTGAGGCTTCGGATGAAGTGAGGTTCACTCCGGACATTAGGACTGGAGATATTGTAGAAATCAAATTGGTATTGTTAATTTTTTTTTCTTAAATTAACATTTTTAACATGGGTTTTAGACAGATGAATTTAATGGTGATAAATTTTTGTTCAACTTGCAGGAAGTTCCCGAGAACAAGCGTAGGTTATCACTTTACAAAGGTATTGTAATCTCAAGACAAAATGCTGGTATTCACACTACTATTCGAGTCCGAAGAATTATTGCTGGCACAGGTGTTGAGATAACCTTCCCTCTGTAAGTATCCTAACTCTTCCCTTTTCTCTCCCGATAATTTAATAATGATTAGTAGTATAATTTTCACCCTTTTAATGTTTCTTTTGGAGGTCTTGTTGTGTATCACCATGTATCCAATTGTTGTGACTAGGATATCAGATCTTGAAACTAGAAGATGTGAATTCGGGATGAGTTCTTCGATTAACATTATTATTATTATTGATGTATTGAAGTCCCTAAGACTGAGAGATATTGAATGACTAAAAATATGAAAAGGAAATAGAATAATTTAATGTTACTCCTATCATTTATAAAAAAAAATATAGATTAATTCCCAACCGATGCATTCGTTTTTAATGTCATGCTAGTACTGGTACCCTGGTTGCCTGTTAAAGTCTGCAACTGTGCACCGTTAATTGCTAAGAAATTGGTTGAGGAGCACTCGCCAGAGACCAATAGAACTGAAAATAACCTGTTCTTACAAATTTGATTCACTCACACCATAGGAGGGTTTTAACTTCGCAACCTTTTCTGTTTGACTTCCCAACACTTTTGAGAATGCCTTTTCAGTTCTATTTGAAGTTTAACGATGATGATATCTCTTTCCTCTAAAGGAATGGAGGGTGAAATTAAAGTTTGTTTCAATATGGTTCTAACGTGCCTGTTGATTGCTAGTAAATGTGTGCGATTGTATGCAGAATTTTTGTCTAAGGTCTATGTTGCATAGAAAGGGTTTATGAAATATGATTTTAAGAATCTGAAATATTTTATTCAAGTAAATTAGCCTAATGTATCGTGACACCAATGGAATTTTCATTACCTTGGCTTTAAAATTGTGTTTAATGGAATTTTTCTTGTGGGATATTATATATTATGATGCTTATGTTTTCTTGTTGCAGGTACTCTCCAAACATCAAAGAAATCAAAGTGGTAAAGCACCGAAAGGTCAGGAGGGCAAGATTGTACTATTTAAAACACAAGCTTCCCAGATTCTCTACTTTCAAAAAATAAGGTCACACACCGCTCATCACGTTGTTATTCAAAGTAATCAGCTGATCCTGGATATGTTACAGCTGGGCCACAATTTGATTATTTTGATTTGTTGTATTGTAGATTGTATAATTTGTCTCCGTTTAATCTATATCCTCTGAGAAATGTAAACTAGTGTACGTTGCCCTTGATAATATTGAGAAATCTGAAGTGTTTATTCTGTATGCTTATTTCCTATAGAATCACTGCATAAAAACATTACTAAATATGTATGTAACTTAATGAAAAATACATGAAAAGGGAAGATTGCAGATTTTGAAATATAGGGAATACATTTTTTAAATTAGGCTACTCTGAGGACATTATTAAGAAATTTATAATAAGAAATTGACATAAATGCACTTTTAGTCTTTTTAATTTCAACGATTTATATAATTGGTATCCTATTATAAAACCAACGATTCTGATTTTTAGATTTTCGTGGTTTTCTTTTACTTTTGCATGCATGTTAATAATGATTAGGATAAAAAAATATTTTTAATTAATTGACAAGGATGATTAAGATATTTTATTAACTAATATATTTTTAACTAATTTAATATTTAATAATTATTTTAACTAAATTAATTTTTTTTAAAAGAAATGATTGGGCTTGAGGCCAAGTCCATACAATATAATTCCTATCTATAAATAGATGTTAGTAGGTGTTTGTATGAATTATATAAAGACTAAAATTATTTGTGAATAAACCAATGTGAGACTTCATTAACAATTTTCTTCTAGTTTCTGGGACTTCAATAACAATTTGTTTCTAGCTGCTTTTACTACTGCTTCTAGCTATGCATCACTCTCTTCCTTACAACACCATCATTCTTCCTCAAATAGAATAATATGGAAAACATACATAGCAGTAGCAACAATTAGTAATTATCAACCATTGAACCCTATTATTAGTCATAGAATTAGGTCCATGATTATCAACTCACCATAAAAAGTGTATCCAATTCAACTGTTCCGTTCCACTCTAACCACTAAAAGGTTGAATCAAATCACCAATATATTCTCTCCGTCCAATAATGAGTGACTCATTTGAAATAAAAGATTGTTTCAAAATGAATGATATATTTTAATTTCCATGTATCTTTTTCAATTTTATCCTCTAATTAATATTATTTTCATTATTTCCAATACATGATATATTTTAGTAAAAATATTATTCTCTCTTTTAACTATTCATTTTTCTTAATATGTGTAAAACAGTCAATCGGATCACTCATTGTGGGACAGAGGATGTAAAACAGTTAATTGGATCACTCATTGTGGGACAGAAAGAGTATTGTTCCATTCCACTCAAGGATTAAACCCTTTCATAGTGGTTCGGTACAAAATCGAAGTCAGAACTTGTCTTACAAGTTAGAACTTGAGTCTTACAAGTTAGAAGTCCAAATCAGTGATTGTGTGAATGTAAGGATTTAAACTTCTTATCCAAGCTGCTACTTATGCTCCCAACCATACAAGTTGCTTATGTGAAATTCAATGTGATCATACTTTGAACAATTGATTTTCCATTTCTTAGAAAGTTTAGAGACCAAAATTAAATAAAATATGGATATAGGTATAAGCTCCATGAACTTGTGCAATGCATTGTCAAATGTACAGTACTATAAATGAGATGACACGTTAGCAGTATTGTGCATGATAGAATAGAAAAAAAGTTTATCATTTCAAACTGCTATAGACAATTTATGATTAGATATCTAACATGGCAGCATCATAGTCTGCAATGATGTGTTTATATGAAAGGGTTATATGTGTTTTTTTAACTTCAAGTTACCTAGTTGATCATTGTTTTTTCTTGTTTTGGATTCATGCTATATAGTTTTGGTAATTACTAATTTTTGCTGCTGCTATGTGTGTTTTCAACCACCTAATGGATCTGTATTTCAACCACTAATAATGTGATTGCATGTGCAGGGTTTATTACTAAATCAACTTTCCATAGCTAACGACAGTTTGGGTGGAGGAATAGTTACAGTGATAGCTGAGCAAGACAATGAGGAAATGGAAGAATTTTTGCTTGAGGAAAAACGTAAAGAATTAGAAAAACTTGCTAAAGAGCAAGCTGAAAGAGAAAGATTTGCGGAAGAGCAAAGACAAATAAAAGCATACATAGCTGAAAAGGAAGTGGGTAGGTTGCAGGCAAGGTTAGAGGGTTACTATTACAAATAAATGTTTATAATGTTAAATCTATAATGGATTTACTTTAATTAATTTTTTTATTATATATATAATTATTATATTAATTAATATTTATTTAATTAAATAAATATTGTATTGGATTTAATTGTTGAGTGATGGGTTGGTCATTCTTTTGGATAGTCCGCTGAGAGGTCCCTTCCCTCATCTGGTGGTTATATATTTGACTATCCCATTAGGTCAGATAATTAAACGTAACCGTTACATCAGAAAGCAGTTTACACTCAGCCAAATGGATTCAACCATGACAGGTACATGTTTATTACATTATTGATATTATAATATGTCGTACAATCATATTTATAATTAGGCTATATGATTTTTATAATTAGGCTATGATTAGTTTTTCATCAATTGGTATCAGAGCCTGGTTAGATATGTTGTATGACTATTTGTTATAATCATACATTTGTAATTATTAAAATTGCATATGTTCGTATTTTTCATGACAGAGTCGAGAATTGAAGTTGGATTCAATGAATTTATACTTAATCATTAGTTTATAGATTCATTAAACACGTTCTGATGGTAATGCAATTTTCAGAATAATTATACTGATAAATATGTTTTGTTCAACGTAATTAGTTGTTATCGGATAAACTTATTTTTGTGTCAATTAGGAATGAACTCTTTCAAAATTTGGTGTCCATAAATATAGGAATAAAATATTGAGTCAAGTTTATTTTCCTTAAATACATGAACAAATTATTGATTAAATTTCAATTCCTTAGTACGTGTTCTCCTAATTAATTAGTGGATAGTTTGCTAGTACGTGTTCTCCTAAGTAATTGGTGGATAGTTTGCTGGTACGTGGTCCACAAAATTAAAAACTAATAATATTAATTATTTTGGATGAAATTAGCCTATCACTGGTTGATATCATTTAAATACTCTATTTTATTATTTCCAATAAGTCTTTTATTTCAATTTATATTAATAATTATTATGTTTGATTAATACAATAAAATAATTATTATATTTGTTAAAAATACATATTATTTATTCATATGATTATAATTTCACCTATCGTGAGTATAATTTTATAAATTCTTGTGTGGTAATTACGCGATTAATTTTTGTTAATAATAATTATTTATAATAATGATAAGTATATCCTATCGATATATATATATATATATATATATATATATATATATATATATATATATATATATATATATATATATATATATATATATATATATATATATATATATATATATATATATATATATATATATATATATATATATATATATATATATATATATATATATATATATATATATATATATATATATATATATATATATATATATATATATATATATATATATATATATATATATATTATTAATATAAATTCAGAATAAATAAAATTTTATTTGTAATTATGATCTGTATTATATTAATAATTATCATATCCTATCGGTATATTGTTATTAGTGTAATTTTGTTATGATACAAAATAATGTTGACAATTTATGCTTATTTTATCATGTTTAATATCCTATCGATATTAAAATTTTGTTAATATAAGTTTCTGTTTATTATTGTATCTTTGATGCAAGATCATAATGAGTTAGAGTTTTTTTTATATTAGGAAAATATTTGGCTGGTATATGAGGAATCAATTTTCTATATTACATAATCATTTATTTAATGATTCTTTATTCCTCCATGACAGTCTCTTTTCCTAACTCTGTCAAAACTCTTAATGGGACCAATTATGAGGACTGGAAAGAGTCTCTCGACCTTTATTTGAGGACTGTTGTCTATATTCTAAATCAGGTGCATAGTAAATCAGTGTCGAAGACTCCTTATGAATTATTAACTGGAAGGAAGCCAAGTTTGAGACATTTTCATGTTTGGGGTTGTAAGGCTGAAGTCAAACATTACAATCCTCAACAGAAGAAACTTGATATGAAGACTATTAGTGGTTTCTTCATCGGATATAGTGTTGGGTCTAGAGGTTGCAGATTTTATTGTCCTTCTCATTCTACACGAGTCGTTGAATCTGATAGAACAATTTTCTTTTAGGGTGATTTGGATAGTGGAATCTCTACGCCACGACCAGTTACTCTTGAAGAAGATCGTACTTTTCTTCCTATACCAATCGTTCCTTTCCATAATGAGGTTGTGATTCCAGTAATTCAAAATAATGATCAAGTTGTGTCACCACAAATAGATGAGCATGAACAAATTGATACTCTAGAGCCTATTGGTGTTGCTGAACCAAGTGACATTACTGAAGTTGTTCCATTGAGACGTTCTCTGAGAGTTCGAAAGCCTACAATATCAAATAACTTTGTTGTGTATCTCCAAGAGCATGAGTTTGACATTCATGATGATGATGATCCTACCACTTTTAATGAAGCAATTTCTTGTTCTCATGCTTCTAATTGGCTGCATGCTATGCATGATGAATTAAATTCTATGTCTCTTAATGGTGTTTGGGATCTCACAGAGTTACCAGTTGGTTGCAAGGCCATTGGATGCAGATGGGTTTTCAAAACTAAACGTAACCCTGATGGTAAAATTGATAGATACAAAGCCAGACTAGTGGCAAAGTGCTGTAGTCAAAGAGAAGGGATTGATTACAAAGAAACTTTCTCACCCGTCTCTACCAAAGATGCTTTTCGAGTTGTTATGGCTTTGGTTGCACACTTTAATTTGGAACTTCACCAGATGGATGTGAAGACAACTTTTCTGAATGGAGAACTTGTTGAAGATGTTTACATGATTCAACCTGAAGGTTTTATTGAAGCAGGAAAAGAGAAGTTAGTATGCAAACTGAAGAAATCCATATATGGATTAAAACAGGCATCTAGACAATGGTATTTGAAGTTTGACAAAGTTGTCACTTTGTTTGGTTTTAATGAAAATGCTTTAGATCAGTGCATTTATTTAAAGACCAGTGGGAGAGATTTTATAATCTTAGTGTTATATGTCGATGATATCCTTCTTGCTAGCACTAGTGTTAGTCTTTTGAATGAGACAAGAACAATGTTAAGTAACCACTTTGATATGAAGGACCTAGGTGATGCTTCTGTTGTTTTAGGCATCCAAATTTTTCGTGATAGGTCACGTGGTGTTCTTGGTTTATCTCAAAAAGGATATATTGAGAGAATCCTTAAACGCTTTAATATGCAGTCTTGCTCCCCGTGCGCTGTTCTTGTCTAAAAGGGTGATAAACTCTCTAAATCTGAATGTCCTCAAAATGATAAAGAAACTGCTGAAATGGAAAGAGTCACATATGTTTCCGCTGTTGGCAGTTTGATGTATGCTCAAGTTTGTACTCGTCCCGATATTGCATATGCAGTTAATGTTTTAGGGAGATACGTGAGTAGCCCAGGATTGGGTCATTGGAAAGCCGTTAAAAAGGTCATGCGATATTTGCAGGGAACCAAGGATTACATGTTGACCTATAAGAAGTTTGATCAACTTCAGGTCATTGGTTATTCTGATTCTGATTTTGCAGGTTACCCTGACGACCGAAAGTCTACTTCCGACTTAATTTTTATGATGGCAGGAGGAGCTATTTCGTGGAAGAGTGTTAAACATACTCTTACAGCTACCTCAACCATGGAGGCAGAATATGTAGCTTGCTATGAAGCTACTTGTCAAGCTATGTGGCTAAAGAACTTAATCCCTCGCTTCAAAGTTGTTGAAAGCATATCTAGGCCACTTGTGATATATTGCGACAATTCTGCTGCTGTACATTTCTCTCAGAACACTAAGAGCTCTTCTCGCTCAAAGTATTTTGATATTAAGTATCTATTTGTCAGAGAGAAAATTCTTGAATTTCAGACTCGAATTGAACATCTTGCCACTGAGAACATGTTGGCTGATCCACTGACCAAAGGCTTGACTGTTGGTGTTCTTCAAAGGCATGTAGCCAACATGGGTGTAGTTAAGTCATTTGATATTTTGGATTACTGGGAGTCTGATTGTTGCATTTAATTATTATAATGAGATATGTATAAGATGACGTCAATTTAATAATCATATCTCTTATAGCATTTCAGATGCTTGGACCATTATTTTATTGGATTACATGTTTCTACATTATATTATGTTAATTCATATTCATTATCGTTATATGAAATGTGGGTATTTGAAATGTGTGATTTGTTTCCCTATCGCATACAATTTATGCATTGTTAAATTTTGTGCCTTCTCACATTATTTTGATGATAAGTGGTTGATATATTTGGTTATTATAATTGTGTTATTTTAATAATTAATTAAAGTCATCCAAGTGGGAGAATGTTAAATCTATAATGGATTTACTTTAATTAATTATTTTATTATATATATAATTATTATATCAATTAATATTTACTTAATTAAATGAATATTGTATTGGGTTTAATAGTTGAATGACCTGTGATGGGTTGGGTCATTCTTTTGGATAGCCTGCTGAGAGGTCTCTTCCCTCATCTGGTGGTTATATATTTGACTATCCCATTAGGTCAGATAATTAAGCGTAATTGTTCCATCAGAAAGAGGGCAGTAGCATTATCAGTTTACACTCAGCCAAATAGATTCAACCATGACAAATACATGTTTATTGCATTATTGATATTATAATATGTCGTACAATCATATCTATAATTAGATTATATGATTAGTTTTTCATCAATAAGTTAAACATGAAATAAAAATTTTGATATATTATATACATATAATATCATTGCATATGCATCAAGAGGAATATGTTACAATGATCTACTAATGTGTATAACCTATTTTTTTTTAATTATATTTAATAATTAACCTTTTCACCTTTTCTAATATAAATGAATGCATGTTGCTGTATTTTGGATAGTGGTATAAATACGGTATAACAATTTTAGTGTAAGAATAGCCATCCTCATGCATCAATTCACTTTGAAGCAAATTCCTAAGCCTCACAAAAACATACATGCATCTATTTTGTAAGCTATGTTTTCCTTTATAACTCTAGCTCTCTATCCTTAAGGTAACTAAAGTGGCAAAATATTTCTACTTGTTCTTTTTTTTTTCTTTCATATTTGTCATGATCTTCATTTATGAGAGGATTTCCTAACACTATTAAGGAGTTATCTATTTTTAAGATGATCAACCAAAAAAATAAATATATGACAGTAAAACATATGACAAAATAAGTCACTTCCTTATTAAAGTACACAAAAGATTACTTTCTTATTAAATTTTATATTGACCAACACAAGAAATTTTACCTCATTCAAAATAAATACAACAAAATAAGTTAATAAGTTCAACATTTCCAAACACTAAAAAAAGTATTAAACTCAAAAGTGACACTTCAACTACTTATAACCTTTAGCCAACAAGTGGAGTCTTATGAAATGCTAGATTATACAACATTCCTTTAGAAATGATGAGACGAGAAACACATTAGACTCTGGTTCTTCCTTCCCTCTTTGTTACTAATTTTCTATCTATAAAATTTTGACATTTTTTTCTTCATCCCAACGCAGATCCTTTTATAAACACTTCTCAACTTTGGTGTTGTCTCCATACTTGGGTCTTGGACCTCTTGATTATCCAATGGTTTCAGTCCAAGAAATATGACATATTCCATTGTTTGCTAGTACTAGTATTATAGAAGTACATAACACATAAAAGAGACAACACATTCCATAACAGGTTTGCATTATAGCTAGACGGCGTGTGGGGGTGCACAAAAGCAGCTTTTTAGAATTTTGTTTTCTAGCGTTCATACTTATCTTTTTAACTTTACAATCCAACTCTGATAATTTTGTTCTTAATTTTTCAACGACATCTCTAAAGTTGTCATTCAAACCTTGTTGTGAATCGGATACCTTTAAACAAAGTATAAGCGGTTTCTTAGCAAGAAACTCACAAGGGTTAGGATTAATAAAGAAGAAAACAACAAGGATTGATTATTAAACTATTATTCTTTCCTTTCTCTTAGAACAAGATTACAAGTATACAAGAATAACAAAATAACCTCTCTCCCTTAAAATTAGGATTTTATCTTCCTATTTTTCCTTATGTCAAGATTGAGAAACTAGCATCCTATTTATAATAAAATAACACACTAACCTAATGGACTTTTTAACAATTACCCATTACAAGCCAACTTAGGGTACAAGCTAACTTAAACAATTGGGCTTACAACCAAGGCCCAATTCAACATGCTAGCAACCCTAGCAATATTGACTAATGCATGTTAAAACAAACTTCGACTACAACACGCATTACTCGCGAACAAACTTCGACTATACTAGAGTTCGATCCAACATCTCACAAATCTCCACCTTGGATCTAACTCTATAACATCAAGAAACTAGCTTTCTTAATGCAGCTTTATTAACTGCATATAGTGGAAAAACTTGCAACTGGGCAACGTCTTTTCTTTTTCTGTTAACGCAGCGTCCATGGCTGCCTCACCCTTCAACGCTTCCAAACAACCCTGCTGAGCCAACAGGGCTTTCATCTTCAAGCGCTACAGACCGAAGTCGTTCACTCTGGTGAACTTTTCAATCTCATACTTTGTTGAAGGCATCTTTTCCACGCTCACCGCACCAATTTGTTGTGAATAGGATACCGTTAAACAAAGTATAAACGGTTTCTTAGCAAGAAACTCACAAGGGTTAGGATTAATAAAGAAGAAAACAACAAGGATTGGTTATTAAACTGTTATTCTTTCCTTTCTCTTAGAACAAGATTACAAGTATACAAGAATAACAAAATAACCTCTCTCCCTTAAAATTAGGATTTTATCTTCCTATTTTTCCTTATACCAAGATTGAGAAACTAGCATCCTATTTATAATAAAATAACACACTAACCTAATGGGCTTTTTAACAATTACCCATTACAAGCCAACTTAGGGTACGAGCTAACTTAAACAATTGGGCTTACAACCAAGGCCCAATTCAACATGCTAACAACCCTAGCAATATTGACTAATGCGTGTTAGAACAAACTTCGACTACAACACGCATTACTCGCGAACAGACTTCGACTATACTAGAGTTCGATCCAACATCTCACAAATTTTTTACTGGCATCTTCTGCCTCTAAGCCAATGAATATTGGTCTTAGATCTCTAACATTACAGAACTTATCATCAAGGCTAATTTTGCACATCAATAAACACATAAAAACTACAAGAAAGAGCATCTATTGTGTTCATCACTAATAAAGCTTAACGTGCAAGAACACAAGTAAATAATTCTAACTATGTGTGACTTTGTTGAATAACTCAAGTATTAAGTACTTAAACATCTCACAATAAATGAATTGTCACACACCCAAACATAAATCATTACATATCATTAAGTGATGTGACAATTATTCACAAAATAAACAACTAATAAAATCTAATATAAGTAACACATTTCATATAACTCACTACCTTTTTTTGTGGACTAAATTCAAACAATGACACAACTCAATCTTGTTATAATTTTGAAATTATGCTGATGAAAATTAGGTTAGTCATTTATTTATCAAGATTTTTTAAAACACACCAGATAAAGATTTGAATTTAAAATTTCATCAAAAACAACATTAATTCAAACAAAAGCAGTAAATGGTATCAGATCCCCAAACTTAAAAAAAGGACAATGCTCTCACTTTAACCCGAAAGGATTGTGGCACAACAGAACAATACTAGACTAAGAACTTAAACAAATGGTGGTTGGTTTGGAAATTTTATCAGCTTGATTATAAGCTTGTTACTCTTTCATGTTCTTATTCTTTTTTTCTTTTAATCTCTTTTTCAACCTACTTCTCTAACACATGAGACATATCAACAATAATAATAGTTTTTTTTTCTTTTTAATATTTTTTTGGAGATGACATTGGGGTCCTCTATTTCTCGCTTGGCATTTTTTTCGTGACAACTTGTATATCATGTCAGATTATAGGTCTTTTTTTATTTCTTTATTCGACATTGATTAGTGTATTTTAATACATTATCTTTTATTTTGTGCTAAGACTTTTATATGACTTCTCACATTATTTTAATTGGTTTTAATAGGTTTTTGAAAGTTAAGTTGACTTCGGCTTATTTTCTCAATAAACGGTTATTTATACGTTTTCGCTGTGTAGGTCATAACTTGAGCTACAGGAATCGAATTGACGTGTTCTAATATGCATTGGAAATTTCAGAGAATAAGCTAAAAGTTTTGTGTCGAAGTCATAAGAAAATTCTGAGTGCAAAAGAGTCGCATAATTCGTTTTCAATCAAGACTAAAGAAAATACTTAGTTTTTGGGTTGGTTTTGTATTTTTTTTTCTGGCCGATTGCTATTAGGCTCAAACTCCCTTGCTCTATTTAAACAAGTTAGTAGCTTAAAGATTATTATTCAGCATTCATGAAATAAGAAATAGGGATTACGAATTCTATAGAGAGCTAATTCCCAAAGAGCTGATCTGTCGTATTTAGATTCCACTTTGAAGTTTTTATAAATTTAGTTTAATTTTGATTTCTTTTCAAGTATTCCAATAAATTTTTTGCTTAATTCGATTGCTTTCTTTTTCTTAATTCGATTGTTGCTTATAATAGAGTTGATTAAATTCGATTATTTATATGAACCTTAACTATAATTACGTTAGCGTAGCTTTTTTCATTATCGTGTTTGATTAAGTCGTGTTTGCTTAATTCGCGACTAGTAAAATATGTTTGCTTAATTCAGAAATCAGGAGCATATATCATATAATACCAATTGCTATTTTTATAATTTCAAAAAAATCCAAAAAAAAACTTGTAGATTTGTTGTTTTATTTTATTTGATTTTTAAGTCATATTTTCATAATTTTTAAATTTATTTTAATCACTTTTCTATTTTTCCATTCATTTTTTCAATAAGAACATTGCTGGCATTTTTTTAATTGTTGCATTGCAGTGCTTTCTGATTTTATTTGATTATGTGTTAATTTGATAATTATATCATGGCTGATCAAATTAGAACATTAAGAGAATTTGCTTCACCTGGTTCACTTTTTGTTGATTTCCCTTCTTTATCTGATTTTGATGATAAGTTGCTCCACTCCGTCATGCCATAAGAAGAACAATTGACAATTAATGGAAAACAGAGATTGAATTTGCCTGCCGCCCCTCCACCATATCTGTACAAATAGAATAAACCATTTATACGGAATGGTCAAGGGACCGTCCTATGATCGCAGATCATCAAAAAGAATAAAAAAATGAAGAGAATTTTTTATTCTTACCAACTCGATCTTGTTGCACCGGGCAACAAACATTAATGAACCATTTCACGAAGTGCGTGTCTAGATAATCCAAAGTGTCGATAATTACCTCGTGATCTTCCAGTCGCAAAACAACGTCGATGAAGACGTGTAGGTGCACTATTACGCGGTAGTGCTTCGAACTTTGCCTTAATTTCCCATTTCTCACTTAACGACTGAGCTTTGCTCATTTCTTTTTTTGGAGATCGTCAAATCAAATGATTTTTTTTTCCAATTTTTGCCTCTTCTTCTCCCTGGCAATGCTACTTTTCTTTGCCATTATGATGATGATTCATTTCCTATTAGTATCAATGATAGAAATAAATCGGATCCTAGATGTAGAAATAGAAGAAGCACCTTCTTCATACAAAGAGATTCAATTTTTGGAGATACAATAAAGAATGAAATTAACCAAATTTACCTGATGTAGAGGCAATCAAGAAAGCTGCATAAGTAAATATATAACCTACCGAAAAGTGGACTAATCCAACCAATCTTGCTTGGACAATCGAAAGAGCCACAGGTTTATCTCTCCATCGAATCAAATTCGCCAAAGGTGTGCGTTCATGAGCCCATGCTAAAGTTTCAATCAATTCCTGCCAATATCCGCGCCATGAGATTAAGAACATAAATCCAGTAGCCCAAACAAGATGTCCAAATAAGAACATCCACGCCCAGACTGATAAACTATTCATACCAAAGGGGTTATATTCATTGATAAGTTGTGAAGAATTTAACCATAGATAATCTCTTAACCATCCCATCAAATAGGTTGAAGATTCATTAAATTGTGAAACATTACCTTGCCATAATGTAATGTGCTTCCAATGCCAATAAAAAGTAACCCATCCAATGGTATTTAACATTCAGAAAACTGCCAAATAAAATGCGTCCCAAGCAGAAATATCACAAGTACCACCTCGTCCCGGACCGTCGCAAGGAAAACTATAACCAAAATCCTTTTTATCCGGCATTAACTTGGAACCACGTGCATCTAAAGCACCTTTTACTAAGATCAATGTAGTTGTATGTAAACCAAGAGCAATAGCATGATGAACCAAGAAGTCTCCAGGCCCGATTGTTAAGAATAAAGAATTACGATTCTCATTAATAGCATTTAACCAACCCGGCAAAACTTCGTAAGAAAATATCTCGAGAAATCTATGAAGATCCAATTAGTTATCAACGTAGGTGTTTTACTACCAACCACAAATTTGATGTTGGACACAGTACTCATACCGGCAATTCTAATCAAGAAAATATCTTGTGATGTTTGTACTGATAGTCATGTATGTTCAGTCTGTACTAAAGTTGATGTTGCTTTACCAGGTGATATTTCTATTGATGTTTATTATGAGATTCATACTGACAAAGTTGATATTACGGATGTAAATGTAGTTGTTGCTGCCAAAACTTTACCATCCATTGAGCATCCACCTGCTTTAGAGCTAAAGACACTCCCCGTGTTTTTAGAATTTAATTAAAAAAATTCTGTAACAATTTTATCTAAACTTCAACCTCAACATGAATTGAAGTTGTTATAAGTATTGAGAGAACATAATAAGGCAATTGGATGGACCTTGATTAACATTATTGGTATTAACTCATCAATGTGTATGCATCATATCTTACTTGAAGATGGAGCAAAAGCAGTAAAGAATCCCCAAAGGCGGCTTAACCCCTTGATTTTGGAGGTTGTAAAAAATGAGATATATATTGCACTAGAGGATATAAAGAACACCATTTTTACTTTCCCATTCGATAATTTTACCTATAGAAGAATGTTCTTTAATCCTGGAATAAAAATCAAATGTGTGAGGGCAAGGTTCCTTTATTACTTTGTTTTAATGATTTCAAATCTAGGATAATTTCGTACTTGTGTATTTTGGATGGTATCACCTTCTCTAAGTCCTGCATTCATCCTTTTCAAACGCGCAAAAAGATCCACATACATGAATCTAGGTATATATGATCATACTCTATGTCTAAAATGTGTTTTAAGTCATTTTTTATGCACTAGGTCGACTCACAATCAAGAAAAATGATGTTTGAAACATTATGGGATGCTTGCGTCGACCCAGGACTTCTTCAGGTCGATACACACTGAAATGAAAAAGGTTGAATAAGTCTCTTCCATGTATGTGTCGACACATGGCTCCTGTGTAGGTCGACGCATGGTTTGGCTGCAGGTCGATGCACAGTCTTCTTTTATGTGCAGATTTGTATTATGTCTTATTCAGGTCGACTCACAGCTTCTGTAGGTCAACCTCTCGCCCGTTTTTACTCATTTTTTTGTATCTTTATGTTCCCAAAGTCTATTTTTTCTGTTATTCTTTCATACTCATATATATATTCTCATATGCATCATTTTCAAAAGAACAAGAAAATTTAAAGATACATTGCTTTGCTCTTCATCTTCACTCTCACACTTGCATTTATCAGCAATCACACATAATCATCTTTGTTGATTTGTGCTTTGTCGATGTGATAACGTTCAAACTTAGGATTTGTTAATCGAATTTGGGTAGAGATCCAGTGGGATTTTCTTGAATAAAACTATTGGGATTTTGTCCTCCAAGATCTTGAGGGATTTGGGGGTTTTTGCACAAATCTTTGCATTACAGATTTAGCCGAGTGAAAGACTTGAAGAACGGTGGGGTCGGTCAAGTGAGTAATGATAACCGAAAGATTGTTTTGAAATATTTGGGGTCAAACAACTTGCGATTGAAATCATCCGAGTGAAATACTTGAAGAATGGAAGATTCAGTCAAGCGAGTAACGATAACTGGATATTTGTTCGAAATGTTTAATGCACTTGATTCGGCTGGAATCAATGGGATAGAAGTGGTTAGAGTCAACTTCAACAATTGGGTTAGATTGTTGGTTAGCTATGACTTTTCTTGTAATTTAATTTTGCAACATATATTATACATATCTCAAATCTAGTTTTAGAATTGGGGGCAGACGTGCCCGAAGTGAGGACGAAAGGGGAAGCACCTAAACAAATTGGACGTCGTTCCCTCTCTCTCTCTCTCTCTCTCTCTCTCTCTCTCTATCTCTCTATCTCTCTCTATCTCTCTCTCTCTCTCTCTCTCTCTCTCTCTCTCTCTCTCTCTCTCTCTCTCTCTCTCTCTCTCTCTCTCTCTCTCTATCTATCTATCTATCTATCTATCTATCTATCTATCTATCTATCTATCTATCTATCTATCTCTTTACTTTACATTGTTGAAGTTTATGTGTGATCAACTGTTAAAAATACTTTTGTTGATTTGTAATGTTAAAACCTGTTGTGAAAAACCATTGTAATCACCTTGATTGCAAGTTGTGAAAAACCATGCACTACAAATCAAAGGAAATTGTCTTCGAGTGTTTTGCACACCAAGTGTTTGTAAATTGATAACACACCAACTGTTCGACATATTGTTAGTTCAATTTTATCTACAATAAGTCATTGGAAATTGGTTCACCTTGAGTAGTTTTCATTTGAATAATTGATTGTGAAATTTATTGATTCACATATCTCATCAAAATAATTCCATTCAGTTTCGCATATTCGATCTATCCAATAACAATTCGTTTAGAAGATTTTTGATCCAAGGCCTCTTTCGCACAATTTTGTAAAACAAAATTTTAACGCGTAAAATATTAAAAATTAGTGATCTATTCAAACTCCCCCTCTAGATTAGTGTCATCGTCTAACAAGTGGTATCACGAGCACCAGTTCATCTAGTGCTTCGCATATAGCTT
This sequence comes from Lathyrus sativus, assembly GCA_963859935.3. Classification (NCBI taxonomy): domain Eukaryota; kingdom Viridiplantae; phylum Streptophyta; class Magnoliopsida; order Fabales; family Fabaceae; genus Lathyrus; species Lathyrus sativus. Next base: position 514,957,533 of record OZ012736.1, read on the forward strand.
ATTAAAAAATGGCTAACGAACCTAAAGGGGCGTATAATAGAGTGTTGGTTTTTAATGGCAAAAGCTACAGATATTGGAAAGATTGTATGCGGGTGCATATCAATTCTATTTATAGAAAGGTATGGAACATTATTTAAAATGATCCTATTAAAATAACCATGACCAATGCGAATAATATTGTTGTACCTAAACCATAAGCACAATGGAATGAAGATGATGAGAAAATGTACAATTATGATTCAAAAACTAGAAATATTCTCATATCCTCCTTGGGAGTTGATGAATATTATACACTTCCTCATTGTACTACTGTTAAGGCTATGTGGGATGCATTACAAGTTGCCCATGAGACAACTAATGATGTCAAACTAGCTAAAATCAATACTTTAACTCAAGAGTTTGATCCCTTTTACATGAAGAAAGGTGAAACCATTATGGAAATGCAAAAGAGATTTACTCACCTAATCAATCGTTTAAATGCACTTGGTAGACCTATTTCCAATGATGTTGCTACTAAATTTTTTTTTTTGAGATGTATTAATAAGGAATGACAACCTAAGGTCACAGCGATTAAGGAAGCTAACAATCTCATGAAATTGGACATCACAATATTTTTTTGTAAGCTTGATGAACATGAGAAAGTGCTCATAAGTCTTGACCAACATGAAAAGAGAGAAAAGAAAGAGAAATCAAAAGACACGAACAAGAAGTTTATTGCTCTTAACACTTCTAGCTCAAATTCCTCAACCAAAGAGCTTAGTGAAAGTGAGCCTAGTGATGACGATGAATATTCGAATGAGGATATGGGGCTGTTCGTGAGAAGATATAATAGATATATCAAGAAAAATGGAATTCAACATTCGGACAAGAATCTCATCAACTTTCGACGTCAATCAAAATCATCAAAGCAAGAAGGTAATAAGAATTCAAAGTCAGAGGGTTCATGTTATAATTGCGGAAAGGTCGGCCACTACAAGCCGGATTGTCTCTTGATGGAAAAAGACAAAGGAAAAGACAAAAATCGTCATCAAAAGAAAATGAGTAAGCCTAGAAGGGCATACATTGCTTGGGAGAGTGATAGTGAGTCCTCTAGCGAAATTGACTCAAGTGATAAAGATGAATCTGTCAATCTTTGTCTCATGGCTCACCAAAAGAAGAAAAAGGATGCAAGTCATTCTAAAAATAAACATATTGATAAAACGTCTTATTTCGATTTGCAAAATGCTTTTGAAACTCTACACCATGAGGCTAAAGAGGATTTCAAACAATTAGCCTCAAATAAGAAAATTTTCTCACATTTAGAGAAAAAGATTTATGATTCCGAAAAGGAATTAGAAGCTCTTAAGAACTCAATTGTAGAGGCTACAAAAGATAAAATTGAGGATGACAAGTCCTCTTGGTTAAATTGGGGTTGTGAAACTTGTCACATTTAGCAAAATGAGGTTATAACTTTTAAAGTCAAATTAGACAAGGCTTTAAAACCTAAAGTTACATTTGCGGTTGATCGTTCACATTTTAAAAGTAGTATGAATAATCCTCATAAAAAATATACATATTTGATAAGAGATCAAAGTAAAAAAAAAAAAGTAACTCAAATTCAACCATTACTTATCTATATTGTTGCAAGAAGGAATACACCATTGCAAAATGTTGGTTTAAAGATTCTTGATTCCTAAAGGTATTTTCTAATGGTTGCCCAAATACAACCAAAGATTCACTCACGCAAAAGGATCCAATGAAAATTGGATATCTATTTCTGTTGTTTAATTTTGCAGGTGAAATGCCTTGAATCTACGGAGAGAAGATGGTTTCTCGACAGTGGATGTTCAAGGCATGTGACCGGTGACATTTCCTTGTTCATTGACACTGTGGCAAAGAAGAAAGGATATGTAACCTATGGTGACAACAACAAAGGTGTTATACTCGAAAAAGGGAGTGTAGGTAATACCTTATCTACTACTATCTCAGATGTCTTTTTAGTTGAAAGTCTTAAGCACAATCTTATTAGCATTAGTCAATTGTGCGACAAAGGATATAAAGTTTCTTTTTCATACGATTGTTGCATAACTTAACACAATGATAAGAAAGATGATGTGTTTTAAAGTTTGAGGGTAAAAAATATCTATATACTTAACTTGAATAAATTATCTTTGACTAACACTAAATGTCTTGAAGACTAGAACAATCAAGTTCAAATTATCAAAACGTTTTGAAAAATTAATGGAAAAAATAAGATGGTTGAATATATATATTACAATTCAAGTATATCTATCTTAATTGCTCATAAAAGTCATGCTTATTCATCTTAAACCTTTCATGCTTCTTTTAAAATAATTTTTAAATTAACAATTCTGTTTTTAGTAAATTATGACGTTTCGAACCGACGTAATAACACATTAAAACCGCCACAATTTTCACAATTTTCTCATATATTTTCAAAAAGTGTTTTTCAAAACTTTCAGTGAGGTAACCGGTTACATGAACATTTATTTTGAAAAATTGTTACGTTACTTTTGAGGTAACTGGTTACCGCTGAACCAGTGGCACATTTTCAGGAAAATTCTGATGCATACGAAATTTCGAAAGCCTTTTTGAATCATGACATCTTTTCATGTATTTGTACACTTTTAGATAGGTATAAAGATATTATATAAACCATACTTTTCCGAATTCAAACTCATCTCTCTTTCATAGAAATTTTAAACTTATATTCTCTCATTTTCAAAATCAAGTTTTCTTGACATAACTTTTTGTTGAAACTTTTGCGCATCAATTTCATTACATTTTCAAATAGTTTCAAATACATAAATCATTAAGCACTTATATTACATATTAATAATTTCCTACTTGATAGAGAATATCAATTCAAGAAATTGATATACATTGTTATACAACTTCGAACACTTGTAAAAATTTAGATTGTTGTAATTTCCTTGTTGTCCAGGATTGTTGGAAGCAAGAGAGTGAATAAGAGAGGATTGTTCTCTTGTTGCACTTTGTAAAGATTATAAGGGGATTTTCCTAATTGATTGTGTTACTTATGTTATAATATTGTAGGATAGGTCTTGGTGGAAGATTTTTACAAAGATCTGACATAGTGGAAATCTCTCACGTGGAGTGAAGGGACTGGAGTACTCTCGGATGGGGAAACAGGATATATCATTGTGTCATTTACTTTCTGCATTAGTTTTTCAGTATATTTACTTTCATATCATTTCTAAAAAATAATAAAACTAGTCCTAACACTTCAAATTGAGAAAAGTCCAATAAATCTAATTCACCCCCTCTTAGAGACTGCGCATAAACTTACAATTAGTATCAGAGAAAGTTGAAATGATTTTCTCTTGTAATCCAGAATGGTTTCCGCAAACCTGGTATTCAGAGATGATGGAAGAAATAACAGACCTCCACTGTTCTGTGGTGAATACTTTGATTTTTGGAAAATTGGTATGATGGCACATCTAGAAGCACAAGAAGAAGATATTTGAGATGTTGTACAAAATGGTCTATTTGTTCCTACTAGTGTTGTCGATGGCGTTGAGACAGAAAATATTAAAAATTCATGGAATGAAGATGATAAGAAGAAGGTATTCGATGACAAGAAAGCAATCAACATACTTTTAAGTTCACTTTGCATGGATGAATTCTTTCGAATTTATCAATGCACAACGGTGAAGGAGATATGGGATATGTTAGTAGTAACTCATGAAGAAACCGCTAAATTAAAAAGATCAAGATTGAATATATTATATCAAGAGTATGAATTATTTAGAATGCAACCCAGAGAATCAATCCTTTCTCTACAAAGTTGATTTGTTCACTTAATTAATCACCTGATTGCTATCGGTAAGACTTTTACTAATGATGAAATAAATCTTAAAGTTCTTAGGTCTTTAACTAGGGAATGGCAACCAAAGGTGACAGTGATATCAGAAAAGAAGAGTCTTTCTACCATAACGTCTTCTTCTTTGTTCGAAAAACATTAAAAACATGAAATAGAACTTGAAAGATTAGAGCAACATGAAATACAAGTAAAAGATTCAAAAGATGTTATATTAAAGACAAAAGTCAAATTTCATTATACCAATCAAGAGGAAGAATCCACCGATGACGATGATAATCTTATTAAAAAATTTGAAAAGTTCTTGAGAAAAGAAAAAAAAAAGGAGATTATTCACAAAGAAGCACCAACGAGGAGAGTTACATGTTTTGAATGTAGAAAAAGGGGACATGTCAAGAGAGAATGTCCTACACTTAAAAAGAAAGAAAAAAAAATAAAAAACAAGAATCACAAAAAGGAAAAGAAAACATATGTAGCATGGGATGACAATGAAATAAGTTCATCTTCAGATAAAGATCTTGCATGTAAGGAATTGATGGTCTCACATCATTCAAGTGATGAAGAATATGAGAAAATTGGGTACCTAGATGTAACTAATTATTTTGAAGGTACTTGAAGATCATATGATAGCATTGTTAAATCAAGGTTTATCCTTCAAGACACGAGACTATATAATATGGTAGTTCTAAAAGTTTCATTGATTAAAAATATGTTTTGAAGAAGCATCAATATTGATATAAACTATGACATCAAATTCTTATGAAGGATATAAGTGTCTAATTTTCTGCTATTAATTTTCAATTATAATAATATATCATTCCTACGTTATCACCTTGCTTTATACTTTATTCTACTTTGTCTTCTTTTTGATGATGTCAAAAGGGAGAGAAATAATAGGTATTATATTTGTTCTTATTCATAATTCTTTCAGTGGAGAAATCCTTTAATTGCAAAAGTAAGGGGGAGATATACAAGATAGGGGGAGATTCTAGTTGCTACTCAACACTTTAAAAAGTCACATATTGAAGCAACTTATTAATGATTAAGTTAAATTTCAAAGAATGGTTTGTCATCATCTGGAGAATGTGAAAAAGAGTTCTTCTTGTCCTAGGTTATAGTTTTGATGAAGACAAATACATCAACAAAAATAAGAGTCAAAGCTTGAAGACTCGAGCAATCAAATTCAAATTATCAAAAAACTTTGAAAAATTAATAGAAGAATCAAGATGGTTGAATATGCATTATAATTCAAGTGTGTGTGTGTGTATATATATATATATATATATATATATATATATATATATATATATATATATATATATATATATATATATATATATATATATATATATATATATATATATATATATATATATATATATATATATATATATATATATATATATATATATATATATATATATATATATATATATATATATATATATATATATATATATATATATATATATATATATATATATATATATATATATATATATATATATATAATTGCTCATATCATTTTCTCATATATATATATAATAATTGCTCATAAAAATCATGCACAGTCATCTTAAACATTTCATGCTTCTTTTAAAATTATTTTTAAATTAACTATTCTGTTTTTGGCAAATTATGGCATTTCAAACCACAGTAATAGCACTTTAAAACCGCCACAATCTGCACAATTTTCTCATATGTTTTCAAAAAGTGTTTTTTAAAACTTTCAGTGAGGTAAACGGTTACATGAATATTTTTTTTTAAAAAAAATATTACTTTACTTTTGAGGTAACCGGTTACATCCCTGAGGTAACCGGTTACCACTTAACCCGTGACACTTTTTCACGAAAATTCTGATGCAAACGAATTTTTGAAAGCCTTTTTGAACCATGACATCTTTTCATGTATGTGTACACTTTTAGATAGGTATTAAGGCATTATATTAATCATACTTTTCAGAATTCAAACTCATCTCTCTTTCATAGAAATTTAAAACTTATATTCTCTCATTTTCAAAATTAAGTGTTCTTGACATAACTTTTTGTTGAAACTTCTGCACATCAATTTCAATTTTATTACATTTTCAAATAGTTTCAACTACATAAATCATTAAGCACTTATACTACATATTAAGAATTTCCTACTTGATAGAGAAGATCAATTTTATGAATTGATATACATTGTTATACAACTTCAAACACTTGTAAATATTTAAATTATTGTAATTTCCTTGTTGTTCAGGATTGTCGGAAGTAAGAGAGTGAATAAGGGAGGATTATTCTCTTGTTGCAATTTGTAAAGATTATAAGGGGATTGTCCTAATTGATTGTGTTGCTTATGTTAGAAGATTATATGATAGGTCTTGGTGGAAGATTTTTACAAAGATCTGACATAGTGGAAATCTCTCACGTGGAGTGAAGGGTCTGAAGTACTCTCGGATTGTAAGGGAAAACATGATATATCATTGTGTCATTTACTTTCTGCATTAGTTTTTCAGCATATTTACTTTCATATCATTTCTAAAAAAATAACAAAACCAGTTGTTGCACCCCAAAATTTGCCCAACTTTTTTTCTTCTCATTGCATTCATATAGCATTAGCATTTGCATTGCATTGTCATTTGTGCAGGGAATTGAGAGAGTTGTTCTCATTAAGGGGAGGTTATCAGAGGTCTAAGCTTAATCAAGAGGATGTATTCAAGATATTCAAGAGCTTATCACCATCCTAAGAAAAGTCAAAGAGTAGGTGAATGTATATGGTTGTATCTCTTATCTTGGGGATCAATTGAAAGGCATCAGATGATTGTAAGTCCATGGTTATGGATGAAAAGAATTATGGAAACTCATTGGATGTCTTGAAGGTCATTGAGGATCTCATTCATGTCATTGTTCAAAGTGCAAGAAGACACAGCCAAAGGTGTTGCAGTTAGGGTTTTCATCTGGTCAACCCTAAGTCAATTGTGAGTTTGGAGGAGATTAAGACTCTGTTACAAGCAGCTATGATCATGGAATGTTGTGTTGAGACACCTTAGTGATTGTTCCAAGATCAATTCATCAATATCCAAGAGTGTGAGAAGTTATTAAGCTAGGGTTTCTAAGCTTGACAATGTAAAATCCTCTATTTAGTGCCCAACTTCAAGACCATATAACTCAAGATACAAGTTTCATCTCATCTTTACTCCAACATGAGACTGTAGCACATGTTTCTAGATTTCTTTTGAGTACTAGAAGTCATCCATTGAATTTCTAGAACTCAAGTTATGAAACAGACAAGTTACAGGTCATCAGATGAATGTGATTTTGGTCCATGAAAGTCAACCAACTTCCAAGATATTTTTGACCTAGAAGGATGTCTTTCTTTATCTTGACCCAAACATGAAAGTTCTTCCTTGTGATATTAGATTTCCAAAGAGTATTAGAAGTCCTCAATCTAATTTATGAAGCTCAAGATATTAAGCTTGCAAGGCAGGGGTATTTTGGGAAACTTTGATTATAGGTCACTTTTGATTATAGGTCAATTTCACCACCTTGCATAATTCAAATGAAGATCTTTCCAACTTGAAAGTTGCTCCAAATGGGGTCATTTTCTCAACCAAACTACAAGGTATCATTGCTTTGGCTTGGATTGGAGAATTAGTGAAGAAATTTCCATGAAGGAACACTTGAAAAGGGCTAGTTTGGATCCAATTCAAATTAAATCAATTCATGTCATATGTGTGCATATTTTGAGTGCCTTAAATGTTCTAAATACAATGCAAAAACCATAAACCAATTTTGAGGTCATTTACATGGCAAAATTCAAGATTACTTCACCTTGAAGTAACAAAATCAAAATCAACCATTGATTCAAATCCAAGGAGCTAATCTCATCCATTCATGTTCCTTGCATCATAGGCAACTGATATGAGTCAATTGGCAATAGCTTAAGCTCTGTTTTTGTGAGAATCACCAAGCTTCAAATGAGAAAATTGGATTTTTAAATTGGACCTCATGGCCCATGATTGGGCTTCAAAATCATTCCATATCCATTCCATATATTGTTGTGATCATGTACAAAAAAAAAACTAACTTTGGATGGAGAAATAACAGAAAAACGGTTGAGAAAAGTGGTTGGAAGTTGAAAATCGATTTTGAAGATTCATCAAGTTTCAAGGGAAGTTAAGCATTCATAGACCTCCATTGAAGATCACTGATGGATTCTGGACACTTTTCAGCAAGCTTCAACAACATTTGAAGGCCCAATGGAGGTGTTCCATTAGGTAAATTGTTTTTCATCCATACTCTATATTCAAGACGTAATTATGCGCCATTTTTAGGTATTTGAGTTCCTTGAGATGTCTAGATGGATTCTAGGTAGTTTTTAGGGCTGTTGGTTGCAATTCTTGGAATGGTGCGCAAACTTTAGGTCTTCGATTTGGCTTATTCCTGGACGATGAACATTGTATTCATGATGTATGTAGCATGAGGATTCGATTGGTGTGTTTAATTGCAAGTTTCTTGAACTTTTTTTTGGATGACACTATTCATTATGGCCGGAGAAGATGACCGGAGATCCCTCCGGCCACCGTCTGAAACTTCCACCTCTTTTCCTTTTTAAATGTTGATGATGATGTGTGGCATGATGTGAGCCCTTGGATCCATGCTGACTGCTTGACCTTGGATTCATCACGCGGCCTTGGTTTAATCTCATTTTTGTGTTAAATTGCTGTGTACGCGTGGCACCTTCATAACTTTAGGATGGCATGACTCATCTCCAAATCAATGGTCATGATTGGCTCTCAGGGGTTGACTCCCCTTTTAATGAAACAGTGTGTTTCATGTGCGCACCCCACAACCATCAAATCATTGACTGGTCTTTATAGTGAGTGACTGAGATTCGTTCTTGCGTTATGTTAAGATCCTTTAGCACGCGTGTCAGCGTAATAGACCATTGGATCCATGGATAGTATGTCAAACAGACGACCTTGATTTGAGTCTTGGTTGATTGACTGAAGTTTAATTGGACCTGGGCCATTCTTCTTATTCGCACCCCTTCAGAATAGGCCCAATGCAAATTACACGTGAACTACTTGCTATTCACCACGCTTCTTTTTTCATTTTAATTTCTTTTTCTTTCTTTTTCTTTTACTAATGTTGTTTCATTTTAATTCATATAAAATTGTTAAATAATTCCATAAATCATGAAAAGATATGTTTTAGGTAGCTTGACATGTGTATTAATTTTCCATATTTTTTAATTGATTTTTCCATTTCTTTTTCATTTAATTTGGCATTTTTTCCTTTTAACATGTTCATTGTGGATGAGAAATTGTATGCCATGCTTCTAGGATTTTCTTTCCTGCTCAATACATCAAATAAACTTCTGATTTTCTGTGTACTTAATCTCGAGACATTAAGTGATATTTTAGTATTTTTCTCTTATTTTTTTAGATGCCTTTTGGATAGGTTTTGGTTTAGTTCTTTAGGACCCTTTTCCTTTGCCTTGTCCATAGAGCACCCTAGGGTTTTGCTCTCCATTAACCTACTTAGACTTAGAATTTCCTCCCCATTTTTGGACCCCTGGTCTCTAAGACCGAAGGGGTCCCCTAGGATTTTTCTTAGAATTTTTAGATGTGCTTTACTATTTTTAGTAAATTTTAGACTTCTAACCTTCATTAGGGTAGTTTCAACCATGCCCTTGACCTAGTTTGCATTTGGTGTGATCCTTTTGCAATGCTTGTGCATCTAGCTCTCCCATATCCATACCCTTAACATCTTAAGGCACTTGTAAGTGCATTTCCAAGTTCAAACCATGTTCCTAATTAGTTCCCTTTAGTCTTTCCATAAGGTGCCTTTGAATGATTTTCCTTCTTCACGTGATTCTTCTAATTCATAGTCCTATGATATTTGGATCCTTCTTGTGAGAGCCTAGTTCCTCCTTAGGAGGAACTTTGTACATTCTATGAGAAGTTGAACCATTAAGGACTATTCTTGAATGATGAGTTTGGTTGAGAACATGGTGATTTCCTTAGGTTTTCACTATGCCTCCCATCATTATTCTCTTCATTTCTCAAGTCCTATAATCTTAGGATCCTTCTTGTGAGAGTCTAGTTCCTCCTTAAGAGGAACTCTGTGCATTCCATGAGAATTTTGAGCCTTTGATGGACATTCAATGACATGGTGGATTCCTTGGGTTCACACTATGCTCCTTTTCTCCTTCAAGTCCTATAATCTTAGGATCCTTCTTGTGAGATCCTGGTTCTTTCTTAGGAAGAACTTTGTGCATTCCATGAGAAGTTGAGCCTTTGAGGACTCAAGTACCTTGTACATACCTTCTCTTTTCTCTGTGTCTTATAATCTCAAGATCCTTCTTGTGAGAGCCTGGTTCTTCCTTAGGAAGAACTTTGTGCATTCCATGAAAAGTTTGAGCCTTTGATGGACTCTTGTGTTGATACACATTCCATGACATGGTGGGTTCCTTTGGTTCACATTATGCTTTCTCTATTCCCTTGCATGATTGTGTGGTGTTGTGCATTAGAAGTAGGGTAGGCTTGATAGCTTTCTCTTTTCACTTCCATGTTTTCATTTAAAGGTTGAGCTTGCCTCCCTTTACTTGGATGTTTATCTGTCTTTCATACTTGACATGTTTGCATTAAAGTTTGAGGTTTCCTCCCTTTGCTTGTACTGTTGCATTGCATGTGGATTCATTCACATTTTACATTTCAGTTGAATAATCATGATGATTTCCTGTTGTTTTCCTTTCCATTGCCATGTCCCCTTAGGGTTCTCACATCCTTGTTTAAGGATAGTGACGATAGACACTAGGTTCTAACCCTTTGCATGATAAAATATAGGATATATTCCCTTTCTAAACTCAACCTTAGGACCATCTGGCATGACAACATTAGGGTTTTGATTTAGTTCCCCTTTAGAGTTCCTTCTCTCTTCTCATCTTCAAATCACAGTAATACACTTAATAAAGGCTAATGAGTATTGTACGTTACGAGCCTTAAGCTACTTAGCAAATGGTGATTGGGGGCTTCTCCTCAACTACCTAGAGTGTTTAGCATACGCCCTGAGGACGATATGCGACGCATTCGCTCCTAAGTCATAGTCTCTAGTGCAGTATGAATTACAAACATTCATTCAAAAACACTTCTCTGATAAAATACAAAAACAAACACCAAATTCCTTTTGCTCTATGGGGTTCTTTAATCAAGGAAAATATTTTCAGATAAAAGAGTGTTGTTAACTCTTAGTTCTACCGCAAACGGTAACGCTTAAGTCTCCAACGAGCGAGTTGCATACACCAAACTGCTATAACTACCTGTTAACCTTACTCGGATAAAAAACAGTCGAACAAACCTGTGTTCTCTTTATCCTGAACTACGTTCGCTCTGATATCTCATACCTGTTGGGAGTACGTAGGCACAAGACGCGATGTCTTGGAGAGCAACCTTCCCCCATCTTTTAGTCGTAGTTAGCCGAACTATGTTGACTCCGACTTTCCCATTGCACGAGGGAATACGTAGGCCCATAGCAGCGACGCTCTGTCGAGTCCTTTTTCTTTTCTTTTAACCTAGACCTTTAGCTAGATAGATAAACAACCCTTTTAGATAAACAACACAAGCGTGGATCCCATTGAGTACAACGGGCGTGAGGGGTGCTAATACCTTCCCCTTGCGAAACCGACTCCTGAACCCGAGATTTGGTTGCGATGACCGATCTTATCCCTTTTTTCTAGGTTTCTCCTGATCGTTTCCTTTCCCTCTTGTGGGATAAATAACGATAGGTGGCGAATCTTCTGTCATTGCCGACACCATTTTTCGCAGTAGCGACACCAGTGCTAACACTTCAAATTGAGAAAATTCCAATAAATCTAATTCACCCCCCCCCCCCCCCCCCTCTTAGAGACCGCACATAAACTTACAATTGGTATCAGAGTAGGTTCAAGTAATTTTCTCTTGTGATCCAAAATGGCTTCCGCAAACCCGGTATTCAAATATGGTGGAAGCAATAACAAGCCTCCATTGTTCTTGGTGAATAATTTGATTTTTGGAAAATTTGTATGAAGGCACATCAAGAAGCAAAAGAAGAAGATATTTGGGATGTTATACAAAATGGTTCATTTGTTCTTACTAGCGTTGTCGATGGTGTTGAGACAAAAAAGATTAAAAATTCATGGAATAAAGATGATAAGAAGAAGGTACTCAACGACAAGAAAGCAATCAACATACTTTAAAGTGAACTTAGCATGGATGAATTCTTTCAAATTTCTCAATGCACAATTGCGAAGGAAATATGGGATACGTTAGTAGTATCTCATGAAGGAACTGCTGAAGTAAAAAGATCAAGATTGAATATATTAAGTCAAGAGTATGAATTATTCATAATTCAACCCAGAGAATTAATCCTTGATCTACAAAATAGATTTGTTCACTTAACTAATCACCTGATTGCTCTCGATAAGACTTTTACTAATGATGAATTAAATCTTAAAGTTCTTAGGTCTTTAACTAGGGATTGGCAACCAAAGGTGACGATGATATCTGAAAAGAAGAGTCTTTCTACCATGACGCCCGCTTCCTTGTTCAGAAAACTCCAAAAACATGAAATAGAGCTTGAAAGATTAGAGCAACATGCAATACAAGTAAAAGATTCAAAAGATGTTGTATTAAATACAAAATTTAAATTTCATGATAGAAATCAAGAGGAGGAATCCACTAATGACGATGATAATCTTATTAAAAAGTTTGAAAAGTTCTTGAGAAAAGAAAGGAAAAAGGAGATCATTCACAAAGAAGCACCAATAAGGAGAGTTACATGTTTTGAATATGGAAAAGGAGGACATGTCAAGAGAGAATATCCTACACTTGAAAACAAAGAGAAAAAAATCAAAAACAAGAATCACAAAATGGAAAAGAAAGCATATGTAGCATGGGATGACAATGAAATAAGTTCATCTTCAGATAAAGATCATGCATGCAAGGCATTGATGGTCTCACATCATTCAAGTGAGGAAGAACATGAAAAAATTGGGTACCTAGATGTAACTAATTATTTTATAGATACTTGAAGATCATATGCTAGCAATGTCAAATCAAGATTAATCCTTCAAGACACAAGACTATATAATATGGTAGTTCTAAAAGTTTCATTGATTAAAAAGATGTTTTGAAGAAGCATCAATATTGATATCAACTTTGACATCAAATTATTATGAAGAAGATAAGTGTCTAATTTTGTGCTACTAATTTTCAATTATAATAATATATCATTCCTATGTTATCACCGTGCTTTATACTTTATTCTACTTTGTCTTCTTTTTGATGATGTCAAAAGGAGGAGAAATAGTAGGTATTATATTTGTTCTTGTTCATAATTCTTTTAGGGGAGAAATCCTTTGATTGCAAAAGCAAGGGGGAGATATACAAGATATGTGGAGATTCTGTTTGCTACTCAATATTTCAAAAAGTCACATATTGAAGCAACTCAATGATGAACAAATTAAATGTCAAAGAATGGTTTGTCATCATCAAAATGGGGGACAATATGAAGAAGAGTTCTTCTTGTCATAGGTTAAAGTTTTGATAAAGACAAACACATCAATAAGAAGAAGAGTCAAAGCTTGAAGACTAGAGCAATCAAGTTCAAATTATAAAAAATCTTTAAAAAATTAATAGAAGAATCAAGATGGTTGAATATGCATTAAAATTCAAGTATATATATATCTTAATTGCTCATAAATTATGCATATTCATTTTACACCTTTCATGCTTCTTTTAAAATTATTTTTAAATTAACTATTCTGTTTTTGGTAAATTATGGCATTTCAAACTGCCGTAAAACTGGCGCAATTTGCATAATTTACTCATACGTTTTCAAAAAGTGTTTTTCAAAAGTTTCAGTGAGGTAACCGGTTACGTGATTTTTTTTTTTGAAAAATTGTTACTTTACTTTTGAGTTAACCGGTTACATCCCTGAGGTAATCAATTATCACTGAACAAGTGACATTTTTTCATGAAAATTCTGATGCAAACGAAATTTTGAAAGCCTTTTTGAATCATGACATCTTTTCATGTATTTGTACACTTTTAGAGAGGTGTTAAGGCATTATATAAACCATAATTTTAAGAATTCAAACTCATCTCTCTTTCATAGCAATTCAAAATTTATATTCTCTCATTTTCAAAATCAAGTGTTCTTGACATAACTTTTTGTTGAAACTTCTGCACATCAATTTCATTACATTTTAAAATTGTTTCAACTACATAAATCATTAAGCACTTATACTACATATTAAGAATTGCCTACTTGATTAAGAAGATCAATTCTAGGAATTGATATACATTGTTATACAACTTCAAGCACTTATAAAAATTCAGACTGTTGTAATTTCCTTACTGTCCAGGATTATTGGAATCAAGAGAGTGAATAAGGGAGAATTGTTCTCTTGTTTCACTTTGTAAATATCATAAGGGGATTATCCTTATTGATTGTGTTGCTTATGTTAGAATATTGTAGGATAGGTCTTGGTGGAAGACTTGTACAAAAATCTGACATAGTGAAATCTCTCACAGGGAGTGAGAGGACTGGTGTACTCTCAGATTGTGAGTGGAACCAAGATATATCATTGTGTCCTTTACTTTATGCATTTCTTTTTCAGCATATTTATTTTCATATGTTTTCTGAAAAATAACAAAACTAGTGATAAAACTTCAAATTGAGAAAAGTCCAATAAATTTAATTCACCTCTCTCTTGGAGACCACGCATAAACTTACAAGATTTTCTTCAAGTTCTCCAAATAATGGGGCAAGAACATGGATTCTTGTGAGTTGATTGGCAACTTGATATCTCCTCAAAAGTTTGAAAGTTCATTCTGTAGAAGCATGCTTCAGTCTCAAGTTTTGATGATGTCAATGCTACTCAAAGTTAATATCTCTTGATTGCAAAAAGACAAGCCGTTCAAAGTCATCAAGATCAAGTCAAGCTATCTTTCAAGTCAAGCTATATGGAACTGATTCTTCCAGACTTGCCTGCATTACTGGTATATCAAATCCACCTTTTTAATTTTGATATACAAGTGTTCAAAAACATCAATCTTTTGTGCATAATACATACACATGTTTTTGAAACTTTAAAAATGGTATAACATTAATTTTAAAAAGCATTTTTCTGAAAATTAGCAGTGTTAACCGATTAACCATATGGGTTAACCGGTTAACCATTTTGAATTTTGAATTTTCTGGGCTAATGTACCAGTGTTAACCGATTAACCATATGGGTTAACCGATTAACACTGAACGTGCAGTGAAAAATTGCTTTGTTTTGAGTTCAAAATTATTTTTAAAATCATACCTTTTCATGGTTTGAATCTTTTAAAATCATACCTTTTGTGAAAGGTTATTTTACTCATATAAATTCTGAGTTTCTCATTTTTTGAAATGACACCAACAAAAAACCAATACTCATTTTTAAAATTGTCTTAGAATCAAATTCATTTTTCAAAAGTGTTCATACTTGCATTGAAAGTTTCACATTCATTGAACACTTGTATTGAAAAATTACAAAGAGTGAATTTTGATTCATTGGAGAAGATCACTTTGACAATTATACTCAATCCAAATTCATTACAATTTTTTTTTGTATTTGACTTGTGATCCAGGATTGTTGGACACAAGGGTGAGTGTTTACAAGAGGATTGTTCTTGTACACTTGTGAGTTTTTATTGTTTGATAGTAGGCCTCACCGGTTGATGGTGTGATAGGTTGTACTGTTTTAAACAATAGTGAAAATTCTCTTTCATGTTGAAAGGGGAGTGGAGTACTCTCGGATTGTGAGGGGAACCACTATAAATCCTGTGTCTTTCTTTCTTTCTGTTGATTTACTGCTTTCCATAACCAAGAACACCATCCAGTATATTTCCAAGAACCATATAAAAACCGGAAAAATTTCAAAAGTCCTAATTCCCCCCCCCCCCCCCCCCCTCTTAGGCATACTCTGTTCTTACAATTGGCATCAGAGCAGGTTAAGGTAACCTGTTCCTAACGATTCAGTATGGCTTCCGCAAGTACCAACCCGGTTTTCAAAGATGGTGGAAGTAGTAACAAACCACCACTCTTTTCTGGAGAATACTTCGATTTTTGGAAAATCCGTATGAAGGCACATCTTGAGGCTCAAGGAGATGGTATATGGGAAACCGTTGAAACTGGTCCACATGTTCCTACAAGTGTGGTAAATGGTGTTGGAACCCCAAAGATCAAATCCTCATATGATGAAGATGACAAGAAGAGAATCTTGAATGAGAAGAAAGCAATCAACATACTTCAAAGCGCTCTCAGTATGGATGAATTCTTTCGCATATCACAGTGTCAATCGGCAAAACAGATTTGGGATACCTTGGTAGAAACGCATGAAGGAACAGCAGAAGTAAAAAGATCAAGACTTAACACGTTAAGTCAAGAATATGAGATGTTCCGTATGCAGCCCGGTGAATCTATTGTTGCCTTACAAAAGAGGTTCGTTCATCTGACAAATCACCTGATTGCTCTTGGGAAGACCTTCACCAACGATGATCTCAACTTAAAAGTCCTAAGATCCTTGACAAGAGAATGGCAACCAAAAGTGACTGCCATTTCGGAAAAGAAAAGTCTTTCAACGATGACATCCGCGTCATTATTCGGGAAACTTCAAGAGCATGGACTGGAACTTGGAAGGCTTGAGAAACATGAAAGTCAAGACAAGAAGTCCAAAGGAATTGCCTTGAAGGCTGACACAAAGGATGACAAAATTGACGAATCTTCCGAAGACGAAAATTTCATGCTTCTAGTAAAGAAGCTTGGTAAGTTTTTCAATAATAATAAAACTTCTTCTTTTCCTAAAAAGAATAAACATTTCAGGAAGAAGGAAGCATCCACATCAAACCAAGAAATTACATGTTATGAATGTGGAAAACAAGGTCACATAAAGTCAGACTGCCCAAAACTCGCAAATAAAGGAAAATTCAAGGGCAAGAAGGATTTCAAAACAAAGAAGGCTTATGTCGCATGGGACGACAACGAAGTGAGTTCATCATCGGAATCAGATAGCGATGAATGTGCAAATATTGCCTTAATGGCCTCTCACCATTCCGATGACGAAAATGAGGTTAGTAGTAATTTTTCTGTCTATGATAATGATGCACAAGAAGTTATAGATGAACTTCTAAAAGAGTGCAAGACTTTGTACAAAGACATCTCATCACAAAAGAAAAGAATTTTACTTTTAGAAAAACAAAATTCTGATTTCTTGAAAAATATTGAAGATGAAAAACAAAAAGTGATGGATGAAGAACAAAGTCTTGTATGTAAGAATTGTGAGTCTTTGTCTTTTCAAATTGTTCAACTTAAAAGAGTTTTAGAAAGATACGAAAAGGGTCAAATTGGCTTGGAAGAGATTCTTAAACATCAAAGGTATCCTAATGATAAAAGTGGATTGGGATATTCTAAATTTTCAAAACCAAGCACCAATAAGACCAATTTTGTAAGAGCAAGTGAACAAATTGTGAAGAAAGAGACAAGCACTTCTAAGACTCAGCATCAAAATCATAACAAGAAAAGAATTAATAAGAAAAAGAATTATATTCCTAGATATAGAAGTCATTTTCAACCTACATGTTTTTATTGTGGTATTAAAGGGCACACACCTAATGCTTGCTATGTACGTAATATTGGTGTTGCAAAGGGGCATTATGTGTGGGTGGAAAAAGGTACTAACTATCAAGGACCCAAAGCAACTTGGGTACCTAACACTACCTAATTTTGTTTTGTAGGTATGCTTGAAGACAACCACAAATGAATGGTATCTTGATAGTGGTTGCTCGAAGCATATGACGGGAGATATAAACAAATTTTCAAGTCTATCATTAAAGGCCAAAGGATACGTCACTTACGGTGATGATAATAAAGGAAAAATTCTTGGAGTTGGAACCATTGGTGCACCTCCATGTACCGTCATCGAAGACGTTCTTTTTGTTGAAGGCCTTAAGCATAACCTGCTTAGCATCAGTCAATTGTGTGACAAAGGGTTCAAAATCAACTTCACAAAGGAGGAATGCTTGATCGAACACGAAGTCACTCATGAGATTCTGCTAAAAGGTAAAAGATACAATAATATTTTTATGATCTCTTTTGATGATTCTTCTTTGAAGGTAAAATGTCTTATGGCGAACAACAACGAGGCATGGCTTTGGCATAAAAGATTTGCTCACATTCACATGGAGCATTTAAACAAATTAATCAAGCATGATCTGGTTGTTGGGCTTCCGAAGATAAAATTCATCAAGGATAAATTATGCGATGCATGTCAAAAGGGAAAACAGACCAAGACAACTTTCAAATCCAAGCAAGTGGTTTCTACATCAAGACCACTTCAATTATTGCACATGGATCTTTTTGGTCCATCAAGAACGAAGAGCTTTGGAGGTAGTATTTATGCTTTAGTTATTGTTGATGATTTTTCTCGATATACCTGGACAATGTTTTTAGTGCAGAAAAATGATGCGTTTAAAGCATTCAAAAAGTATGCAAAACAAATTCAAAACGAGAAGTCACTCACTATAGCCTCCATAAGAAGCGACCACGGTGGAGAATTTCAAAATTCAGACTTTGAAGAATTTTGCGAAGAAAATGGAATTTCTCATAATTTTTCGGCACCAAGAACTCCTCAACAAAACGGCGTCGTAGAACGGAAGAATCGCTCACTAGTTGAACTTGCTAGAACAATGCTCAGCGACACAAATCTTCCAAAATATTTCTGGGCAGAAGCAGTAAGCACGGCATGCTTTGTAAGCAACCGCGTGAATATTCGACCGCTACTCAAAAAGACTCTGTATGAGTTGTTCAAGGGAAGGAAACCGAATATATCATTCTTCCACATATTTGGCTGCAAATGCTTCGTTCTCAACAACAATAAGGACAATCTCGGTAAGTTTGATGAGAAGTCCGACGAAGGTATATTTCTTGGTTACTCTTCTTATAGTAAAGCTTTTAGAATTTTTAATAAAAGAACTCTTACCATTGAAGAGTCCATTCATGTTTCGTTTGATGAGACTAACCCCTCGAAAGAGGATAATATTGTTTTGGATGATGATGATGATTTTGTAGATACTTCACAAAATGAAGAAATTGTTTCAAAAGATCAAACAATATTACAAGAAGATGTTACTCAAGAAAATCAAGATCTTCCAAAAGAATGGAGAACACGCAGAGATCACCCAATTGATAAAGTTATTGGTGATATTAGTCAAGGCGTGGCAACTCGACTTAACTTAAAGGATGCGTGTCTCAACATGGCATTTGTATCCCAAATTGAACCATCAAAGATCGATGAAGCGTTAGGCGACGACCAATGGATTATAGCAATGCAAGAAGAACTTAATCAGTTCGAAAGAAATCAAGTTTGGACCCTTGTACCAAGACCGGACAATAAGCATATTATAGGAACCAGATGGGTATTCAAGAACAAACTTGACGAGAACGGGATTATAGTTCGTAACAAGGCAAGATTGGTCGCACAAGGCTACAACCAGGAGGAAGGAATTGATTTTGATGAAACATTCGCTCCGGTAGCAAGGTTAGAAGCAATTAGATTACTACTTGCTTACGCTTGTTCTATGAATTTTCAGTTATTCCAGATGGATGTCAAAAGCGCTTTCCTGAATGGATACATTAATGAGGAAGTCTACGTCAAACAACCTCCGGGTTTTGAAGACTTCAAAAATCCCTCACATGTTTTCAAACTGAAGAAGGCTCTCTACGGTTTAAAACAAGCACCACGAGCATGGTATGATCGCCTTAGCAACTTCTTATGTGAGAAAGGATTTACAAAAGGAAAGGTTGACAAGACGCTGTTTATAAAGAAGATCAAGGGTAACACCTTGTTAGTACAAGTCTACGTCGACGACATCATATTTGGATCAACAAACAAAGAACTGTGCGAAGAATTCTCACTCATGATGCGAGAAGAATTCGAGATGTCCATGATGGGAAAGTTAAATTATTTTCTTGGACTACAAATCAAGCAAACCAAGGATGGAATCTTTCTCAACCAATCCAAGTACTGTAAGGAATTAATAAAGAAATTCGATATGGATAGTTGCAAGATGATGTCTACTCCTATGGGATCCGGAACGTATGTTGATCAAGATGAATCTGGTACTCCAGATGATATTACTAAATATCGAGGCATGATTGGTTCATTACTATATTTGACGGCAAGCCGTCCTGACATTATGTTTAGTGTTTGTTTGTGTGCGCGCTTCCAAGCAAATCCGAAGGAATCGCATCTCACTGCTGTGAAGAGAATTATCAAGTATCTCAAAGGAACGACCAACGTTGGATTATGGTATCCTAAAGGTAGTATTTGTTCTTTAGTTGGTTATTCTGACACTGACTATGCAGGATGCAAAACCGATAGAAAAAGTACAAGTGGTACATGTCATATTCTCGGAAATGCTCTAGTATCATGGGCCTGCAAGAAGCAAGCTTGTGTAGCACTCAGCACCGCCGAAGCAGAATACATCGCTGCAGGAAGTTGCTGTGCACAGATTTTATGGCTGAAACAACAACTTCTGGATTATGGTGTTGACCTCGGATGCATTCCTCTACGGTGTGACAATACTAGTGCCATAAATATCACAAAGAATTCGGTTATGCATTCCAGAACAAAGCACATTGATATCCGGCATCATTTCCTTCGAGATCACGTATTAAACAGAGATGTTGATGTTACTTTCGTCGACACACACAACCAACTCGCCGACATCTTCACCAAGCCTTTGGCAAAAGAATCATTCTACAAAATTCGGAGAGAACTTGGGATTCTTGATGAAGGTGACATCTGATCCTTGTCTCTATTTTATGTATGCATTAATTGTGATATGTTTTCATGTATTTGCATTCTGTTTTTATGTATTTTTCAAAAATTCGAGCATGTTAATCGATTAACCATATGGGTTAACCGATTAACACTGTTAAATTTTCAATTCTGATTAAATTTTTTAATGTGTTAACCGATTAACCTATATGGTTAACCGATTAACACTGTAAATTTTTCAAAAAATCAGAAACGAAAATTATATTAATTTTTGAAAATTTTATATTTTTCTTTATATATTTTGTGTGGTCCATATTCTCTTAAATATCCACATCCATATCCAAAATCCACATTCCCTCTTAAAATCATAACTTCTCTCTCCCACTCTTAAAAGTTGGAAAAACTCCCCATAACCTCTCAAACCCTAACTTCCTCAGAACCCACAACCCCAGTTTCTCTCAAACCTCCATCCATGGCTTCAGCATCAAACCGCGGCAAGGGAAAACTTCCAGAACACCATTCTGCATCAGAATCAGATGACGACAGTATTCCAATGGAAACCACCAAGAAGAGACGGATGGATTTCAAAGTGCGTGTTCGTCAACTTATGCCGGTAAAGTATGTGAATCTTCGAGCTTTTCCTGCAATATCTTTTGATTTTCCTGCTCTGTTGGAATATCAGCGTATCGACAAGTTCGTCACCGACTCTGGTATTATCTATCCTGATCTGGTTAAAGCTTTTATGAATAAAATGTTTGTATATCTGGATATGGATGAGAACCACATGATCCGGTCCACCATTAGAGATCATGAGTTTGTTGAGAATTTATCCACCCTTGCTAGACACCTTAAGATCCCATCAAAGGGATGCTTCCTGAGAAAAGGTGTAAACCATGTAGATGGACCCTGGGCAAACTATGATAAAATGGAGTATTACTATCAGATTTGCAGGTTCCCAAAAGAAACCGTTATTGCCAACTCCCGCACTGCTCGTATGCTATGTTATGCCAAGAATCTGACAGTATCTGATCGAATGCTTCACTACATTATTTGCTATGTCCTCATTCCAAAGGACTCAAATCACTCTCAGATCAACGACTTGGAAATGCAGCTGATCTTTGCTATTAAGAATCGCATCAGAGTCAATTGGATTTTGACTATTATGTATCATCTGCAGCAACAACTTCATTGCATTACCCGGCTGCCGTATGCTCGCTTGGTTTCTAGAATTCTGGAATTAACTGAACTTGACCTCAACAGAGAACCATCCTCCAAGATGAAACCTACAACTAATGAGATCAATGAGATTAATATTGTGAAGAATACTGGAATCATCAAGGCGGCTGACGGTACCTACAGGTATACTGATGATGGTCCTGTGCATCACGCTTATCCAATGCCTGAAGGGGGTCTGACCAGTGAGTTTCTCTACACAACCATGATGAACCAGCATCGAGAATCCATGAATATGCATAGAGAGACCTCCCGAGCAATTGCCTCCCTTAGAAACCTCATACTTAACCCTCCACATTCCAGCACCCGAGTTGTGGACGACGAGATTGAAGAAGAGGTTGATAGTGATGAAGAAGAAGAGGAGGAGGATATGGCGGATGAGGATGTTTAGAGAATATGTTGTTGCTGTTGTTTTTATTGCTTTCCTTTCTAGTTATAAGTTTTTATGCTTTCATTTGAACTATGTTTTATTGTAACAAGTACAATTTCTATTTGCTGCATTTTATATGTACTATGTTTGTGCTTTGTGTTTTCTTGGCTTTGCATGTGCTTATTACTATATTTGTTGCTATCTTGTGATTTCTTTGAAAGCTCTTCCTTTTTGCTGATGTCAAAGGGGGAGAAGAGCTTGGTTCTGTTAATATCTCTCTGTGTGCAGATTTTTTTTCCTCTGTTAAGATAGGGGGAGTTGCTAGACATAGGGGGAGAACCAGATCAAGAACCAAGAGATATTGCACAACATTTTTGATTGCCATCATCAAAAAGGGGGAGAATGTAGAAGCATGCTTCAGTCTCAAGTTTTGATGATGTCAATGCTACTCAAAGTTAATATCTCTTGATTGCAAAAAGACAAGTCGTTCAAAGTCATCAAGATCAAGTCAAGCTATCTTTCAAGTCAAGCTATATGGAACTGATTCTTCCAGACTTGCCTGCATTACTGGTATATCAAATCCACCTTTTTAATTTTGATATACAAGTGTTCAAAAACATCAATCTTTTGTGCATAATACATACACATGTTTTTGAAACTTTAAAAATGGTATAACATTAATTTTAAAAAGCATTTTTCTGAAAATTAGCAGTGTTAACCGATTAACCATATGGGTTAACCGGTTAACCATTTTGAATTTTGAATTTTCTGGGCTAACGTACCAGTGTTAACCGATTAACCATATGGGTTAACCGATTAACACTGAACGTGCAGTGAAAAATTGCTTTGTTTTGAGTTCAAAATTATTTTTAAAATCATACCTTTTCATGGTTTGAATCTTTTAAAATCATACCTTTTGTGAAAGGTTATTTTACTCATATAAATTCTGAGTTTCTCATTTTTTGAAATGACACCAACAAAAAACCAATACTCATTTTTAAAATTGTCTTAGAATCAAATTCATTTTTCAAAAGTGTTCATACTTGCATTGAAAGTTTCACATTCATTGAACACTTGTATTGAAAAATTACAAAGAGTGAATTTTGATTCATTGGAGAAGATCACTTTGACAATTATACTCAATCCAAATTCATTACAATTTTTTTTGTATTTGACTTGTGATCCAGGATTGTTGGACACAAGGGTGAGTGTTTACAAGAGGATTGTTCTTGTACACTTGTGAGTTTTTATTGTTTGATAGTAGGCCTCACCGGTTGATGGTGTGATAGGTTGTACTGTTTTAAACAATAGTGAAAATTCTCTTTCATGTTGAAAGGGGAGTGGAGTACTCTCGGATTGTGAGGGGAACCACTATAAATCCTGTGTCTTTCTTTCTTTCTGTTGATTTACTGTTTTCCATAACCAAGAACACCATCCAGTATATTTCCAAGAACCATATAAAAACCGGAAAAATTTCAAAAGTCCTAATTCACCCCCCCCCCCCCTCTTAGGCATACTCTGTTCTTACACATTCTAACTCAAACTTTCCTCTGTAAACTAGAGTTAATAACATGTTCATCCAGCATCTACACATCTATCATGACACGAGAAGACAAAAAACGTTAAAAGCTTAAATATAAATATTTACAATTTCAGTGAAAATCAAAGTGTTGGTGATACAGTCCTTGAAAACAACGCCAAAACTTATTGTATATTTTATTTGTACAAGTATATACAATCAAAGTTAGTATCGAATGTTAAAAGTAAAAGTATTTATCCCATAAAGATTGTGTTAAAATTCCGTCTCCTAGAGAAAGCGAACGGAAGGTGAAGAAAGAAGGTTGATCTTAGCCGAAGAAGTGAAAAAATTTATATAACCAAAGTTCATCTAAGATTCCCCCGGTTTGGCTAACATATTGATGGTAAAAAAAGAATTAAGAGGAATGGAAGATGTGTGTAGATTTCACCAACCATAACAAGGTGTGCCCTAAAGATCCATATCCACTACCAAGTATTGTCAGGATCGTTGATGACACGTCTGATTTCAAATTGTTAAGTTTCATGGACGCCTACTCTGAATACAATCATATCAGAATGAGCCTTAACATCGCCATAAAGATAACCTTCATGACGAACAAGAATAATTACTACTATGTTGTCATGTCGTTTAGACTTAAAAATGCAAGAGCAACGTACCAAAGGCTCATGGACATTTGTGTTCTCCAACCAAATAGGTCAAAATTTGAAGATTTATATCAATGAAAAATTCGTCAAATTTCCCAATGAAGGGTAATATTACGGCGACCCAAAGAAGACTATTGTTGGAAAGAAGGTTCAATATGTGGATTAATCCGAACAAGTGTTTGTTTGGGGGTACAAGCAATAACATTTATGGGTTTCATGCTAACCAGTCAGGGAATATAGGTCAATCTGGACAAATTCCAAACAATCATCAACATGAGGAGTCTAACTTTGGTTAAAGAAGTTCAACAATTAATCATGAGGATATCAATACTCTATAGATTATTGTCCTGTGGTGACAAGTCACTACAATTCTTTGCCACTCTGAAGAAGGCAAAAATATTTCAATGGACAAAAAATTGTAATAAGACCTCTCAAGAGTTGAAGAGTTTCTTATCAGCTCCATTAGTTCTTACACACCTAAAGGAATCTGCATCATTGATATTGTATTTTTCCATCATAGAGAAAGCTATAAGCCCGATCTTGGTCCAAGAAGATAAGGAGGGAGAAAAGTCAGTTTACTTCGTCAGTAAAATCCTAAAAGGAGCTTAGTTGAGCTATCACAAGATAAGGCAGTTAGCATTGGTAGTTATGATTATGGAGAGAAAGTTGAGGCCTTATTTCAAGGGACATCATATCATTATTAAAACTAACTATCCAATCAAGAAATTGATGAAAAATCCTAATCTGGCGGGTAGAATGATGGTCTGGTCAATAGAGCTTTCTGAGCATGACATAACGTGCATGCCTAGGGGCATCATCAAATCTCAAGTCTTGGCAGATTTCTTAGTCAATTTCAGCATTCTCGTTGAGGCATAATCCCCATGCTTTTGGTTCTTGTCAGTGGACGAATCCTTCAACCTAAAAGGGAGTGGAACGGATATCATGTTATAGGGGCCAAGAGAGGTGATCATGGAACAATCTTTGTGTTTCAACTTTCAAGTCAGCATAACCAAGCGGAACTTGAAACTCTACTAGCTAGAATGAAACTTTCCTGGGAAGTAGGAGATACTCACCTTCGAGCCTGAAGTGATTCTCAACTAGTCACTAACCAAGCATGGGGATATTATCAAACCAGGAGTCATTACCGACCAAATACATGTAATAAATCTTCAAGATGTTAAAATATTTTCAGACCTTAGAGATAATGCATGTGCCCTGGGAAAAATATCTGGGTGGATCTATTGGCAAAGCTTGCTAGTACTAAAAACCCAGGATTAAATAGGACAATGATACATGAGACACTCGACAACCCGAGTACAGAAATCAAAGAGGTTGTAATGATTGGGAGCAGAGAAGCTAGATGTCTCTGATCGTTGAATAATTGATTGTGGAGCGTTTGCTAGAAGGATAAGTGAAGGCCAATAAGATATGAAGGCTCGTCGTCTGATATGTCAGGGTGGTGGGGAGACTTTACAAAATGGGAAGATCAATGCCAAGCTAAGATGTATCCTGAAAGATGAAGTAAACTTGGTGTTGGTCGAGGTACACAAAGATATTAGTGGAAGTCACATAGAAGGAAGATCCTTAGCAAGCAAACTTTAAATGGTCGGGTACTACTGTTTAAAAATTTTCAAAGACAACGCCAAGTTCGTTAATTAGTGCGATAAATACAAAATATATGCGCCTTTCATCCATACTTATGTCAAACTATTGCATTTAGTTATCTCGCCATGGACATTTCACAAACGGGGAATGAACATTATGGGCCCATTTCTGTTGGCGTCGGGCCAACTAAAATTCATATTGCCTGGGTAGACTATTTTACCAAGTGGGTATAGGCACAAGAGGTGGCAAGGATAACAGTAGAAAGAGTCAGACGTTTTTGTTAGAGGAACATCATTTGTCGCTTTAGGCTTCCCAAAACCATAATTTTCGATAATGGGATTTCGTTCAGCAACTCGATCATGATATAATTCTGCTCAAGTCTAGGGATTTAGACAAAATTCATATCAGTTGAGCACCCCTATACCAAAGGACAAGTGGAAATCGACCACAAATTTGTATTGTCAGGAATGAAGAAAAATTTGAAAGAAGCCATGGGTTTGTAGATTGAACAGCTCTACAAGGTATTATGGTCGTATCATACGACCCCACATTCCACGACTAAAGAAACCCCATTTCGAATGGTTATGGATCCAATGCGATCCGCTAGAAATTAACACTCTTACATGGGGGAGATAACGCTTTAATGAAGAAGACAACTAGATAGAATTGAGAAGTGTAACATATATGATCGAAGAAGTTCGAGAAATAGCGCACATATAGGAATACACATCAAAGTAGAGGGCGGAAAAGAGACACAACACCAAGGTGCGACCAATGGCGATGGAAAAAGACAATTTGGTTTTGAAGCGAGTGGTGGACCCGTCCAAGAAGGAAAAACTACAATGTAATTAGGAAGAACCATATTTGATACTTTAGATGTTGTCACACGGGGCACACGAGTTAAAGAGCCTAAAAGGAGTGGAAATCCCTCGGACTTGGAATGTAACAAGCTTAAGGCATTATTTTCGTTAGAAGGATTTCTTTTCGGCGAGGATAAATTGTACTTTGAATTTTTTTTAATAACCAGTGATTTAGGGTAACACTATTTTCCACTACAAGAGCATGGATTTTTAATGAGGCACCCTTGACATTTCATAAAATTATTGTTATTCAGGTATTAGCGAAGCATGGACAAGAACACATAAAACTATTTGAGTTATTTATCCAAATACCTCCATCAGGGGGGACAATCGAAACTCAATTGACTCTCCGAGCTATTTAACCTAAGACTTCCATCGGGGGTGGCAACCAGAGCTCATTGGACACTCCGAGTTATTTAACGAAGACCTCCACAGAAGCGGCAACCAGAATCCACTAGACACTCCGAGTCATTTAACCCAAGACCTCCACAGGGGCGACAACCAAAATACACTGGTCACTCCGAGTCATTTAACCCAAGACCTCCGCAGGGGGTGACAAACAAAATCCATTGAACTCTCTGAATTATTTAATCCAAAACCACCGCCGAAGATGGTGATTGAAACCCAATAAACTCTTTAAATTATTTAACTCAAAACCTCAACATGAGCAACAATAAAAATTCATTGTAACTTCCATATAAGTTTATCTAATTAATTTCAAAAGAGATACTCATTCCGTCCATAATGAGTGATTCATTTAAAATAAAAAGTGTCACAAAATGAATGATCTATTTCAATTTAAAATGTAATTTTTTTAATTCTACTCTTTGATAATGATTACTTTAGTAAAAACATTATTTTCTCCTTCATTTATTAATTTTTCTTAATTTTTAATATGTATGAAATTGTCACCAAATCGTAAGAGGGAGGGAGTATTAAATTAGTGTTCTTTGCATTAACAAAATTCATTACTCCTTCCGTCCCACAATGAGTGGTCCATTTGAAATAAATGAATGTTCCAAAATGAATAACCCAATTCTTTTTCCAATGCATTTTTTTATAATTTTATCTTTAACTAATATTATTTTCATCATTTCTAATATATGATAAAGATACTTTAATAAAAAATATTATTTTCTCTCTTTTAAGACGATGGAATTACTTTCTATCTATACTAAATAAAAATAGTTAGAATTGAATATTGTTTGTTGGTAGATATAATTAAAGAGGTGAAAATACAAATACAAAGGACAGGTGTAGGAAATCAATAATAAGATGTGACAAGTGAGAGGCATGAGGGAGCATGGCCCCAACCCAAACACACGACACCGTCACTCTCACACGTACAAAACAGAAAAAACAGTCCTTAGAGTCGTGTCTACAAAGGACACTCATTCACTCCGTCTGGCTCAGAGTCCAGACCGGAACCTATCCAGGTGCCGAATTAATCGCGTTATTTTGTATTACATTGGTACTCCCTTTTTCCTCGTTACACCACACATAATTACACCATTACTTGTTTCATTTCCCTTTCTTCTCTTCTCTTAACCCTTCTTTTCCGCTGCCATGTTCTTTCTCTCTCTCTATTCCTAATTCATTCCCCATTCCACCATAACACAATCCTCTTCGTCATGACTGCAACTTCTCTCATCACTATTACTCCCGACGAGCTCAGGTTTCAATGTATGTTCTTCTTCTCTTCATTTGTTTTCTATCTGTAAAGATCGTTATATGAATTTATTTCCTTTGTTTTTCGTTGATGACGTTGTAATCTTAATTAGTTGTTATGGTTATGATGTTTATTATGTAACCAGTTGAGCTGGAAAAGCAAACATTTTGCGATCTTAAAGTATTGAATAACACACAGGAGTATGTTGCTTTCAAGGTAATTTATGATACCTTCACATTCAACCGTTTATTTCTGATGCTAGTTTTTCTCTTGATTATTCTGATTGCATTTCATTCTGTTTGGTGTTTGCTAGGTCAAAACCACTTCCCCTAAGAAGTATTTTGTACGGCCAAATACAGGAGTTATACATCCCTGGGATTCATGTATCATCAGAGGTACTTTTCTTTTCCGGGAATTTTCTGTCTTTACCCTTTGGTTCCAATGGAAAATGTGCCCGGCCCTGGTAATCCGGAGTTCGGCCGAGAAATAAGTCAAATATGTCAAATATTGTTTCAAATCAGGGTCTATGTAGCACCGACACCCTTAAAACAGGTGTGTGTGTGTGTGTTTGAGTCGGACTTTTCTGATTACACCCAAAGAAGATCTTGATAAGAACACCCTTTTTTGTTTTGGCTTGAAATTGAAACACTTTTTCAAGGTCTTCAAAGTTTTGAAAGATTGAAATGCTTAATGGAGATATATGCATGTGATCACATTACTAAACAGCTATCCTATATGGACCTTAATTTTGTAATTGGTCATTTCATATGATACAGAGATACTAGACTCGAAATCAATCGGATATCTGCACTTTTTTTCTGAACTTGGAGTTCTTTTTGCATTATGTAGTATTAGCATCTGTCATATTGTCCGATTTTTGTACTTGTACAGTCACTCTCCAAGCTCAACATGAATACCCTCCAGACATGCAATGTAAAGACAGATTCCTCTTACAGAGTACAATAGTGAGTCCAAATTCTGATGTTGATGATCTTCCTCAAGATACGGTAAGAAAGTAACTGTCCTCAACATTGTCCTCTCAACTGTATCAGTTATATGAGCTGCAAAGAAGAAAAAAAATGATCACGGATACTGTTATTTTTGCTTGCAGTTTACTAAGGATAGTGGTAATTCAATAGAGAATTTGAAACTAAGAGTCTCGTATATTTCCCCCTCCCCAACCGAAGGAGGCTCTGAAGATGATGCGAAGAATTCCACACAAAAACTTGATTCATCTTCTGTGAATGTCTTCTCTTCCACCATCTTTTGTGCAATTCAGTTTCAAGTTTCATTTTCATTCTTGAATATGAAGAAAATGAAAAATAGTTTCAAGTATCATTTTCGTTGTTGAAGTTTGTGTGTGATCAACTGTTAAAAATATTTTTGTTGATTTGTAGTATTAAAAATTGTTGTCAAGTTGTGAAAAATCATGCACTACAAATCAAAGGAAATTGTCTTGGAGTTTTTTGCATGCCAAGTGTATGATAAATTGATAACACACCAATTGTTCGACATATTGTCAATTCAATTTTATCTACAATAAGTTATTGGAAATTGGTTCACCTTGAGTAGTTTTCATTTGAATAATCGATTATGAAATTTATTGATTCAGATATATCATCAAAATTATTCCATTCGGTTTCGCATATCCGATCTATCCAATAACAGTTCATTTAGAAGATTTTTTATCCAAGGCCGCTTTCGCACAATTTTGTAAAACAAATTTTTAACGCGCAAACTATTAAAAATTAGTGATATATTCAAACTCCCTATAGATCAGTGTCATCGTCTAACAAGTGGTATTATGAGCACCGGTTCATCTAGTGCTTCGCATATAGCTTATTAAAAAATTGCTAACGTACCTAAAGGGGCATATAATAGAGCGTTGGTTTTTAATGGCGAAAACTACAGTTATTGAAAAGATTGCATGTCAGTGCATATCAATTCTATTGATAGAAAGGTACGGAACATTATTCAAAATGATCCTATTAAAATAACCATGACCAATGCGAATAATGTTGTTGTACCCAAATCGTAAGCATAATGGAACGAAGATGATGAGAAAAAGTACAATTCGTATGAAGGCACCTCTAGAAGTACAATGAGAATATATTTGGGATGCTGTACAAAATGGTCCATTTGTTCCTACTAGTGTTGTCGAAGGCATTGAGATAAAAAAGATTAAAAATTCATGGAATGAAGATGATAAGAAGAATGTACTCTACGACATGAAAGTAATCAACATACTTTTAAGTTCACTTAGAATGGATGAATTATTTCGAATTTATCAATGCACAACGGCGAAAGAGATATGGGATACGTTAGCAGTAACTCATGAAGTAACCGCTAAAGTAAAAAGATCAAGATTGAATACATTATGCCAAGAGTATGAATTATTCGGAGTGCAACCCAGAGAATCAATCCTTGATCTACAAAATTGATTTTTTCACTCAACTAATCCCCTGATTGCTCTCGGTAAGACTTTTACTAATGATGAAATAAATCTTAAAGTTCTTAGGTCTTTAACTAGTGAATGTCAACCAAAGGTGACAGTGATATCAGAAAAGAAGAGTCTTTCTACCATGACATTCGCTTCCTTGTTCGAAAAACTTCAAGAACATGAAATACAAGTAAAAGTTTCAAAAGATGTTATATTAAAAATAAGAGTCAAATTTCATTATACCGATCAAGAGGAAAAATCCACTGATGACAATGATAATCTTATTAAAATGATTGAAAAGTTCTTGAGAAAAGAAAGGAAAAAGGAGATCATTCACAAAGAAGCACCAACAAGGAGAGTTACATGTTTTGAATGTGGAAAAAAGGGACATGTCAAGAGAGAATGTCCTACACTTGAAAAGAAAGAAAAAATAAAAAACAAGAATCGCAAAAAGGAAAAGAAAGCATATGTAGCATAGGATGACAATGAAATAAGTTCATCTTCAGATAAACATCATGCATGTAAGGCATTGATGGTCTCACATCATTCAGGTGATGAAGAACATGGGGATATTAGGTACCTAGATGTAACTAATTGTTTTAAAGGTACTTGAAGATCATATGCTAGCATTATCAAATCAAGATTGATCCTCCAAGACACGAGACTATATAATATGGTAGTTCTAAAAGTTTCATCGATTAAAAAGATGTTTTGAAAAAGCATCAATATTGATATAAACTTTGACATCAAATTCTTATGAAGGATATAAGTGTCGAATTTTGTGCTATTAATTTAATTATAATAATATATCATTCATATGTTATCACCTTGTTTTATACTTTATTCTACTTTGTCTTCTTTTTGATGATGTCAAAAGAGGAAGAAGTAGTAGGTATTGTATTTGCTCTTGTTCATAATTCTTTTAGGGGAGAAATCCTTTAATTGCAAAAGCAAGAGGGAGTTATACAAGATAGAGGGAGATTCTAGTTGCTACTCAATATTTTAAAAAGTCACATATTGAAGCAACTTATTGGTGATTAAGTTAAATTTCAAAGAATGGTTTGCCATTATCAAAAAGGGGAGAGAATGTGAAGAAGAGTTCTTCTTGTCCTAGGCTATAGTTTTGATGAAGACAAACACATCAATAAAAAGAAGGGTCAAAGCTTGAAGACCAGAGCAATCAAATTCGAATTATCAAAAAACTTTGAAAAACTAATGGAAGAATCAAGATGGTTGAATATGCATTATAATTCAAGTATATATATCATAATTGCTCATAAAAATCATGCATATTCATCTTAAACATTTCATGATTCTTTTAAAATTATTTTTAAATTAACTATTCTGTTTTTGGTCAATAATGGCATTTCAAACCACAATAATAACACTTTAGAACCACCACAATTTGCACAATTTTCTAATATGTTTTCAAAAAGTGTTTATTAAAATTTTCAGTGAGGTAAAGGGTTACATGAACATTTTTTTTGAAAAATTTTTACGTTATTTTTGAGGTAACTGGTTACATCCCTGAGGTAACCGGTTACCACTTAACCAGTGACACTTTTTTCACGAAAATTCTGATGCAAACGAATTTTTGAAAGCCTTTTTGAACCATGACATCTTTTCATGTATGTCTACACTTTTAGATAGGTATTAAGGCATTATATTAACCATACTTTTTAAAATTCAAACTCATCTCTTTCATAGAAATTCAAAACTTATATTCTCTCATTTTTAAAATCAAGTTTTCTTGACATAAATTTTTGTTGAAACTTCTGCACTGTTAAGTATTAACAAGTGTGAGTAGGGTGGATAATAGTCTCACATTGGATAGAAATGTGGTGACTTGAGCATTTATAAGTGAGAGAACCCATACACCTATAACCTTAAGGTTTTTGGTGAGTATGTGGTGTGTCTCTCACAAAGGTTGCTCTAGAAAAAAGTCCCACTATGTTCAATGCTCTCTAGTTGAAAAATCTCCCCTAACAGTGGTATCATGAGCCTTTGGTTCGAATAAAGGGAACGACTTACTTGTATCGAAAGTATCCCCATAGGTTGTGGGTTGAGTGTCTCGTTGAAGAATGTCAACGACGGTACAAGGGTGCAGTTGTACAGTTAAAGTTTCCGCTTAAGGGAGAGCATTGGGATAGACTCACACTTGAGGGAGAGTGTTAAGTATTAACAAGTGTGAGTAGGGTGGATAATAGTTCCACATTGGATAGAAATGTGGTGACTTGAGCATTTATAAGTGAGAGAACCCATACACCTATCACCTTAAGGTTTTGGGTGAGTATGTGGTGTGTCTCTCACAAAGGTTGCTCTAGAAAAAAGTCTCACTATGTTCAATGCTCTCTAGTTGAAAAATCTCCCCTAACAGAGACCTTGCTCTGATACCAGTTGAGTTGGAAAAGCAAACATTTTGTGTGTTGGAAATTCACCTCACACCCTATGAAGAATTCCCTTCAATCTTGATCTCAAGATTAATTAAACTTTCACTTGCTAACTGCAACTGTGAAATCTGTTCTGTTGTGATGTAGAATACAAAGCAAGGCACCCTATTTATAGTTTTAGGTTTACAAAAGCTCAAACCATAAAAGACCCAAAATATTCAAATCAAATCTAATCATATGATATCAAATCTAATCATATGATATCAAATCTAATCATATGATATCTAATCATATCATATCAAATTAATCATATGATATCAAATCTAATCATATGATATCAAATCTAATCATATCAAATCACAATGAATTATATTTAACATGCACATCAATTTCATTACATTTTCAAATAGTTTCAACTACTTAAATCATTAATCACTTGTATTACTGTTGCACCCCAAATTTGTCCTACCTTTACATAGTTTCTAGTGCCACTTTATTTTGAATGAATAAAATGGCACAATTGGCAAGAGACCGTGTGTGAGGAGTTGTGAGTGTGAGAGGTCGAGAGTTCGAATCCCACCTTCTTCACTTTTTGTTTTTCTTTTATTTTTATTCTCCAATGTGCTTTTCATGAGGGTGCCCCAGGCCACGACTTGGAACATTGTTTTGCGCTGAAGGCTAGAGTACGTGAATTGATTAGAACCGGAATACTTGATTTTACAGACGGTCATCCGAATGTTCAGAAGGATCCCTTGCCAGTGCATCAGAAATGAAGTTTTATCACTAGGCCTTTTATTCCTTGTTGTTTGCATTTTCCTTATTTCGTATTAGTTGTTTGCTTTCAAATTATGTTTGTACTTTTACATTAATGAAATGAGCATTGCGACTTTTGATTCAATTCATTTTGTCTACTATTTACATCTTTATGCTTTATTTTTCAAATATTTACTTTTTGTCCAAATTTTTGATATGCTAAGATTGGAGGGAGGATGATGATAATGTTATACCCATAACTGCTGTCAGTATGCTTTCAATGAATCCTTATTGATGATGTGAGGCATTATTTCAACTCCCAAACACTGGAGAAATAAGGAAGTTATCACCTTGTCACCCCCTTCGAGCCTAGAAGTTGGAGTTTCTTTCTTTACAAAAAAACCCGCAATCTTAGCCTGGGGATGCGTAGTTCTCAGTTAACTCGGTTGTGCTTTCCTGCAATACACCTTTCATATAAAGGTTGAATTCACAAGTTTTCCTTCGTACACAACAAGTAAGTGTCGAAGATGTTTTCCAATTCAAAAGCCGATGATGGTTCATCGTGATCATTAAGCTAGGCAGTCACTTTCTTTCAAAAAAAAAATCCGCTAAGTCAAAACCTATAAAGGAGACTTAGGCAAAACTGGGGCATCCCGCAGACTGTAATCTTCACAAGAAACAGCTCAGGCAAAATTTAGGGATAATGCAGAGAGGAGTTTTAAATCCTTACCCTAAAAATCCTAAATGTCAAAACAACCAAATGTTATAGGAAAGTAGTGACGGTCATCTCAAAAGTCCCTTGACTTTCGAACCATCATTACTACCATCAGTGCAATTCCTAACCTATAGGAACCTGAATGCATAATATGAGTTAACTGAGCGTAGGATTGAAGATTATCACGTAGATTGGGTGGGAACAAACAAATTTTGAGCCTTTATCCTTTGTTTCATAAACCGTGAACCAGACCATGTTACAACCCTCAAAAGACCTAATTGAAGCAAGGTTATTTTGAAAGTATACTACAACAAGGTTGCGTAACCTGACTCCAAAAGATCTTTGTGAATCATTTATTTTGGCAATACACTTTTGTTTTAAATTTTGAGCGTCTTGAACCACCATGTTCTGACCAACGACTTATTTTTCATTTTTCAAAAATAATTTTGATTTCAAAGATCGCATGAACTTTGCATTACCATGTTTGTATGAATATTTTTGTTTGCAAACTGGCTTTCCTCTAAGGAATTTTTAAACAATGAGAAACTTGGTCAAGTGATCTTATCAGGGGCAAGTTCCTTTTACATCCTGTCAAAGAATCAGTTCAAGATTTGTTCAAGACAAGATCTTCTCAGATTTGGTTTATCCAAAGGTTTTTTTTTTCAAGACTCACACTAGGGCAAACCTTCCGAGGGTACAATAAAACAGTCATTTTCAGAATCAGACAAGCTGAAGCAATTATCAGTTCATCTGTAATGGACAATTTAATCTGGGGCAGTTTACTTGAAAGATCTCTAAGCGGCTTTTCATCCTTCCTACAAGGACTATCAACTTGATACAGTTTAATAGAATGACAATGATGTATGGGTTGAGGAATCAGTCTTCCAGTTTTGTCATCTCACCAACAGAATCGAGCCTTGTCATCGACATCTGCATTTGCATGTGATCATATATCATAGCATAATTCTTATACATGTGCATATCATGTGTGCTTTATCCCCATTTGCTTTTTTTTTTCTCTCCCGAGGTCGTGTTTTACCCGCGTCTTACCTTGTGGACAAATTTATTTACCTGGCATCATGGGTGTTTTATCCCCATTTGCTTCTTCTCCCGAGGTCGTGTTTTACCCGCGTCTTACCTCGTGGACGAAGTCCAATCTACCTGGCATCATGGGTGCTTTATCCCTATTTGCTTCTTCTCCCGAGGTCGTGTTTTACCCGCGTATTACCTCGTGGACGAAGTCCAATTTACCTGGCATCATGGGTGTTTTATCCCCATTTGCTTCTTCTCCCGAGGTCGTGTTTTACCCGCGTATTACCTCATGGACGTAGTCCAATTTACCTGGCATCATGGGTGTTTTATCCATATTTGCTTTTTCTCCCGAGGTCGTGTTTTACCCGCGTCTTACCTTATGGACGAATTTATTTACTTGGCATCATGGGTGCTTTATCCCCATTTTCATTTTTCTCCCTGAGGTCGTGTTTTATCCGCGTCTTACCTTGTGGACGAATTTAGTTACTTGGCAGCATGGGTGTTTTATCCCCATTTGCATTTTTCTCCCCGAGGTTGTGTTTTATCCGCGTCTTACCTTGTGGACAAAGTCCAGTTTACTTGGCACCCATCGACTATTTCGTGTCATGTCTATCTGACGTTCTTCCAGATACGACGTGTCTCCTTTTCGACGTTCTTCCGAAATATTCTGATGTTTGTCTCTGCCTATATGTTTTCCGGTGAGTCCTGAAGATCCCGCTCGATCTCTTCAAGGAATGTCCCGAAAACTCTAGCGTCTGTCGTTTACCTGGTCCTGTCTCCGTGTGGATCCTATGTTACCTTGTCACCACCGCATGTCTTCTTCCCCAGTGCAATTCTTCGTTGCGCTGTCCCCTATGACGTCGTGTCGTCTGCATCCTTGCATTCATCATTCCATCATACGCATCATATTAGATTCATGACATTGTCAGCATTACAGTTCGTGTTATTTTGTCCATATCATTGCATATCACTGCATCTAGGGGCCAAATTTTCGGTTATCTGTATTTAAATCCCTTTCACCGCGATTTCTCGAGTCTCCGCTGCTCAAATCATCCGGTGAAGCTATTTAAATAGGGGCATCTGTTGCACCCCAAATTTGTCCTACCTTTACATAGTTTCTAGTGCCACTTTATTCTGAATGAATAAAATGGCACAATTGGCAAGAGACCGTGTGTGAGGAGTTGTGAGTGTGAGAGGTCGAGAGTTCGAATCCCACCTTCTTCACTTTTTGTTTTTCTTTTATTTTTATTCTAACTTTTCTATTTTCATAAAAATAAAAAAAAAATAGTTTTTTTTTATTATTTAATTATTATTTTCGTATTTTTATTTAAATTATTTTTTAAAAAATATTTTTATTTTCACTATTTTTCATATTATTCATAAAAACATTAAAAAATCATAAAATTAAAAATATTAAAAAAGATTTTATTCTTTTTATAATATTTTTAATGTTTAATAAATAAATAGGGTTTTAAGTTTGTTTTAATTTGTTTAACTTTTATTTAGTTTTGACTAATTCTTTAAGTTGGGCTTTAAAGTGGGTATTAGGTTAGAGTTAAGCCTAATTTGTTACCTATATAAACATGAGTTGCATTTGATAAAAAAAAGGAAGGAGACAAAAAGAAAAAACGGCGGTCGTTCTCACGATTTATCAGAAGAGGGAAGATTTTTGAAAAAACCACCAACAAACCGTAACTCGTAAGATTTCATCAATATCACATTTGGTTTCAGTTATTCTTTTTTTTTAATAGGAAAAAGAGAAGATTATGGCGAAGCGAGGAAGAAGAAGATGCAAGAATAGTCATGCAAAAGAAAAAGAAAAAGCTTCAAAACGTCATCAATGAGGGAGCCGCCACCGCTACGAATCCCCCTTTTATTTCTAATTTTCTTCCTCCTATTCTTTTTATTTATTTTGTTATTATTATATTGTTATTAGTATTTTATTGTTGCTGTGGTATATAATTTTCATAATGCAGGTTAATGAAAACTGTTAAAATAAAAATATTTCTAATTGTTAATCTCATTAACTTAGTTTACTTAAGTTAATTAAAATATAAAAAAAAATTAAACCATTTTTTAAGCTAAAATCATAAAATTAAAATTAAACCTTGTTTTTAAAATTAAGACTCATATTTAAAACTTAAAATTAAAAATAATTCTTTAAAATAAATTTTAAAAAACATTTTTTAACTTTAAAAAGTAAAACATTTTTTTTTGCTTTAAAATTTAAACCATTGTTTAAACATTAAAATTAAAACATTTTACAAAAATTAAAACTAACTTTTTTTCATCAAAAACCTTAAAATTAAATCATTTTTTTAATCAAATTAAAACTAATTTTTAAATAAAAACATTAAAATCAAATTAAGTTCTCCTTTTAAATGCAAAAATTAGTTCTTCCCTTTAAATAAAATTCAAAAAAATAAAGTTTTTGATTTAGCCGCTTCATTTTCGTCTAACCCTCATTAGTTTGTTCGTTGCACTCCTCAATATTTCATTTGTTCGTACTATTTTTTTGTTTCATGGATGTAATTTATGCGAGGCAATGATCGCAATTATTTTTATTTTTGCATTTGTTTTTGGGATTTGTAATTTACGCGAGTGATCGTCGCGATGCTTCTTTTACCGCTTTCTTTATTTTTCCGCATTTTAATTCGGTCGTACGATATTTTGTCTGTTTGCATGTTTTTACCGTTAGGATTCCTTCCGAAGGATTAGGTCTAGCCGTTTGACCGCCGAGTCAATAACCCTAACGTTTGACCATTTCAAAACCATATTCGCCTAGGTGTCCCGCCGTGGACGAAAATACTCTTTACCCTAGCATTAGGTCAAAGAGTCGTCGTACTCTGTTTTAGGGTTTCCCGCCGTGGAATATTTAATTTAACCCTAATTTCAATTAACAATTTCAACGTAGAAATAAGAGTTTCAAGACTCCACGTAGGCGCTTCCCTATGAACGCTTACTCCCCAATGAAACCTTGACCTCAGTCAAGACGTTTCTAACCTCCCTTTCGAGGGGAACTACAATTACTCTGATTTCATTCCCGTTAGGATATGTAGGCACAAGATGCGACGTCTTGCCGAGTAAACTTAGGACTAACCCTTAGGTCTTTAGGTCACTCTATCCCTTAGCTCAATATATATTAAAGCAGATAATAAAATATAAAAAAAGCATACAATAAACAAAAGGTTCCTGTAGAGTACTACAGAAGTTTAGGGTGCTAATACCTTCCCTAAGCTTAATCAACCCCTTACCTAGATCTCTCCCCGCATTGTCTTTACGATGCAAAATTAGGTTTTCCTCTTTTGACCTTTCCCTTCGGATAAATCAAAGAGCGGTTGTGAACTAAAGATGCGATTCAAATTAATTAATAATTTGATATCATATTCTAACCCAACAATTACATATTAAGAATTGCCTACTTGATAGAGAAGATCAATTCTAGGAATTGATATACATTGTTATACAACTTCAAACAATTGTAAAAATTTAGAGCTTATTTAACTCAAGACTTCCATCGGGGGTGGCAACTAGAGCTTATTGGACACTCCGAGTTATTTAACCAAGACCTCCACAGGGGCGGCAACCAGAATCCACTGGACATTCCGAGTCATTTAACCCAAGACCTCCACAGGGGGCGACAAACAAAATCCATCGAACTCTCTAAATTATTTAATCCAAAACCTCCACCGGAGATGGTGATTGAAACCCAATAATCTCTTTGAATTATTTAACTCAAAACCTCAACGGGAGCCACAATAAAAATTCATTGTAACTTCCATGTAATTTTATCTAATTAATTTCAAAAGAGATACTCGTTTCGTTTCATAATGAGTGACTCATTTAAAATAAAAAAAGTGTCACAAAATGAATGATCCTTTAAAATGTAATTTTTTTAATTCTACTCTTTGATAATGATTATTTTAATAAAAACATTATTTTCTCTTTCATTTGTTAATTTTTCTTAATTTTTAATATGTATGAAACGGTCTTCGAATCGTAGGATGGAGGGAGTATCAAATTAGTGTTTTTTGCATTAACAAAATTCATTACTCCTCCGTCCCACAATGAGTAATCCATTTGAAATAAATGAATGTTTCAAAATGAATGATCCAATTTTATTTCTAATGCATTTTTTCAAAATTTTATCCTTAATTAATATTATTTTTGTCATTCCTAATATATGATAAAGATACTTTAGTAAAAATATTATTTTCTCTCCTTGACTTATTCACTCCGACTGGCTCAGAGTCCAGACTAGAGAACCTATCCAGGTGCCGAATTAATCGCGTTATTTTGTATTGCATTGGTACTCCCTTTTTCCTCGTTACACCACACATAATTACACCATTACTTGTTTCATTTCCCTTTCTTCTCTTCTCTTCACCCTTCTTTTCCGCTGCCATGTTCTTTCTCTCTCTCTATTCCTAATTCATTCCCCATTCCACCATAACACAATCCTCTTCGTCATGACTGCAACTTC
Organism: Lathyrus sativus; assembly: GCA_963859935.3. Lineage (NCBI taxonomy): Eukaryota > Viridiplantae > Streptophyta > Magnoliopsida > Fabales > Fabaceae > Lathyrus > Lathyrus sativus. The sequence goes on from OZ012736.1 coordinate 514,997,944, forward strand.
TCTCATCACTATTACTCCCGACGAGCTCAGGTTTCAATGTATGTTCTTCTTCTCTTCATTTGATTTCTATCTGTAAAGATCGTTATATGAATTTATTTCCTTTGTTTTTCGTTGATGACGTTGTAATCTTAATTAGTTGTTATGGTTATGATGTTTATTATGTAACCAGTTGAGCTGGAAAAGCAAACATTTTGCGATCTTAAAGTATTGAATAACACACAGGAGTATGTTGCTTTCAAGGTAATTTATGATACCTTCACATTCAACCGTTTATTTCTGATGCTAGTTTTTCTCTCGATTATTCTGATTGCATTTCATTCTGTTTGGTGTTTGCTAGGTCAAAACCACTTCCCCTAAGAAGTATTTTGTACGGCCAAATACAGGAGTTATACATCCCTGGGATTCATGTATCATCAGAGGTACTTTTCTTTTTCGGGAATTTTCTGTCTTTACCCTTTGGTTCCAATGGAAAATGTGCCCGGCCCTGGTAATCCGGAGTTCGGCCGAGAAATAAGTCAAACATGCCAAGTATTGTTTCAATCAGGGTCTATTATGTAGAACCGACACCCTTGAAAACAAGTGTGTCTGTGTCTGAGTCGGACGCTTCTGATTACACCCAAAGAAGATCTTGATAAGAACACCCTTTTTCGTTTTGGCTTGAAATTGAAACCCTTTTTCAAGGTCTTCAAAGTTTAGAAAGATTGAAATGCTTAATGTAGATATATGCATGTGATCACATTACTAAACAGCTATCCTATATGGACCTTAATTTTGTAATTGGTCATTTCATATGATACAGAGATACTAGACTCGAAATCAATCGGATATGTGCACTTTTTTCCTGAACTTGGAGTTCTTTTTGCATTCTGTAGTATTAGCATCTGTCATATTGTCCGATTTTTGTACTTGTACAGTCACTCTCCAAGCTCAACATGAATACCCTCCAGACATGCAATGTAAAGACAAGTTCCTCTTACAGAGTACAATAGTGAGTCCAAATTCTGATGTTGATGATCTTCCTCAAGATACGGTAAGAAAGTAACTGTCCTCAACATTGTCCTCTCAACTGTATCAGTTATATGAGCTGAAAAGAAGAAAAAAAATGATCACGGATACTGTTATTTTTGTTTGCAGTTTACTAAGGATAGTGGTAATTCAATAGAGGATTTGAAACTAAGAGTCTCGTATATTTCCCCCGCCCCAACCGAAGGAGGCTCTGAAGATGATGCGAAGAATTCCACACAAAAACTTGATTCATCTTCTGTGAGTGTCTTCTCTTCCACCATCTTTTGTGCAATTCAGTTTCAAGTTTCATTTTCATTCTTGAATGTGAAGGAAATGAAAAATAGTTTCAAGTATCATTTTCATTCTCTAATTTTCTTTCCTTGAAGAGTCAGGCTGTACAGGCCCTGAAGGAAGAAAGAGAGACCGTTCTCAGACAAACGCGGCAGCTTCAACAGGAACTGGTAATTGTGTTACATGTTTCCTCCATAGTGTAGAGTGATTAGTTGGACTTGAAATTAACATTGAATAAAAGCCTTTCTGTTTTCACATTGGATGGCATCACTTATAAATCTATAATAATTGTATGATGCATCATGCAGTTAAGAGCTATTACAAACTAATATCCAATAATACACTGGTTGTCTTTGAATGTGTAGGACATGCTGAAAAGGCGAAGACACCAAAGTGGCGATCCTGGCTTTTCCTTCACCTTCGCCGTTTTTGTTGGTCTCCTTGGATTTTTGCTTGGCTTTCTTTTGAAAATTTTATTCTCTTCACCATCTACAGAATAATTCAAACTGTTCAAAACCTTGCATGCATGCAGACTTTCGGCGTTGTTCACTGTAAAAGTGTAAAGTTCTATATTCTTTTAAATGAGATTTTCAATTTCCTTCTTACCTTGCAGCTTAACAATAGCTTCTGAAGAGATTGCTGCATTATTTTTGTCAGTGCTCGAGATAAATTTTATGTACACTTTTTAAATTGCTCATGTTTCTCTGTAAATTTCATGTTCTTAATTTGTGAAACAGGTAAAAATAATATCAGATCACTACAAAGATTAAGTGTTTGTTGGTGTTAATGCATATAAATCTATATAGTTAAAAAATGTATTTCACTTAATTTTCTATTAAAATACTTCTATACAATTCATATTTATTTCCACCTATGGGATGTAACGTGCCACCCAGCTGTTGGTATTGAATCTTCACTTGCTGATATAATACACATTGAGATACATACTCCGCAACATCCTTCTTCATTTCTGGCCACCGATAGTTCTTTTTCAAGTCTTGTTATATCTTTGTCGAACCAGAGTGGAAGGTAAAGTGACTCTTGTGCGCTTTCTCCAAACTTCTCCAGAAGGTCATACTCGAGATCATCAATTATGTCGTATACATCTCTTTTATGCTGAGAGCATCCACTACTTTGTTAGTCTTACCACGATGGTACTTTAACTCAAAATCATAGTATTTCTAGAAATCTTTCCACCTACGTTGGCGTATATTTAGCTCCTTGTGATCAAACAAGTACTTCGAACTCTTAGGATCGCTAAACATTTTAAAGCGAATACCATAAAGCTAGTGTTGCCACACCTTGAGAGCAAAGACAATCACATCTAATTCAAGATCATGAGTTGGATAGTTCTCCTCATGAGTCCAACTGGTGATAAGCATACGCCACCACTTGACCACTCTGCATTAATACACATTCTAACACTACAAAAAACAATGCTATTTGTCACGTGATTTAGTGACGTGATATTCATGTGGCAAATAATGATGGTTGCGACGTGAATATCACGTCACTAAATTATTATATTATTAAACAAATAGAATTCAGGTTTAACAAGAATTTAAAAAAAAAAATTGTGAAGTGATTCCCACATTGCAAAATAAGAATTAAAAATAAAAAATCCAAACTATACGTTTTCACGTGGGGGAAATTTGAACATTTCAGATTTTCAATTGTGACGTGAAACTCACGTCGCAAACTGAAATTTAAAAATTAAAAAAAAAAAAAAAAAAAAAGTGAAAATCTGCTCAGTCTTGAAAATGATGGGTCTAACAAAAAATTTGACCGTTGTAGCGTTTGCAGCGTAGGAATCACATCACTAATTTCCGACGTGAAAATCCCTTCTCTGCAACTTTTCCGGCGTGGTTCTCACGTGACTGTGTTCCGAAGCGTATCCCACGTCGCAAATTCTCATATATATATTTTAGTTTTCAGCTCCAGAATTTTCACTTCGTCGCTTTTCATAATTTCTCTTTTTCTTCTTCTTCTTCTTTCCTCCACAACCAACCGAGATGTTGTTTCTCTTCCTCTTCTTTCCTCCACAATGCCTCTCACACCATTTCCACATCTTTATTGTTCTTTCTTCATTCAAAGGCATGCTTCTATCTAGTTTTTTATTTTTATTTTCGTTTTTAATTTTATTTTAATATTTTTAAATTTTGGTGTTTGTTGTTTAAAGAAAAATATTTGATAGATTGTAAGAGCTCATCAAGCAAGATCAAAGATTCAAAGTTAATTGTTGCTTCGTTAAGATATTTTTGTAATTTTAATTATTTATTTTTCAAATTTATATGAATGAAATTATATATGAGATTGTTTGGTTGTTGATGTGTACAAATAAAATATATAGGTTATATATGAAATATATAAAGTTATTTAGATTATTTATGTTATTTATTTGTTTGTAATTGGTGGTTGTTGTGTGAAAATGAAATAAATAGGTTATTTATTTTTTAAATATGTTATTTTTTATTAAAAATAAAATATATGTTATATTTTATATTTAATATATTTTTTAAACTATTTTATATATTTTTAAAATAGAATTTATAAAAAAAATCAGCAAAATTTATAGGTTATATTTAAAATATTTTAAAGGTTATATTTAATAAGTTATATTTAATATATTTTAAAATGAAAATAGAATTTTATAAATTATATTTAATACATTTTTCTAAACAGAAATTATAAAAAAAAATTAGAAAAAATAGATTTTAAAAAGGTATTTTTATTAAACAGAATTATAAAATTAATTTATTAAATTTAATTATTAAATAGAAATATTTATATTAAAAAGTATTTTTTAGAAAAAGTTACTTGTAAAAGAAAGTATATAACTAATATGAAAAAGTTATATTAATATGTTATGTAGATTTATTAAAAAACATAATTTTAAAACAAACATAGTTTGTAAAATATTTTGTTAAAAACCAAAATTTTAAAACAAATAAAAAAATATTAATTAGAAAATAATTAATATTAAGTTTATTTTTATTAGGTTAAAATGTATAACTAGATTTTATATTCAAAATATGTTATGTGGATTTATTAAAAATAGAATTGTAATATTTGTATTTATATATTTTTATAGTAAGGAAATATTTTTAAAACAATGTTATAAAATGTAGAGTATTTTTATTTAAGTAATATTTCTATTTGTATTAGGTTAAAATATGAAGTAATATTTTTATTTAAGTAAGTATATATGTTAAGTATAATTATAAAATGTATAATATGTATTTATGAAATGTAGAATTTGATATAGTATGAAATATAGTTATGTTTAAAACAATGTGAAAGGAATTATATTATTTCGCATATATTAAAATCACATTTTAATTAAAATGATATATAATGATAATACAAATGTGCAGTATGCAATATTTTTGTTAGTATCGTAGTTGGATGTACGATAGAACGTTACAAGGCAAATGTGGACATTTGCTCAAGAATATTGTCGAAGTGAAGGAGGACTAAGATGTTCTTGTCTTAAATGTGAACTTAGACCTATAATTAGTGACCCAGAGGAAGTAGAACGCCATTTGAAGAGGAAGAGTTTCAATAAAAATTATTGGGTTTGAACATATAATGGAGAACACCTGCCGAGTAACGCACATGCAAAGACAACTAATACACACGCATCAAGCAATCGATCACATATGGAATTTGAGTAACAATTTAATTTGATCGATTATATGGTTGGCAATGTCTTTGGAGTAAATGTGACATATGATGAACCTCAAGATTTTGATGGGGAAGAGTTGTCGAATGAGAAGCGTAAATTTTTTTATCAATTGTTGAAAGAAATGAATACGCCGTTGTTTGAGGGGTCGGAAAATTCAAACTTATCAATGTGTGTGAGATTATTGGCCGCAAAGTCAAATTGGAATGTTCCTGATCAGTGCTTGGAATACTTTGCAAAAATGATGTTGGATGCGACTCCTACGAAAGACAACTTGCATACAAGTTATTATGATGCAAAGAGGTTGGTGACGAAGTTGAGTTTAGAAGTAAGAAAGATTGATTGTTGCATAAATGGATGCATGATGTTTTATGACAATGAGTTTGGTACTAATGATGGGTCGCTGGATGAATGTAAGTTCTGTAAAAGTCCGAGATATCAAGTTCATAGTAAAGTCATTAGCCGTAAACAAAAACGTGTAGTAGTGAAGTTCATATTTTATTTACCGATAATACCAAGGTTAAAAAGATTGTTTGCTTTAATGCATAATGCAAGTCAAATGATGTGGCATCATACAAACAAAACAAGTTCAGACACTATGCGGCATCCATCTTATGGTGAGGCATGAAAGCATTTTGGTAGGGTATGTAACACCCCAAATTTAATCGGAATATTTTAATTTATTTATTTAATTAAGAATATTCATATTTTGGGTGTTTCCGGTGATTTTCGGTGTTTTGTGGAAGTATGGAGAATTATGCAATTTATGGGTTATTTATTTAATTGATAGAATATAATATTAATTTATTAATATTATTATGAATTAAAATAAATATAAGAGGAATAAAGGGTAATTTGGGCAATTGAAAAGAGTAAGTGAGGGTATAATGGAGAAAGTCCAATTGTGTGACCCAAGTCTAAGTTTGCCAAAATAGAATTCTGAAGGTTTAGGATTCATTTTGTTAACCGTGAAAAGAATGGAGGTCAGAGCTCTGAGGAGGGAGAAGTGGAGGCAAAAGCTTCGGAAGATGCCCGGAGATAATCGTTAAAGCTTTGAATCGACTAAGGTATGGGGAGTATCATTGTTCATGATTTTCTATGTATGCCTTTTGATGTGTTTATGATTGGTTTGGGGGTTTTAGGGGGAATTATGAGAAAAATGGGATTTTGGCCTTTGTGGCCAAAATCTATCGTTGAGATTTTGACCGTGATAAGATTAGAAGGTTATGAGAACAAGTGACCTATGGCCTTCGTGGCCTAGATCTATCATAGAGGGGGTAACCTAAAGATTTTAAGGGTAAAGATGGGAAATAATGATCTTTGGCCTTCGTGGCCTAAACATTTAATTGAGGAATTAGGGAAATTGATGATAAGATTATGAGATTATGGCTTATGGTATGCAACACTGAATATTGATATGAGAAAGGGAAATCTTAGGCCTTCGTGGCCAGAACCTTGGGTTGTGATATGTTTGACCCTGTAGGAATAAGAATGTTCAAATGTGAGTAACTCTGATGCACTCAGAGCAATTGTAGGAAAATAGTGACTTAGGCAGTGCAAATGTTGCCAGATTGGCCTAATAAACCATAGATTTTGTGTCGTTATCGTTGTATAACCTTAGGGATGATTTGGGGGCATTGGGTAAGTGAATCGTATGAGTATTTGGGAAAGAATCAGTTCTGGTCGTAACAGGTTTTGCTGTCATCGCACTGTTCGCCTAGCGAGCATGCCAGCGAAGACTCGCCTAGCGAGCACGCCAGCGAACGTAGCAGAGTTCACGAAATTTGATCGTTTTGCAGCAATGCCTTGATGTTTGATTATGAGATTTATGAGATGGATTACCATGAGTATGGCAGTGAGGAATTATGTGATTAATAGGCGATAGTGTGAGAATTATCGCGAGTATAATTGATGAATTAATATGAGATGATATGGGTAGTATTAGGAATTAATATATGATAATATGTGGTAATATGGTGGGCTAATATGAGGATGACTATGATGCAAATATGTAATTATTATGATGAATTATATGACGATTTCCATGATGTGTGATGATGATGAGTATTATGATGAATTATGTGATAACATGGGATATGTTGATTTATGCGATGATGATGATTATTATGATGAATTATGTGATAACATGAGATATGTTGATTTATGCGATGATGATGATTATTATGATGAATTATGTGATAACATGGGATATGATGATTTATGTGATGATGATGAATTATGTGATAACATGAGATATGGCAATTTATGTGATGATGATGACTATGTTGATGAGTTATGACGTATGATGAATATGATGAATGATGATGCACCATATGTTGTTATTATGAGGATTATTGTGACGTGTGCATCATGCATTCGTATGCATCCGGACTTCGGTTCAGGACCTCGATTACTTTGGCTTCAATCCCACTGTGTGGATGTGAAGTATTATGATATGCTCTGGTTCTCTAGTAGAATCGATCCTACTGATGGGGATCTATGGAGGGTTGATGGCCCAGTGTCCATCGAGCTGTGATGATTGGTACCACATGCATTGAGTCTATGTTGCATTTGCATTTATGAGCCTTTGTGTATAAATTATGACGTTGTGGCCTTCGAGGCCTATTGAAGGATATGAATGTGTTGAATACGAATATGACGCCGTTTATGCATTAATTGTTATACATTGATTATTATGAATTGTTGTACTCACCCTGCCTGTTTGAATGTAACCTCCACGTAGGTAACGTGCAGATGAGCAAGTTTAGCCGTGGACGCCGTCGATGAGTCATTTTGAAGGTTGAGTTATTAGTTGATTTAGGTGACTAGAGGGTCTTGCTCTGATATGTAACATCGGGTTGGGTTCTTTGAGTTGGTTTTATATCAGTGGGTTATTTTACTTATTTTCCCTTATGAGGAGAAACCTTGATTTATGCTTTGAGTTCCGATGTTTTGATGTATTTTGGGGAAAACTCGTAGTTACGGAGTATGGACCTATTTTGATGACTTTGAGGAATGTACGCCCTTTTAGTGGCTTTTTAATGAGATTTATTTATTCACTCTGATTTTTATGTTATTTTGCCTTGATAATTTGGGGGTAGAAAAAGGGTGTTACAGGGTACATTCTGATTTTGTTGCAGAACCTAGAAATGTCAGGCTCTGTTTATGTTCTGATGATTTTACTCCATATGCCCACGCGTCCGCAATTGCATATTCTTGTTGGGCAGTTATCGTAACCCATTACAACCTTCTTCCAGAGATGTGCATGACAAAACCATACATGTTTTTGACTTGCCTCATTCCAGGACCGTTAAGTCCTAAAGCCAGAATCGATGTGAATTTACAATCTTTAATAGATGATTTAAAGAGGTTGTGGATTGTAGAATGAACTTATGATATATCTCGCAAACAAAACTTTACTTTGCGAGTTGCCTTGATATGGACTATGAATGACTTTCCCGCGTATGGAATGTTATCTGGTTGGGGTACGCACGACAAAATGGAATGTCCGCATTGCATGGAATTTATAAAGGCTTTTACTTTGTAATTTTGGGGAAAAATTTTGTGGTTCGATTGTCACCGCAAATTTCTACCACGAGACCATGTCTTTAGAAGAAACAAGATTGATTTCAAAAAAGATGTACAAGTAAAAGATTTGCCTCCCCCTTGATTGTCATCATAGGAAATATGGAATCAAGTTTTTGAACTGCCAAACTTCACAGATTATGGTGAAGCATGCAAAATTCAAGGATACGGGGTCAAACACAATTGGAAAAAAAAATATATTTTGGGACCTCCTATATTGGAAAGATAATTTGTTGTGACATAATATTGATGTTATGCATATTGAGAATAATTTTTTCGATAATGTATTTAACACAGTAATGGATGTTCAAGGAAAACAAAAGTTAATGAGAGGGCTAGAAGGGACATGGAAATTTTGTGTGATAGAAAATACTTGGAGTTGAAGTCTCGGCCTAATGGAAAACTATTAAAACTCAAGGCTTGTTACAGTCTAACTTCGCAAGAAGCTAAAGCGGTTTGTCGAATGGTTAAATGAATTAAGAATGCCCGATGGTTATGCTTCAAATTTAGCAAGGTGTGCTGACGCCAAAACTGGGAAGTTGCATGGAATGAAAAATCATGATTGTCATGTTTTCATGGAACGATTGCTTCCAATTGTGTTTAGTTCACTACCCATCCATGTACTTAATCCGCTAACTAAAATAAGTCAATTTTTCAGAGATATTTGTGCGTCAACTTTAAGATTCGATAGCATCATTAAGTTGGACCAAAATATTCCAGTAATTCTATTCAAGTTGGAACGAGTTTTTCTACCTGGTGACTCTATGGAACATCTACATGTGATCGTGCATATGAAGCCTATCTTGGTGGCCCCGTTCAATACAAGTGGATGTATCCCTTTGAAAGATTCATGGGTGATTCAAAGCGATCAGTGAAAAATAAAGCTAAAGTTGAAGGATCAATATATGCACATTACTTGCATCGGGAAACATCACATTGTTGCAGTCATTATTTCAATCATTTGATCTTAACTCCAAGAATCATAAGGAATGCATTTGATGTTAACAAAAGAAGTCAGTTTACCTTGTCAGTCTTCGGTCGTCCCTCTAGAAAGGAGAATGTGTATTAGCTAACCCAAAAGAATTGCAATCTGCACATGTTCATGTCTTGATTAATTATGTTGAAGTTAGGTCATATCTTGAGTAAGTATACCCTTAAATACCTATTTGGGTTTACTGATTGAATTATTACATTCTAACAAATAATATGTTTCTTTATAAGGCATTTAATGCCTCCTATTTTCAAAGCACCGGCGAACAAGCAACTACCGGTCATATACATGCATCTTTTCCAGCATGGTTCAAGGAACAATTGTCATGCATTGTTGCACCGACTCAAGAAATACTCAATTTGAGAAACTTGTCTAAAGGCCCTGTTCAAAGAGAAATTGAATGACACACATACTTTGTGAACAGTTATAAATTTTACACCCATGCCTGGACAGAAGGGGAAAAACCATAAATAGCGGTGTATTTGTTAAAGGAGTTACAAATGGTGGTGAAGACGACTTCTATGGCGTTGTTACGCATATTTACGAGTTGATATACAATTATTGGTATGATCCATCTGCCAGGGGCAAAAAAATAGATAAGAAATATAATAATGTTGAGATTCGCATGGAAAGAATATACAAAGAGTGTGACCCTTTCATAATGTCACATATCGTTAAGCAAGTTTATTATGTTTCTTACCCTTCAATTCAGCCACGTAAACGTGGATGGTGTGTTATAATCAAAACAAAACCATTGGGTCATAATGAAACTGACGATCTAGTGGAAGATGCTACTTACCAACATGATGAAATTTCTCAAATTTATGATGTGGTTAAAGTTGAACAAATTACAAATTTGTGTGATACATTGACCGAGGGTCATCAAATTGATGCATCTGTGTTGTTGGTAGATAATAATATGGATGAAGAGCATGAAGAGTTTGGATCTGAGGATATTATTGGATCAGATGATGAAAATAATATGGATGAAGAACATGAAGAGTTTGAATAGATAGTTTTTATTAATTTTACTTAATGTATTAATGTGTTCGGGCAGTTTTTATTAATGTATTATTAGTTTTATATGAATGGAAATGATTTTTATGTAGTGTGTGTATATATTGTGTTGATTTATTTATTAATAACCCTCTCAAAATATATAGAATGCTACCCCAAATTGACAAGGGTAAGGCTAAGGAGACCCAACCCCGTTCGAGAGCTAAGGTACGTGACCCTCGCCCATGTATGCTTCTCGCCCTTAGACTCAGACAGATCTAATGTCTATAGACACTTCACAACCATTTACGATATTACTATCCTCTTCCCATATGGTTCCATATAGGAATCCATCTTTTATTAGTCTGTTTGGGGGATCCTTCATGTTGCAGCTTGGGGGATCTAGTTTTCCTCAGGTACCATCTTCCTTCAAGCAGCATCCTGGGGGATCTAGTTTTTATGGGGGATCTAGTTTTCCTCAGCAGTATTCCTTCACGTAGCAGCTTAGGAGATCTAATTTTCCTCAGTAGACTTCCTCCACGCATCAGTCTGGGGGATCTGGTTTTCCTCAACAGTATTTCTTCATGCAACAGCTTGGAGGATCTAGTTTTCCTCAGCAGACTTCCTTCACGCACCAGCTCGAGGGATCTGGTTCTCGCATTCCACATCCCACATATATACCTGTGCGTCAGGAGCAGGATGACCCTATTTAGAAGGATGATGAAGTTCATGAGGAGCAGACAAATCCTATTGCAGAGGAGACTTTGATGGTTGAAGAACGACATGTTATTAGGCCCAATGGATCAGGGTATGTTTTTAATTTATAATATTTATTTAACTATATATTGTCATTTTTATATTTAATACTTATTCAAATTATTGTTGTTGTTTAGTTTTGATCCGTGTCGGCTTGCTGCAAAATCTGTAAATCGGGTCATTCAATTGATGTATACAAAACTCATTAAGTTTTTTGGAGAGCTCCCAGATACTAAGAAAGATATATGGTTTAATAAATTTAAGGTAAATTATATTTTTATTAAATTTATGTTATTTTATAATTATATTTTGTTATAAATATCTAACATTTTATTTGAATGTCATACAACATGCAAGAAAGATGTACGTGGCAAAAATTTGACGAGGTCAAGATTAAATAAAAAATTAGAAGTAAGGTATTTAGTCGACTATTTACATGCTTAGGAATGCTAGACAACGTTGGGAAAGAGATCAAACTCATCCTAACTGGATAGGCGAGGAAATATTTGTGAAACTTATTGAGTAGTGGAAGACAGAAGATTTTCAGAGAAGATCTGAACATGCAAAAAAGATGAGGGCATCTGAAGCAAATGGTTGTCTTAGTACAGTTGGAAGTATCAGTATTGGCGAACATCGTCGACGAATGGTAATTATAACTATTTTTGTAATTTATATTTCATATTATTATATACATATTTAATTAAACTTAATTATTTTAATTAGAAAAAGGATTTGGGGAAGGAGTCACAGATTAATGAGCTATTTGTTAAGGCCCGAACCAAAAAATCGAGAGAGTTTGTTGACGACCGTTCCAAATCAACCTTGATAACTTGTTTATATTTCATTATTTCATTTCATTATTGTATATAACTAAATTTTTTAAACTATATTTAATTTTTTTTATGTGTGTGTAAGAGTTGTATCAGACCTTGCTTGCCTAATATCTAGCTGAAAAACCTCAGTAAATTTAAATTGGGAATGCACCACTTGATCCACGTGTGAGTCTTTATATTTGGAGTTTAACAGTAGGCGGGAAGGGAGAAAATGAGTTTTTTTTGTATTGGGTCTTTGGCTGCCGACTATAAAAAAGGGAACCGAACTTTATTTCAAAGACCAAAAGACGGAGAAGAAGGATCTTGTCCACCAGAATTGACACTTGAAATGTTGGCAACAGTGAGACAACTAGCTCTATCTAAGGCGAGATGAGAGACAGAGGCACGTGAGGCAGCGCTAAAGGCCGAAATGGAGGAAATGAGGAATAGGCACAATGTTGAAATGGAGTAAATAAAGAAGAGTCAATCCGATATGGAGGCACAAATGCGAAATTTTTTTGTCTCACAATCGAATTGTTTTGTTCAAGATGATGATAAAGAATATGAAGATGTTATATTTAGCAGTGACGATGAATAACTTTTTTTTAATTATTATTTATGTTTGTGACGTGAATATCATGTGACACTTTTTTATTTATTATTATTTATGTTTGTGACATGAACATCATGTGAATAAATATTTTATATTTTTTAATAATTATATTTATTAAAAAATTTGAATTTTTTAATCAAAAATTATTTTAATGTTTACATTTTATTATTTATTAATTTGTTTTATTCATTAATATTTATTAATTTTTATATTTTATAAAACACATCAGTGAAGTGAAATTGACGTCACTAAAATTAAAACAGGTTTGACTTTTGTGACGTGAAAACCATGTCACTAATTAGTGACGTGGAAATCACGTGGGAACATTTCCACTCATGTCAGTAATTAGTTACGTGAATTTTACGTGGGAAAAAATTTCCAGGGATGCTCCTCCGACGTGCTCTGCCCACGTCGCAGACTTTGGTTAGCGACGTGATTTTGGACTTAGTGACGTGAATATCATATGAAAAATAGAAATATTTCTTGTAGTGTAAGTCCTTCTTGGATGCATCACAAAACATTTCATACGATTAGGTAGGATCTAGAATGATTAAAAATAGGGTGATAGTTAACTTTTTTTTCAACTTCTGAAAATGCTTATCACATTCTGAATTCCAAACAAACGAAATATCCTTTCTGGTGAGTCTGGTCAAAGGTATATCCAACTTAGAAAGTTCGATCATAAACCTCTAATAGTACCCTACTAAGTCCAAAAATCTTCTGACCTCTAAGGCATTCTTAGGTCTTTCCTAATTAATCACGACTTCCACTTTAGAAGGGTCTATAGATACACCTCCTTGCGAAATAACATCCCAAAAAAACTTGACTTCTGACATCCAAACTCACACTTGCTGAATTTGGCACAAAGCAACTTCTCCCTCAATACTACAATTCTCAAGTGCTCTTCATGCTCTTGAGATGTGTGAGAATAGATCAAAATGTCGTCTATTAAGATTACAACAAACTAGTCTAGGTAATGTTGAAATATCTGGTTCATATAATCCATGAAGATATCTAGGACATTCGTTACTCCAAAAGGCATCACAAAGAACTCATAATTCCCATATCGGATTTGAAATGCATTTTTTAGAGTGTCTGAACTCTTTACCTAAATCTAATGATACTCCGACTGTAGATCAATCTTCGAGAACACTAAGGTTGTTTTCAACTGATCTAGGAGGTTATAAATTCGTGGTAAAGGATACTTGTTCTTAATAGTTACTTTGTTCAATTGGCGATAATCTATACACAACCGCATACAATCATCCTCTTTCTTCTTCACTAAGAGAACAAAAACACCCCAGGGAGATACACTAGGCCACATGAAATGTTTTTCCAATAATTCCTCTAGGTGTACCTTCAATTCTCGTAACTCGACGAGAGACATCCGATAAGGAGCGATAGATGTCAGTGTTGTCCTTGGGACTAAATCTATAAAGAATTCCACTTCCCTTTCATGAGGTAAAGAAGTGATGTCCTCTAAGAATACATATGGAAACTCGCACACAATCAGAATAAAAGAAACATTTCTACTCTCTCCTGAATCCATGGTGAGAATCAAAAGGCAAACTTTGTCTTTGGAAAAGAGGCAGTGAATCATATTAAGAGTACCTTCTAACAATGTAGATATCACTTCCTCAAGAGTTGTTGCTTCTTTGGGAATGAAGTGGGCTTTCTCCTTGCAACCAATATATATCGAATTGGCAGAGAGTCAATCCATCCCTTAAACCACATATATCTTTTTGAGAGGTAGACAAATCAAATTAATTATCAAAGTGTGGTCGTTCACCGTAATCGGACAACACTCGCACACCTGGGAAGTCTCCACACTATCATCATGGGTGGTGTTGACGGTCATAGGAGCGGGTGGCCAAACGACTTCTAAACCAAGTCTATCAATACATTCGGTAGAAATGAAAGAGTGTGTAACTCCACAGTCGATGTTGGATTCTGACTTGGAGGCTATTAATTAGAATCTAAAGGTTTAAGTCTCGTAGAATCTTTGTTACTTGTCATACATTTTATGCATTTGCATTATAATTTCTATGAGTATTGAGTTTGATGAATGAAGGCAAATTTGGATATTTATAAGATGTTTATTTTGCTTTATTCAAGACAATGCAATTTTTTTAGCTCACTGATATTAGAACTATTGGATTGGTGTTGAGTTTGGCTAGTTCACCATTGGTTGGTGATTTGTTAAAGCCTTTTTGCACGTGAAGTATTTGTTAAATTGTTGGTTATGTTCTCTTTCTCACCATTTTGGAAGCATAAATGATGTCCATGATATTGATGAATATACAAGTATACGAAAGACTTAGTGTTACATCTCATGCTTATTTTTATTACATCGATTTAAGGAAGATCACCATTAGTATATTTTTTTTAGTGTTGAAGATATAAGCCCATTCTCTTGGGAAAGTTGCTTTTTTTAACCATTTTATTTTATTGACTTTTTATGCAGAGTTTATGGCAACTTAAAGCATACTTGATGTGACAGTAAGAATGTCTGAGATAATTGTTAGTTTGAAAATTTATCCTTGAAATTGGATATACTTTGAAACTACTTGTTAAATTGGATTACTTTATGATGCATCTTATAGTCACTTTTAGAGTTGGTAAACTTTCGTTTTGCTTCATATTGTGATTAGTTATAACTGACAGAGTTTGGAAATTCATTGGAGTTTGGAGCGTGTAGTGATGCCTTGGAGTCAATTGTGTTGGAAGTTTTGGATTGTCGGCCTATGATTTGAAGTCACATATACATGTGTCTGTTTCTTTATTTTGCTGCCATGTTTTGCGCATGTGATTAGTCTATATTGACTTTGTTGATGGTGTTTCTACTAGATGGTTAAACTTTGACATATAATTTATGTTTGGTAGTTAAACTTTGTGCCCATGGTTGGTTTTGTTGATGTGCTTCTATTCTATGGTAGTTAAACTTTGATTCTTATGTTAAGTGGTTAAACTTTGAGGTGTGTTTTCTATTTAATGGTTAAGTTTTTATCTTCTATGATTTTGATCTTAGTCGATGTATTTTTGAATTATCTTTTATTTTCTTTCAATTTGATGTATTTTTTTAATATTTCTCATTTCAAATTGGAAATATTGTGAATACCTTCTAACTCATAAAAGACTATTAGAGATATAATAAAATAACTATTAATTAGAGTTGGTTACTAGTTTGTTAATACCTATAAATAGATTTAGAGTAATCAAATACACTCATCTTTATCATTTGTAATACTTCTACTCTTATCAATAAGCAAGTTTGAACATTTCTTCTCACTTCTTTCTTTCCATGAATGTCATATTTCACAATATTAATCTATACAATTGTCTTACTAATATTATTTAATATAATTTATTTTTAATTCTTTCATACATTGAAAACCATCTTACTAATATTATTTAGTATAATTTATTTTTAAATCTTTCATACATTGAAAACCATCTTAATTGATCATAAAGTGTGAAACAAATAAAAATGTTTAAAATAAATAATTATATAAGAACTCTTAATTTTTGGGATTTCTTTTACCACAATAACTATATTTTGGTCTAATATTATCCAAATTTTTATCTTTCTCTCATAAATTATATTATACCCAACTTTTAAACCGAAAAAAATTTAAAAAGGGTGCCAATAAAACTAAAATCCCTCTTAAATTTGTAAGGGGACACTAATAAAAATAGAACTCCTTTTAGAATTTGTAACGGAGCGCCAATTAGATTAAAGTCTTCTCTTAGATTTGTATGGAACGTCAATAGAAATAAATCATCCTCTCTAATTTAAAAGGGGGACGTCAATAAAATTAAAGTCTCCTTTTGTTGATTTATTTAGTTAATTTATAATATATATTATATTATATAATATTATAAAGTTTATTATTATTTTAATATTTTTTTTGTATAAATAGAACTGATCATCATCAAATTTCTTCAAATCTCTTCTCATTTTTTTTAATTATTTTTTTAAAAATTTCTTCCATTATGTATATTAGAAGATATGTGCATTCTATTTTTTTTAAACCAAGTTTTTCATAAAGATTCTTTTTTGAACATCTAAAGTTTAGAGCAGTTAGAAAAGAATTTAAATAGTTGGTTAGAAGGAGAGATTCAAGATGGGGGATGAATTAAAAGTATTAAAAGACTTGTTTCATACATTTCAATGACAAATGACAATAATGCTATGCAGCGTATGTGGTGCGAATTAAAGATGACAACGACGTTAGGGCAATGATGTCTGCAAGAGATGATATTATTTTGATTGTTATTATCTCTTAGTTATTTTGCAATGTTAATTGTTTTTTAATTTATAGTTTGTGTTGTTGTTATTGACGCATTGTTGTTTGTTGTCTAACCAAAAGTTGTTATCCATATTAAATTCAAAGGTTACAAATTTTTTATCTAAAACTTGTTCCAACATTGGGACAATATTTTTCATGTGTGACTGGGAAGACGACATACTCCACCCAATCTTTCCATTTTTTCAGTTGTATCTATTTTGGTTCTAATTCGTGTGTTTTTGGAGTGACATTTTTTGTTCCTTCTCATATTTTTGTTGTGGTAAATTATGTACCCTTGATATGTAGATTAGTAGTCCTCACTAGCTACCACTGGGAAACTATTATTATAGATACCACTATGCCAAAACAGACCTTTAGCAGCGCTTTTTTTGACCTTTAGCAGCGCTTTAAAGCGCTGCCTAAAGTGGCGCTGCTAAAGGTAAAGGCAATGCTTTTTTACCCCTTTAGCAACGCTTTTTAAAGCGCTGCCTAATCTCCCCCCCCCCCCCTCCCCCCCTTTAGCAGCGCTTTATTAAAGTGTTGTCTTAGACCCCCCCCCCTATAGCAGCGCTTTATGAAAGCGTTGTCTTAGACCCCTCTTTCCCCACCTATAGCAGCGCTTTTTTAGCAGTTTCTCTGTCCCCTTTAGCAGCGCTTATACATAAAAGCGTTGTCTAATGTGCACGTTTTGAAAAAAAATTTTTTCCTGATTAATGACATTTTTTATATATTTTTCAATAAACCTGCTTATATTACAATACCTGCTTATATAATTTAGCCCTTTATTTCAGCACTTTGGCTTTATATACACAATTCAACACTTTGGCATTATGTGCACAATTCAACACTTTGACATTATATGCACAATTCAACATCACAAATTATATACAATTCCACTTTAATATATATAATTCAAAAGCTTCACAATTCAACATCACAAATTATATACAATTCTCAACTCGAAATTCACCATCACAAATTATACAATTCTACTTTAATTTCTTCCAATCTTCATTGCTGGCCATAATATACCTGTAATTCAGGAAAACTAAAGTATCAAATGAATGACATTCAAATATGTAAATAAGAATATATATATATATATATATATATATATATATATATATATATATATATATATATATATATATATATATATATATATATATATATATATATATATATATATATATATATATATATATATATATATATATATATATATATATATATATATATACACACACACATAAGAAACGTATAAATAAGAAATAATATGTTATTTTATTGAATGAGACAATATGTAATTTTACAAGTACCTTTAACATCTTTTTCTTTTTTTAGTTCGAAGGTGTTTTACTTGTCTCTTAACAACACGGACGGATGGATTGATCTAAATTCCCTCGCTATGATCATTTCTAATATATGATTCGTATGCTATAATATTCTCATCTGGATCATCCCTAACATAAGATTCATTCTCAACATCAACCTCCCCCTTTTCTCCAATGTTATCGTTGATTACTTTGTTGGAAAAAAGAACTATAGGCCATTTCGTACTTTTCAGATCAATGACATAGAACACTTTGTACCCCACCTTATTAAGATCCACTTGCAAAAAACCTGACTTATCCATACGTATGCCACTATTACTTTCAACCCACTTGCATCCAAAGATAGGAATCTGAAACTTCTCATAATCAAACACCCAAATACGCTCGATTACCCCAAAATACGAGGAAATGTGCATTGATTCGGCAAGCACAGTGACACCACTATTTTGCATTGTACTTTTATCATCTTGCTCCTTGGTATAAAATGTGTATCCATTAATTGCGTATGCGCTATAAGAAAACACATGCAAAGTTGGACCATATGCTAAACATCTCAACCTTTCTGTTATTGAAGCGGGATCAGAATAAAACTTTGAATAAATATGCTCTTTGAACCATGTTATAAAACTTCGATTGTGCTCACGTACTATCCAATTTTCATTTCTATTCAGATTTAAACCTCAGAGAACGTCCTTGTGCAATTTAACATACTGCTCAACCTCAATGTCATTGTGCAGAACATATAAATGCACTTGCTCCCGTTCATCCCTTGAAACTGTCACAACTTTATTTCCAATTAACTGTTTACCTACTACTTTTTCAACAACATCAGATTTTGGGAGACCAATGGATTGAACGTTGGACAAATATTCAGTACAAAACTCAATAGCTTCTTCAACAATGTATCGTTCAACAATACATCCCTCTGGTCGACTTCGGTTTTTCACATACCCTTTCAATATTTTCATATAACGTTCAACTAGATACATCCATCTCATATATGCAGGTCCACACAGTTGTGTCTCTTTCACAAGATGCACAACTAGATGTACCATTATGTCAAAGAATGACGGAGGAAAATACATTTCAAGCTCACACAAAGTAATAATTATATCTTTTTGCAATGTTGGTAAGATCGCAGGATCGATCACCTTACTACAAATAGATCTGAAAAAGAAACACAATTTTGTTATTGCGCCTCTCACTTTTTCTGGCAAAATAGAACGTATACCTATTGGTAGAAAGTGTTCCATAAGAACATGGCAATCATGTGTCTTTAAACTCTTTAACTTTAGGTCTTTCATAGAAACAAGTCTTCTAATATCTGAAGAGTATCCTTCTGGAACTTTAACTTCACTCAGAAACTTACACATTATCTTTTTCTCCTTTCTAGACAAAGTATATGCAGCAGGTGGTAGATAAGTGTGATTTCCTTTCTTCTGGGGTCCTAATTCATTTCTTATTCCCATTTCTACCAAGTCTTTTCTTGCTTTAAGGTCATCCTTAGACTTTCCTTGTATATTGAGTAACGTACCAATAACACTTTCAAATACATTTTTTTCAATATGCATAACATCAAGAAAATGTCGTACATACAACGACTTCCAATACGACAACTCAAACAAAATTGACCTCTTCTTCCACCCACGCGTGGTAAGCTTATGAGCAAAAGGCTTGCCAAACTGAGTACTCACATCTTTCACCTTTGCAAAAATTTGATCGCCAGTCAATGTAGGTGGTGCTCTATGTTGTTCTGAATTTCCATTGAATTCTTGCCTCCACCCACGGTACTGATGATTAGAACTTAAGAATCTACGATGACCAAGAAAGACATTCTTCTGACCAAATTCCAACCGCGTCCAATCTGTGTTTTCTTCACAGATAGGACACGCACATTGACCTTTAATGCTATACCCCGATAGATTTCCGTATGCTGGGAAATCATTAATTGTGCCAAACAACATGGCCCTCAAATTAAAACTTTCTTTCCTATATCCATCATAAACCTCCACACCGTTCTCCCACAAACTTTTTAAGTCTTCGATTAAAGGTGTCAGGTATACGTCTATGTCGTTTCCTGGTTGTTTAGGGCCAGAAATTAACATAGATAACATCATGTACTTACGCTTCATACATAGCCATGGAGGTAGGTTATAAATCATAAGAATTACAGGCCAGGTGGAATGTGAGATACTTTGCAGACCGTGCGGATTCATTCCATCAGTCGATAATGCCAAGCGAAGGTTTCTAGCTTCTTCTCCAAAATCAGGATAATCATTATCAATTTTCATCCACTGTGGTGAATCTGCCGGATGTCGATACTTCCCATCTATAATTCTATCATCTGCATGCCAAGTAAGGTGTTTCGCATCTGTTTCACTACGAAACATGCGTCTGAATCTCGGAATTATAGGAAAATACCATAAGACTTTTGCTGGTGACAACTTTTTCTTATACCGAGATACACCGTATTTAGGACACTCGTTTAATGATGCATACTCATTTCGAAACAAAATGCAATCATTTGGACAAACATGTATCTTATCATAGCTCATACCAATAGAGTATAACATTTTTTTAGCTTCATAGGTTCGATTGGGAAGAACATTATCCTCCGGAAGCATCTCTTGAAGTAGGGCTAACAACTCTGTGAAACTTTTATCCGACCATCCATTACCCGCCTTTAAGTTGTACAACTTTAATACCGCAGACAATCTTATGAAAGTAGTGCAACCTTTATACAACGGCTTCTCTGCATCGCTTACCAACCTCTCAAACATCTTTGGACAATCTTGAAGATCTTTTTCAAGTGCTTCTGCAATATCTTCGACTCGATCACAATCGTATGTATCCCTACCATTGTCCTTTGAAGTAGAGGTCGTATTGTTTTGGGGTTCAACATTCTCGTTACTTATCTCACCGTGTAGTGTCCAACATGTGTAACTTCGATCAATTCCATGTCTCATTAAATGAGATTCCAATTGAACCGCGTCAATTCGACGCCCATAACAGCAACCTAAGCAAGGACATGTGATCCTACTGGGGTCTTTGGCGTGTTCAACAGCAAACTTAACGAAGTTCGATACCCCATTCTCGTACTCTTTTGACAATCGATTAACAGACATCCAATTTTTATCCATAATAATTGAGTAGTCTAAGCAAAAACAGATAATACATGTAAAGAAATCACTAACTTCTAAGAAAGCTATACAGTAGGATGCTTGGAAACGATCACAACCTTGCTCTTCACAGGTAACCCCTATAACAGACAAAATATAAATTTTATTAAAATCATATTAATAATTTACAAAACAAAAATACTAGATAATCCACCAAAATATATCATATTAAAAATACTAGATAATCCATTAACATATAAAACCATATCAACATATAAAACCATAACAACATATATATATATATATATATATATATATATATATATATATATATATATATATATATATATATATATATATATATATATATATATATATATATATATATATATATATATATATATATATATATATATATATATATATATATATATATATATATATATATATATATATATATATATATATATATATATATATATATATATATATATATATATATATATATATATAACATGAAGCACATTCCTTCTCTCTACAAACAGATTGTTTCAATTTTAATACCAAAAGTTTCATCAACAAAAATATTTTCCAATAAATCTATCATATATTTTCCAATATTTTCCAATAAAGCGACAACAAATATTTTCCAATAAATCTATCATATATCATATATCAAGGTTCAAAGAAATATATAACAATGGTGAAAAGATCAATAAAAAAGAAAACCATAGTAAAACTACACATACCGTAACAATGTTGGAAATGCAATGGACGGAGGCACTCGAAAACGGACGGTGAACGGAAGACGGCGACGGCAACGGTCGGAGGGAGGGCGACGGCAACGGAATGGTTCTGGAGGGTATATAGGGCAAAGTTCGTTCGCCAGAGCAGAGGAGAAAGAAAGAAAAAAAGAAACTCGCGACTTCTGTATCTCTTAAAATTCTGGAGGGTATATAAAAATTATTATACTAATACTTTTAGCAGCGCTTTTTAAAAGCCTTTAGCAGCACTTTCATAGGGTGCCTTAGCAATGACATACAGCAGCACTTTATAGAAAAAGCGCTCTCGTAGGGTCCCCCTTTAGCAGCGCTTTTAAAAAGCGCTTTCAAAGGGTCCTCCTTTAGCAGCGCTTTTTAAAAGCGCTTTCTTAGGGTCCCCTTTTAGCAGCGCTTTTTAAAAAGCGCTGTCTTAGGCTCCCCCTTTAGCAGCGCTTTTTTAAAAGCGCTGTCTTTGGTATGTAATTTTTTTTCTTTTTTTTTTACTGACTATTTAGCAGCACTTTGTTATAAAGCGTTGTCTTTTTATGCGCTGCTAAAAGTCAATTCTGGCGTAGTGTACTGAATAAGTTTATGACTTTGTAAACATCTGATAGTTGCAAGAATAAGTCTTGACGATCATTGAAACATGCCACAATGGCATGGGAACAAGGCATACAGAAGGTTTGAAACTTTTCACAATCGCACCAATTTTTACGAATTTCTACCCGTTAGTATCCCATTGATCGACCATCATTGTGATCTTTTGTCTCGTCAACAACGAATGATTAATTTTGACGGTTAAATCCTCTGGTCGCGAATAGTGATCCCAATCTATAAAGATTGTTCTCACTAACGCAATAATGGGTAGGTTTAGTCCAATTGCGCTCCATTTTGTATGAAGTTTTATTTTTATTGACACCTTCGTACAAATTTAAGAGGACAGTTTAATTCAATTAACATCTTTTTACAAATTTTAAAGAGGGCTTTATTTTTATTAACACTCTTTATAAATTTAAAAGAGAAGTTTAGCCGTATTGACATTTTCTTATACGTGTAATTTTTTTTTAAAGTTGAATATAATGAAGTTTGTGAGAAAAAGATTATTGGTTTGAGTAATATTGGATAGAACATTGTTATTGTAGTAAAAGATTCAATTTTTGGTGGTTGAAGATTTTGAATAGTTGGAATAATTTTCTAAAGCATATTTTTTATCCATCCGTCAATATTTGAGAAAATGTCCCTCACCCCACCACCACAAAAACAAAATCTTTAAGAGAGGAAGAGAAAAACTAGTTTAGTTTGAGTTACAGTATTTAAGAAAGTTATAAAATAAGTTTTTTTTTCCAACATGCCCTTTTTTAAAATAAAAAATGTTATAATACGGAATTTTAAATTTTAATTACGCAACTGTTCCACTTCAGTAGAAATTCGTCCACTGAATGGACAAGAATATACAATAAAAATAGGACTGTGTAAGCTCGTCCACACAATGGACGGGCTAGTGAAGATGTATAATTTTTTAACATTAAATAATAAAAATCAGAAGAAAAAAAAATTGAGTCCCTCACTAGCTCGTCCATTCGATGAATGAACTCACACAGTCCTATTTTCACTGCACAATCTCACTCATTCAGTGAACGAGCTTCTATTGAAATGGAGCGTTTGCGTAATTAAAATTCAGAGGGAAATATTATGGTATTTTTTATTTCAAAAAAGGGTATTTTGAAAAAAGAATCTACAAAATAAATCACCCAATGTCAACAGTTTAATATATTTTTCATAGATTTTCTTTTAATATTAAACCAACCAATTTCCAAGTCATTTCGGTTTTGATTTGTTGTGACTGGCGGTAGGTATTTCCGTAAGTTTCGTTGATAGTGTATAACCATGACGTGGCACTTAATCTATAGAAATATTACGTGGATGCTGACATGTCAATCTACAATTGGTTACATTACGTGTATAAATAAATACAATCACTCTGACAAATCACAAAAGACAAATTCGTGTTTAGCTAAATAAACAAAGCCAAATTTGGATGACTATTCTAGCTGAGAAAGGAAAAGGACATTTTAGTAATAACCTCCCGAACCTTCTTCGAAATTATCCTCACGTCTCTTTCAAGTATTTAATATCAATATCAAAAATCAGATTTATTTATATAAATTTAGTTCTCTCGTAGTCATTATTCATATTCATAGTTCTATTCACCCGTTATTGTTATTACGAATCTATCCATGGCTTCTTCTTTCACTTCGTTCTTCGATTCAACAAACCGATGGAATTTTGATACTCTCAAGAACTTCGGTCAAATTTCTCCCGTTGTCAGGAATCATCTCAAACAGGTTTCATCTCTTTTTTCTTTTTTTTTTTAAAATTCGGTCAAATTTCTAGGTTTTTTGATATAATTTAGTTATTTCTTCGATTAGTAATGAAATTATCTGAATCGGTGGTTTTCTAGGGTTTGTTGATTCATCCTCGATGTGTATTTGTTGTTGTTGTTGATGCGTTTTTTGGATTACGCCAATTTTGATTTAGAAGAATTAGGGATTTAGAAGAATTAGGTTTATAAAATATTTTGATGATTGAATATTTGTTAAAAGAATTAGTTTTACAATTGGATTGATTGAATGTTTGTAGGTTTACTTGACCTTGTGTTTTGCGGTTGCTGCGGCTGCTGTTGGAGCTTACCTTCATGTCCTTTTTCACCTTGGCGGGATTCTCACCACAATTGCGTGTGTGGGAACCAGTGTTTGGTTACTTTCAACGCCTCCTTATGAAGAGGTATGGATATGATTCTTTATGTTGTTTTTTTGTTCCTTTCATGGTTTTGTAGTTTCATTTGTTATTTAATCAAATGTGTGTTTGTTTATGGTTATGCAGAGAAAGAGGTTGAGTTTGTTGATGGCCGCGGCAATGTTTCAGGGTGCCTCTATTGGACCCTTGATTGATTTGGCTATTCAAGTTGATCCAAGGTATGCTTTCATTATATTTGTAGTTTGCCAGTGCTTTGAAATCTTCCGTTTTTTTGTGTGTCAAAGATTGATCTTGCTGTTCGCAAGGGATTCCTATATTCATAATTTCATAGAACAACCAAGTCTTATACTGGCGTCGACTACATGATAGTTAATCTCGACTTTCACATGGATCGACTTTCTCATCATTTTTTATCGATCTTATTATGTCTAGTGTTACCACACATCCAACCTAACATCCTAATCTTTGCTACAACTATTTTATTTTTGTGTTTGATTCATAATTTCATCGAGTACATTTGTGATATATATTTAGTTTTAGATAGATTTGTGACATTAGTTTTCCATTGTTCCAGCCTTATCTTCAGTTCATTTGTGGCAACTGCCTTGGCTTTTGGTTGTTTCTCTGGAGCAGCTTTGGTTGCTAAGCGTAGGGAGTATTTGTATCTTGGTGGCTTGGTTTCTTCTGGGTTGTCCATTCTTCTCTGGTTGCACTTCGCATCTTCCATCTTTGGGGGTTCTATGGCTCTCTTTAAATTTGAGGTAAATTGCTGCCAGGGTTCTTACTTTTGTGGGAGTTATCTTTATGCTTTGTTTTGTTTTCTTACACGGTGTTTATTTCCTTCTTTTGCAGTTGTATTTTGGGCTTCTGGTGTTTGTGGGTTACATTGTAGTAGACACACAAGAAATAGTTGAGAAGGCACACTTTGGTGATCTGGATTATGTGAAGCATGCTCTGACTTTGTTTACTGATTTGGCTGCAATCTTTATCCGAATTCTAGTCATCATGGTGAGACTTGTTTTTGAAACGCCCATTATAGTTTCATCCTCCATTTTTGTTTTTTGCATTTTGTTTTTCCCTTATAAATGTTGTATTGATTGGTTTTTTTTGTTACTCTTTCCAGTTGAAGAATTCAGGAGAGAGGACTGAGAAAAAGAAGAAGAGAAGAGATTAATTTTCTTACCAAGCAAAGCTTGTTTGGGGCTTCTCCTTTAATCTTTGCAAAATAGTAAGATACTAATAACAGTTGTCTGTAAGGAAGTGTTCTTCTGTCTTAAACTTTTTCCCACTGTGCAGTTAGTCCTGTTTCTGCTTTATAATATATATGTTGACATTTTTTTTCTTTCTAATAAGAGAGATTATCACATACCATTATTTTTTAAGATAGGGGCCACACAAGGATTTTAGAATTGGTTGAACAAGATACTGTACTACTACTATTCCATGGATTTTTTTTCTACTTGAATTAAAGGCTAATCCTACTTTGGTCTTTAATACACACGTTAAGAAACTAAATGTAAATAGGTAGATAAGTTTTTGAGGAATGGAATTCATTTGGCTCATTACCTCTGAATTAATTCTTTAAACCTCTGTATTTTTAAAATTATCCCTTTCACATAGATACACTTTATATGTTTGTCTGAATAAACTATTTGAACAAAACTCTGCAGTTTTTTACAATTTTCGCTTAATATTCATATTAACACTAATTAGTTGTAAAATATTGTAACTTCAAATACAAATTGAAGCTACTTTACCACACTTCCAAATACCAATAACATTTATACCACATTTTCAAACACTAATGGTCACTATACCATCGATTTTAACGAAGAAATGACAATTTCTTTTAATAATAAGGAAATGACAATTTTATCCAAATCATTGTTAGCCAAAGGAGAAAAATGTAATAAAGTTTAAAAAGAATAACTCAACCTAATACTGAATTAAAACCTCATGTTCAACGTACTATGTTTTACATCTAAAAGAAAGGGAATGCAAGGTTCTAAGCTCTCACAAAGTCTTTGAAGAAAGACATTGACAGAATCATGTACCATTGCAATAACTCTTTACTTAATGTCACCAATAATTATGCCTCGAAAAACAATCGTAAATAATTAGATATATAAGCTTATACCTGAATCAACAAAAAGTCACACCTACTATTCCAAAACATACTATTCCAGAAACAGTAGGCAACAGAAGAGTTTAATATCCGTTCTGGACTAATTTAAAAGGGTAATCTTTAAAACTCATAAGTTTGAGTGTATTAAATGTATAAGATACAAACATCCACTGGATTTACAATCTTCCAAACAATATATAAAAATAGAGATTCATAAATTCATAAAAATATTATCTAATTTTAATACAAACAATAATTGTGATAGTAGTTGTATTTCTCTAACAATAGACTTAATCATATTTGAGCAATGTTGATCAGATAAATATATTAATATTTAATAAATTAAACAATAAACCTAAATACAGAATTGAAATTTAAAGAATTTATTTCATGGATTTTATTTATTGATAAATATATATTTTATCATCGTCAAATTGATTTAAATAACGAATTGATTTAAATAACTTCACTCACAACATCTAATAAATTTACTCACCAACATCTAATAAATGTATTAATATTTAATAATTCGAATAATAAACTTGATTGTATCGGATCAGAAAGGAGTCAGTATTCTGTCACAAATCATGAGTTGCTGTCTTCGCCAGTGTTTTAATGGAGAAAGGGGATGCACCTGTAAAATGTTCTGATGCTTAAGTGAGTAACAGAACTAGAGAGAACACAGAGAGAAGGTGTAGTGAATAAGATACTTGGCCTTTTAATGAAAAAGAGTATTTATCATGTGCCCACAGTGCAGGGTCAACGGTTACATTGCAGTGGGCCGGATTGTCAAGTCCAACACAAGTAACTGTCAGGACTTACGTGGCGTAGTGAAGATCAGCACGTGGTCTTTGCCCTAGATCAACTGTCACATGATCTTCGGAAGGTGGATTGACTAACTCTTTCGAAAGTGGATAGTTACCTGATGACGTGTCCCCGCGTAGGGGCACGTGGGAAAGGCGCATGGACTCCCCGTCAAGAGAGTCCTCTGTCCGACTAATATGTCTTTTTTGAAGCTTGTGTTCGACAGAGAAGAATTGAGTCTTGTTGAGCCTCATCAGTATAGTACTAGGTTGGGTCTGTCCGGCTGAGAGGCAAGTCCTGACCCAATCCAGAACAACACTTATCGAATAGAACTTAAAATATTTAACTTGAATTCTAAATTTTAAATTGATTGTCAAATTTATTTGTTGATAAAAATAGTTTATTGTCAATAGTAGCAAATAGATTTATTTTAATAAAAAAGAAACTATAAGAAACTATTTTTAAATTATTTTTTCAAATTTTTGAAGATGCGGTATAGAGTTTTTTACTTCTATTTATACATTTTTTAGTTGATTCCACCATTGTTCGTGCAATTTAAAAATAAAAACATTAATTTGCATCAGTTTATTTTTTATTAAATTAATTTTTTGAAATATATCTAATAATATTTATTTTAAAACAATTTGTTAATTCATCTAAGTATAAATACTCCTAAGCAAAATCATTCATTAAACACTAATAGTACTAATATATATTTTGAAAATAAAGACAATGCACTAATGATATAATTATAACATTTTATCGTTAGATTAGTATTTTAAAATATATATATATATATATATATATATATATATATATATATATATATATATATATATATATATATATATATATATATATATATATATATATATATATATATATATATATATATATATATATATATATATATATATATATATATATATATATATATATATATATATATATATATATATATATATACTAACTCAATCAAAAGATAAAGATGATGTTACTATATAATATAAAACTATAGTTTTTGATTCAATGTTTCACAAATTATGTGGCTTAGCCTTTCCTTCTAACTCATTAAGATGCTTACGAATGATGGCGGTGTTAAAACTCAATTATATAGTACTATAGTTTAAGATTAAAACAGAAGAAAAAAACAAGCTACGTGACACATCAATTCTAAAATGCACCCATTTTCAATACCTTTCATTTGTTTCTTTTTTACTTTGTTCTCTCTTGTTAACTTCTAGCTTCAAAATCTGTATTTATTTGGTGGGTCTCATTGACTTAGTGCACATCTAAATATTGTTCCCATTCTATTATCCTAGTATACAAGTTTTTGACGGCAATAACTAGTTGTTTGAATTAGTTAATCTTCATACAAATTCTACTTAATAAAGCAAACATAGCTTTTTACGTAAAATTGATTTGAATATGGCATAAAAGATGGTTAACCGTTAACGCTCCAAGGATCAGGAACCGATTAAAGTAAATAATTGATGACCGTAAAGTTGACTCGTTTAATATTTAGAAATTTGTTTAAGATTGAGAGTAGTTAAGTTAGTCTTTTTTGTTTATAGGAAGGGTTAAAAATATAATGTTAAAAAATAAAGGAGAATGATAAATGTATGGAGTTTAATTCTTCGCACTATTAAAAAAAAACTAAAACGCATATTATTTTTTTTCTTTATTCTTATATATTTTATTTGAAAAGTGTGGATGTATTAAGTTTTTGAATATTAAATATTATTTAATTATTATATTTTATAATTATTATATAAGCATATATATTTTAATTATATTAATTATATATTAAAATTAAAAGTCTTAATTGATTAACTGGTCAAATACATTTAAAAGACTAATTAAATTTGTATTTAGTAATTAATTAATTAGATATTAGATTAAATATGATGTAAAGATGACTCATATGGAAATAATAGAAACCTTAATTGACCATTACACTATATATAGATTATGATCCTCAATATATCATATGCAAACAAATTTTTTTTTCTATCATCGAAAAAGAATTCAAGGCATTACAGGTATCGATTGAAGAAGAACCACAAGTCAACGGTTATTCGTCATTCGTCTCTTTTTACTTTGTATTTTAAAAAAGTATAAATTCGATTTTTCAAGTATTCTTAATCGTATTCTTAATCTCAATCTTTTATAAATTAACATGTCATATATATATATATATATATATATATATATATATATATATATATATATATATATATATATATATATATATATATATATATATATATATATATATATATATATATATATATATATATATATATATATATATATATATATATATATATATATATATATATATATATATATATATATATATATATATATATATATATATATATAATTTCCATACTAAAGTAAAATTATAGTTTTAATCTTTGTTATTATGTATGTTTGTATAATTATTAAAGGTCGTGAGGTGGATGAGAGTAACTTACGTGTTGTAGTAAATATTTTCGTAATGTTATTCTTCGATTATCATATGACAACGGTCATAAATTTTTTCTTTTAACTTTGGAGTTTCATATTATATTTTTTATTTTAATCTAGTGATAAGAGTTTTGAATATGCTTTATTGATTGTACTTTGTCTAATCTTTCACATGAGCAAAAAAGAGATACGAAGTAATGATGTTGGTGTTGGTTTGGAAAGGCTCTGATTACGATATGTTTAATATTTGTGAGTTTATTATGACTTCACTTTTGTTTTTTAGAAACTTTGTTGAACACATTTTATAATACGAGTACAATTGCAATTATAAATAAATGTGTGACGTTTGAGCTAGAGAAAATTAATGAAATAATTGTTTTTTTGTGTGAAAAATTCAAGATAGAAATATGTTGATATAATCAAAGTTATATAAGATGGTTATTAGTACATGAGTTTTGATTGATATTGATGCAATTTATATTTTGAAATTATGTCAATGGTTGAGGAGTTTTTTGTCAATACGGAAAATTTTTCCATAAAATTTTAACCTAATTTTCGACTTATGAAAATTCTTTAAGTGATTTAACTTCAAATGTAATATATTATTTATGTTAAAGTATGATAGTTGTTTTGAACTGAATTATTATTGTCGGCAAAAATATTGTAAATTTTTTTAAAGTGATGTCGTTTTAAGTGTATACTCTTTCTGATGTAAGACAATTATCCGAATTTGAATTATAATTATCTGTGTAGATAGTAGAAGGTAATGTATCAATTTTAATTAAGGTGAAAATTATTGACATTAGTTATAAATGATGAAAAATTCTCATAATGCCTAGTGATGTAAAGGAAGAAGGAGACTAATGCATATTTATATATGAATTTTAGTTATTCCTTACAAGATCCACTAGTGAGAAGCAATTTAAGTTCCTATGTGATTTATTTTTCTTTATCTTATATTTTTGTTTTAAAATTTTATAAAATGTAATTTTAGAGAATGTGAGTGTATTGGGAATCGATTAAGTGTATGAGGGTGGTCTATATATTATATAAAAAAAGTACATAGAATTATTTTATGATTGTCATTTGACAACGATCGGATTTTTTCTCCTAATTTTAAAATTTTTATGTTATTATGTTCTTCATTTTCTTTATTTAATCTTGATAAACTTTTATAATAGATTAATTGATTTTAAGATTAACGAGTTCATTTTTTTTCATAGCTTGCAAAAAAAAAAAGCAATTATTTTTGAAATAAGAATTATCTATCTTTGAAGTTTTATGCATGAAGTATGTAACTTAGTTTTAATATACAACAACATTTACATTAATCTTAGTTTAATTTCTGCATTTTTCTTACAAGAATATTTATTTATTTGTTCTTATATATTTATCCTCAAGTTTTTTTTTACAATATAACCTTGATTGCAAAGCAACCTTCAAACCCTGGATTTTAAGTCTATCAACTTCGAACTCCAAAAGAACTAAATTTGAGCTCTAAATTATTCATCAAAATTATTTACTTAAGATTGACCATTTTTATCGTCAACAAATTAGTATGTCTAGTGACACCAAGTTAGAGATAGCTTGGGTCAAGTATTAGTAATTTTTTAAATTAAGTGAAATTATGTTATTAAGGAGATATATGTTATACTAGATGCTTAAGCTAATGTCTTCAACGTCTTAAATCAGAAAACAAAAAATATTAAACAGGATAATAAATCAAAAGCAACAAAATAACACTAATAATTATTAACCCAGTTCAGGACAAACAATACCAACTTCTAGGAGGTTTCCAATCCAAGAAATGAAATTCATTCTTCAATAAAATTAATACAAAGTGTCTTAGATGGACAACCACATTGTTTGAAGGTGATAAAAATACATAAGAAGGGGGTTGAATTATGTTTTTTGTTTTTTAAATTTGCGTCTGATAAGAGTTCAGAATCTAAACTAGTGTTCAAATTCTGATTATATTTAGCAGCGGAATGTTAACATAAGCAAATCAATAATAGCAGAAGACACAAAGATTTATACTAGTTCCTTCCAAAAGAGAGTAGTTCAGTCCCTGCTTCACAAGAGATTTTCACTATAATCAAATCATGATTACAATCGCTTATCCATTTTGCATAAGACTTTTACAATGCTCATACCCCACATCCGAGACTTCTTGCTTAAACTTCTAAGACTCAAGACTTCCTTGCTCAAGTTCTACAGACTCAAGACTTCCTTACTTATACCCTCAGTCTAATACTTTTCTGCTCAGGTCCCTCAGACCTGAGACTTCCTGCTAAGGCCCTTCATACCCAAGACTTCTTGCTCAGACCCACAGTCTAAGACTTTCCTGCTCTGATTCTACGAACCCAAGACTTCCTGCTTAAACCTTTCTGGTTCAAGACTTCTACTCAGACCCTCGATCTGAGACTTCTTAGCTTAAATCCCACAGATTCATGACTTCTACTCAATCAATCTACTTGATTAAGACTTTCATTACTCTAGCATATAGCAAGAGACTTACATGGTTCAAACATTTTGGCGAGATACTTAGTTGCTTAATCAATCCACTTGATTAAGACTTTCAATGCTCTATCCAATAGCAGGAGACTTACATGGCTCAAACATCTTGGTGAGAGACTTGGTTGCTCAATCAATCTACTTGATTAAGATTTTCAATGTTCTAGCACATAGCCGGAGACTTACATGGCTCAAGCAACATGGCGAGAGACTTAATCTAAACTGCTAAACAACATGTTCATCAAAATAGATAACAAGGTGTACTTGATATAAATATCAGAGGTACGGAGAAATCACCATAACAAAGACCTAAAGCTCTTATGATTTCTAAGATATTCAATGTTTAAGAAATCTTAAGGATTTTACAATTACAACCTACAATAGAAGTTATGCATACTCGATCGTGTTGATAATTGTTGATCTTCTTACTCCTTCATCAGGTTGATCCTTGTTAAAGATCAGTTTGAACATTCAGCTACTTATATAGCATTTGCAGAAGACTAGTCGTTGGAGAGAGAACTTGATCAATTATCTTTGTTTTCTCCATAGTATAAGAGACGTTGAAGATAGATACATCAAAAGATCTTGATCCATTATGTAATGTGTTTAACCATTGGTTCTTCAAAGAGTTCATGTACTATAAAGCCGTTAAGAGTAGATATTTGTAAAGCATACCAACTTTTCTTGAGCCTTGTGAACTAAGACTCTAGCTGACAAATTGATTTGACAATGCAACTTATTTTCTGCAATATGAATAACTTCAACTTTATCACTAACTCTGAATGATAACCAGAAATTAGTTTACATTCACCAAGTGTAGACACAATTATGTTGTTTCTTTTGATGCTTAGACCTTCAGCTTCAGAGTCTACGTCAGATATCACTTAGAGAGTGTTCTTCAGATTCTACACAACTAGAAGCTAGCAATTCAGCTTCTTTCAAGTGTGTCCTTGTATATCAGACTCTGAATATATATCTTCAAGTATTAGAACCTGCATACATGAAATACACATAAAATATAACCATTATTCTTTTAATACTTTGTTATCATAATACCCATGGAATATATGTCATGAGCAAATCTTGTTCTAACAATGTTCAATGTTCATATTCTTAATTCTATCAACGTATTTCTATTTAGGACTACCTTTAAATACGAGAACCCCTCTAAATTTCTCTCAATCACTAACCCTCATGATCATAACATAATCAGAATATTGAATGTTGAATTACAATTCAACTAATAAACCAAAATATATGCCTTTATATATGAATGTAGGCGCTAGAGTGGTGCACAAACAACAATACAAACAAAGACTCAAAGTATAAACCATAACATACGAATCTTCAATACTTGCACACTTCAAACATTAGGTTTAAGTCTCCTTAAATAGAAATACAACTTCTGAGCTTTTCTCCAATGGGAAATTGATGATGAGATCACGTTCAGATTTGTATAGGATTCAATATTTATTTGTTTTTTCAACAACCTCCAAAAAAGATTTGATTTGTTTGAATTCAAATTTAAATCTCTAACTGATTTTATTTGATCCTTTTAATCATCCAAGAAAATCTAATAAATGCATTGCTAAAATATAACAACAAATCTAATTGGAACACAATCATAAAATACAATCAAAACAATATCCACATGGTGTGTTGACAAAGACCAGATATTACACACATGTTGGAACATCTGGTCTCACATGTATCATTTCTTCACCAAAATATCTTGAACACTCAATGTTGTTTTGCATAATGTAGTCAATCCAAAAGGAACTACAATCTCCACCTTTGGAAAATTTTGGCAAAACAACTCTTTCAAAACTTATAAGATGTGCAATACAAACTGAGTAATATAGGCACACCACACATAAAACACACAGAGCAGACAACAAAATTAACAAATAAGTAAAGTGGTTGCTACATAAAACAAATCAAACATAATGCTCTCATACAGCCAGGAACAGAATCAGTCATGCATGTATATAAACATTTGTCAGGAGTAGTCTGTCAGGTTAGTAGTCAATAAGAACACATCACTACACATCAAAACAGCAAAACATCAACACATGTTCAAAGGTCTTATGTCACGCCAGATGCTCAAGCATGTGAGCACACATGTTAAACAAAGCTCTACAAATATAGTTAGTAGTTAGGTTACTTGGATCATACACTAATACCACTGCTCCCACATTTTTTGCCATATTTTGGAAAAGGTATTGAAAGAAGAAAAACCAAATCAGAGGGTATTAAACAACTTATAACCAAATCCAGACTATATCATCAAAGATCCATGATTCTTAAGGAATTATTACAGGTCCAGCAACAAAATAAGGAACATACAATCATACTAAAACAGAAACATGTGAAAAACTCAATCTTCATACTTGATCTTCATACGAACCACCTGATTCAATGAAGGTAGCCCAGTCTTCATAAGCATTTGATTCACAATCATGTGTTTGAACATGTATCTTATTCAAGGACTTCATATTTGTGACAAAATTATTTCTAGTCATAGATGTTCCAACATGTGCCCCCACCTTGGATTCATTCTTTTCCATATCCTTCTTATTTGACTATGGAGCCCTAGCCTTCTTCCCAAACTTGTCTTCCAACATATTGACCTCCTTAGATTTAGCTTTTCCAGATGAGTGACTTATTTTTGAAAAGAATGGAAAAACTTGAGAGTAAGGAGAGTGATCAATTTTTTTATTATAATTGATAAAGATAAGAGTATTCTTGCTTGTAACGATGGACCAGTTAAAAAGCAATTTCGCAATCAACCTTATTTCGTGTGCAACTTAGTTTAAAGAGAGAGAAAATGTATTCTTGCACGCCTCCCGTGTATTGATTGCTAAAAATTCTCATAAATGCAAATACCAAGAGCACTCCTTAGTTTTTCAAACTGAACTGCATCCAAAGTCTTAGTGAATATGTCAGCCAATTATTTTTCATTTGTTATATTCTCAAGATTTACAGTTTGATCTTCCACTAGTTCCCTTATGAAATGATGACGAATGTCAATGTGTTTGATTATACTGTGTTAAATAAGATTCTTTGTGAAGGGAAATTGTGATTTAAAACGCTGCGAAAAACAAAAATTCCCCTTAAGTTAATCTTTAAGAATGATCATGATCATTGATAGAAACAATTACCTCTCGTGGCGATTAAAACCTTTGATGTAGATACAGATGAATGATCACAAGCGATGAATGATGATCAACACCTCTACTCGGTCCACTCAAACACAGTGACTTCAATCTCAGTACTAACTACTATGAATAAAGACTTTGAGTGTCTGTGTGTGTGTGTGTGTGTGTGTGTGTGTGTGTGTGAGAGAGAGAGAGAGAGAGAGAGAGAGAGAGAGAGAGAGAGAGAGAGAGAGAGAGAGAGAGAGAGAGAGAGAGAGATTACAGCGAGGTTTCACAAACCTAATTTCATCAAATCTAAAAGCTTATACATAAGAGTTCTACTTATAGAACCACTTGTGTGGAAATAAGATGGAAAAAAACTCAACTTAAATGCATCATATGTATAATATTATTATTATTATTATATTTAATAACTATTGTTGGAAAATACTTTATTTTTCAGTTTTATGGCTTCCTTTTATTCTTCTTTATTTTCCTTTATTTTTCTTTATTCTCCATTAAGGAGAGGATTAATTATAATAATTGTATCTCCTCTATATAAATCCGGCTGAGGAATAAAACATAACAACTTTTACCTATTTTCTTTAATATAGTATCAGAGCTGTAAAAGAGGAAATCAGATGTTTAACAAGCTATAAAGAATTATTTTTACAATGGTGTAGAACCAATTTCAAACAAATATCTAAGTCTTTAGAAGTGATAATGACGAAGAATATTGTAACACTATTCTAGATGACTTTTTCTAAAGAATTGGATTGTAAATCAAAGATAATGTCCTAATACTCCTCAACAAATTGGACTTTCCGAAAGGAAACATAGATATTTATTGAAGGTTGATAGAACTCTACTTTTTCTGAATATAATATCAAACTATTTGTGGGGCGAAGCTATTTTAACAGCTACATATTTAATTAACAGAATGCCCTCCAAAATTCTCAATTTTAAAACTCCAATTAATGTATTCAAAAAATGTTTTCCTAGTACTCGTATTTTAACTGATTTCACATTAAAGGTCTTTGGTTGCACAACCTTTGTTCATGAATATAAAAATGTTGGAAAACTTGAGTCACCTGCTATAAAATATGTCTTTGTTGGATACTCTCTAACCCAACAAGGATATAAATGTTTTGATCCAAGAAACAAGAAAATGTTTGTCACTATGGATGTTACATTCTTTAAAAATAAACTTTTTTTTATGACACTCATCTTCAAGTGGAGATATAAAGGAAGACTCGTTTCTAATTGAGGACATGAATTTTTTTAAATAATTCATCTTTGCCTGTACCACAAAATTTTGAGAATTTTACATCTGCACCAACAGAAGACAACCAGGATTCTTTATCTAGTCTTACTCTTGTTATGAGTAAGGAACTTTGTGAATCCAAGCCTACATTTTCTCTTGTAGAAAACAATGAGAATCCTGAAAACAATGATATTGATGATCTAATTGAAATGTCACAAAATAATGAGTCACTTCAAAAAAACATATTTGAATTAGAAAACATGAATTGGAAAGGGAAGGTTTTTATGAAAAGTACCATAAAGGAAGGAATGAGTCCACATCTTAACACTGTCAGGAATCTAAACCTGGGAATGATCAACCTCATAAGAAAAGGAAAGGTAAGTCTGTTTCGGTTTTTGAGAATCATATTTTTTATCCTGATATAGATGATCTTGTTGCCGTTAGAAAACCTGTTAGATCTTGCACTAAACACCCCATGTACAACTTTATATCATATTCAAATTTGTCTTCGTCTATGTCAGCCTTCACCTCAAAATTTTCTAGTGTAGAAATTCCAAAAAAATGTGCAGGTTGCTCTTGAAATTCCAAAGTGGAGGGAAGTTGTACTTGAGAAGATGAAAGCTTTTGAAAAGAACAAAATTAATAATCTAACGACACTACCAGATGGCAAGAAGACAATTGGATGCAAATGGGTGTTTAATGTGAAGTATAATTTGGATGGTTCAATTGAAAGGTACAGGGCTCACTTGGTGGCTAAAGGCTTTACTCAGACCTATGATTTAGACTACTCAGATACATTTGCTCATGTTGCCAAATTCAACACTGTCAGAATTTTTTATCTTTTGCTACTAACCTGGATTGGCCCCTACATCAGTTAGATGTTAAGAATGTGTTTCTTAATAGTAAACTAGAAGGAGAAGTATATATGAACATTCTTCCTGGCTTTGCAAATGAATTTAGATCAAATGTATACAAACTAAATAAGTCTTTGTATGTATTAAAGTAGACCCCTAGAGCTTGGTTTGAAAAATTCACTCAGTTCATGAAGGAACAAGGGTACATCTAAGGACAAGTTGACAACACCTTGTTCACAAAGTTCTCCTATGATGGGAAAGTTGTTGCCTTGATTTCTTATGTTGATTATATTTTCATTACTGGAGACGATATAATGGAAATTGAAAGATTAAAAGAGAAATTGGCAGTAGACTTTGAAATCAAGGACTTGGGGCTCGTGAGATATTTTTTAGGTATGGTGGTTACTCGATCAAAGAATGGTATTGTGGTTTCACAACAGAAATACATTCTAGACTTACTGAAAGAAATTGAATGAGTGGATGTCATCATACATATATCTCTAAGGATCTTAATGCTAAACTTTAGGGAGAAGATAGTGTTCTTGTTGATACTGGAAGATATAAAAGATTGGTTAGGAAATTGATTTATTTGTCACACACTCAACCTGATATTGCTTTCTCAGTTAGTGTAGTAAGTCAACTTATGCACTCTCCTTTCGAGAAACATCTTGAGAAAATATATATGATACAAAGGTATTTAAAGGGAAATATTGGAAAAAGACTTATTTTTTAAGAAGACTAGTGAAAGAAATGTGTCTATCTTCACCAATGTTGATTGGGAAGTTACAGTCACAAATAGAAGAACAACCTCCGGATATTGTACCTATGTTTGGGGTAATCTTGTGACATGAAGGAGCAAGAAACACAGAGTTGTAGCAAGAAGTAGTGTAGAAGCCGATTTTAGAGCTATGTCTTAAGGTATTTGTGAAGGATTATGGGTCCTTAGAGTCCTAGAATAACTTATGAGGAAAATCAAGCTTCCATTGAAATTATACTTTTAGAGTAATTGCTATTGGCATAGCTCATAACCTAGTTCAACATGACATAACCAAGCATATTGAGATTGATCGACACTTCATAAAGGAGAAGTTAGATGTTGAAATCATATGTCTACCTTTCGTGACTTCAAGTTAGCAAGCTGCAGATAGCCTGACCAAAAGTTTGGTAAGACCTAGCTTTGAGCATTTGATAGACAAGTTGGACATGATAGATATCTAGGCACCATCTTGAGAGATGATGTTGGAAAATATTTTATTTCTCGATTTTATTGTTTCCTTGTATTCTCCTTTATTTTCCTGTATTCTCCATTAAGGAGGGAATTATTTGTAATAACGATATCTCTACTATATAAACCAGCCTAAGGTAGAGGAATAAAGTATAACAACTTTAACATATTTTCTTCAATAATAATAATAATAATAATAACAATAATAATAATATAATAATAACTAATAATAATATTATTATTATTATATTATATGGTACTCTCAAGTACATTGTATTTTACGGTGTTCCTTATTTATTATATCTTTAATCAATTTTTCCTTATGTGAGTGACTTTGTAGGTTCTCATAACATTGACAATTATATTAAATTATACATTAAATATAACAAACAGTGAACGGTATCCAGCAATACATCACTGCTACCCAAGTCACGAAAATGTCATGTGACATGATGAAACCTTTTCGTGATAATATTATTGTGTACAACTACCCTTTTTTCCTCATGTCTATGTTGAACATAAGACATAGATTGTATCACCCTTGTCTAGCTTAATATTGGTCCCTTAGACATTTATCATATTATGCATGATGGGAAAATTCCATCTAGGTCACTCATATCCCTCAACATGCTTTGTAGAGTACCCGTCAAATGTCTTTATGGTCATCTAGTTACGAATAACATTTGATCAGTAATAAATTACTCGACTCCATATCTAAGGTCCATAGTGATTCCCAGTCGAAGGGTGGTATTATGAGAATAACTTATGATAATTTGCATAACTTTATATGTAATATTCTTATAGTGGATCAATCCATTATAAGTATTACTCTTAATATTCTTACCTATGTGAAGACTTGATAGCTCTCTATCGATGATCCATAAGATGTGATCATCAGTCCATCCATACAATAGTCTAAATGCTTTAATGTTATCTCACTTTAAAATAAAGCTCGAATATGAATACTTTAAGAATAGAGTCCGTATGTTTAATGGAATCTCATGATTAAGTCACATTTAATATTTCATTAAACAGGTTATCTATTCTAGGGACTTTATTATTTTGGAAAAACAAAACATAATAAAGAAATGTATGTTAATTATTAATAAATACTTCGATACAAATACCAAGTTATAATAAAATTATTGGCCTTTAGGGATTACACAAAAACTTTGAAATATTAATAGCACTCTAGTTGTCACATAATAATATCATGACATCTTGTTTGGTGTTGTACTCCATCAACATTTGTTTCATCCAGAGTAATTAAGTGCAACTGCTCCTTGCAGTAATATTCTCAGCTTCAACACTAGATAATGAGACATGATTTGGTTCTTGCTGAACCATGAGATTAAATTATTTCCAAGAAAGAAACATCGACTAGATGTGCTTTTTCTATTATATGCACTTCCAGCCCAATCAACATCCCAATACGCTGCTAGTATTAAATTGGTACTATGTAAATAGAGAATACCATAGTCACAAGTTCCATTTACATACTTAAAAATTATTTTTACTTGATTGAGATGACTAGCCTTGAGATTAGCTTGATATCTTGCACAAACCCTTATAGCGAAAGTGATGTCAGGTATGCTTGTTGCGAGGTAGAGCAAACTGACAATCATGCTTTTGTATAAACTTTGATCTACATCAACACCCTTTTCGTATTTGGTTGCTTTCAAATGTGTTGTACCAGGAGTTCTCTTCGGACTTTCATTTTTAAGCCCAAACTTCTTCACTATACTCCTGGCATACTTGCTTTGAGATACAAAAATGTTGTCTTCCATTTGTCTTACTTGAAGACCAAGAAAGTAAGTGAGTTCTCTTACAAGACTCGTCTCAAATTTAGACTTTATTTGCTAGACAAAACGTTCCACCATCTGGTCTTGCATCCCACAAAAACTATGCCATCAACATAAATCTAGGCTATCATGAGCTTTCCTCTATCATTCTTCACAAATAGAGTTTTATCTATTCCACCCTTTTCTATCCATTGTTGACCATAAACTCATTTAATCTTTCATGTCAAGCTCTTCGGGCTTGCTTTAAACCATAAAGATCTTTCTTTAACTTGTACGCATGATCTAGAAAACTAGGGATCAGTAAATCCCCCTGGTTACTCAACATAAACTTTCTCATTAAGATAGCCATTCAGGAAGACACTTTTAACATCCATTTGAAATAATCTGGATTTAAACATGCAGAAAATTCTAATTAAAAATCTAATGGACTCAAGTATAAAAATTAGAGCCAAAGTTTCATCAAAATCATCTCCTACTATTTGATTGTACCATTGGGTAACTAACCTTGCCTTGTTCCTTGTAACATTAGCAAGTTCATCAGATTTGTTCTTGTAAATATGTTTGGTACCAATCACATTCATATTTTTAGGTCTTGAAACTAATTCTCGTACATTATTTATTTTGAATTGACACAGTTCTTCTTGCATAGCATCTATCCAGAATTCATCATATAATGCTTCCTTGATATTATTGGGTTCCATCTTGGAAATGAAGCAAGAGGTTGAACTCATATCTCAGGTTCTGGTGATAACTTCATCATTCAGATTTACTATGACATTTTCAATAGGACGATTCTTCTGAATTTTGATTGATGGTCTCTTGTTGACTTGAAGATTTTTAAAATTTTTGCTTTCAGACTAAATGTCAGACCCCATGAGTGGGGCATCTATTGTGACATCAGCCACTTGAGGAAATACATCATCTTCATCTCATTTCTTATCTTCAAGAGTATCATCAATGACAACATTTATAAAGTTCGTCATTGTATTGGTATGTTGGTTATATACCATGTAAGCTCTATTATTAGTGGAATGACCTAGAAATATCCCCTCATCACTCTTTAGATCCACCTTTATGTGATAATATTATTGTGTACAATTACCATATTCCCCTAATGTCTATATTGAATACAAGGTATAGACCCTGTCATCCTTGTCCAGTTCAATATTGGGCCCATTAGACATTTATCCTGTTACGCATGATGGGTAAATTCCATCTAGGTCACTCATGTCCATCATCATGCTTTGTGGAGTATCCATCAATTATCTTTATGGTTATCTAGTTGCATTTGACTCCACATATAGGGTCCATAGTTGTTTCAAGTCAAAGGGTGGTATACACCACTATCTTTTTGAGAATAACTTATGACACTTTGCATACATTTCTATGTATTACACTCATATAGGGTCAATTCGGGACCAAAAGGTTTTTACTATAGGTCGTGGGAGATTGTAGGTAAAAATGTGTGTGAACTTGTAAGGAGAATTTGCACCAATCCTAGCGAGGTGATGTGTATTAACCAAACGGGTATTTGCTTAATTCAAAAAGTAAATTAGCCTTAGAAGGTTGAACAGTTCCGACCGATATCACTGTGTAATGCTATCTATAAAGTGGTGAGTAAAGTGGTAGTTAACATGTTAAAATGTTGCATTCTGAATT
Organism: Lathyrus sativus; assembly: GCA_963859935.3. Classification (NCBI taxonomy): domain Eukaryota; kingdom Viridiplantae; phylum Streptophyta; class Magnoliopsida; order Fabales; family Fabaceae; genus Lathyrus; species Lathyrus sativus. The sequence continues at coordinate 515,040,791 of OZ012736.1, forward strand.
TAGTTTCCCCGTATCATACAAATTTTGTGTCGCGAAGAAGCATTCATGAAAACATCGTAATTACAAAGGAGGTGTAGCATAACTTACACAATACCAAAAGTAAAAGAGGATACTTTGTAATCAAAGTATACTTTTCAAAAGCATATGATAAAATAAGTTTGGAGTTTATTTGTAGAGTTCTTAAGGAAGCTAAGTTTCCAGAAAGTATTATTAATGTAATCATGCACTCAATTACAAGTGTGGAAACAAATGTGAAATAGAATGATGTTCGTAGTGAGTTTTTTTTTGCCTCAATGTGGTATTCATCAAGGAGACCCCATTTTGTCGTATCTTTTTATGCTCTGTATAGAAAATCTTCGACAACGTCTTTTGCGTCTTCTTCGACTTCATCTGGGGTACATAATTCAACATCAACATGCTCCGCCTCAACAGGAATCTCTCCCTGTCCCAGCTCTTCGTCAGCATCATTAGATTTCTTGAAAGTCATCTCTACTTCATTGAAAACTATATCTCTATTGGTGATACACCTCCTGTGACCTGGCTCTAGGCATCATAGCTTGTAAGATTTGACTCCTTCAGGGTATCCCATGAACATGCATTTCAGAGCTCTAGGTTCGACCTTGTCTTGCCTAATCTAAGCATAGGCCAAACAACCAAATACTCTCAGTCTGTCGAGACTAGGTGGATGTCCCGCCCAAACTTCTTCAGGTGTCTTCATTCCTAAAGCAGTCGAGGTACATATATTTATAAGGTAAGCTAGTGCCGAAACAGCTTCCGCTCAAAACACCTTCTTCGATCCAGCACTAAAGAACATGCATCTAACCCTTTCAAGGATTTTTCGATTGAATCTCTCAGCTAATCCATTTTATTGAGGAGTACCTGCTACAGTCGTATGCCTTGCAATCCCAAACTCAACACAGTAACTGTCGAACGCTTCATTGCAAAATTCAAGGCCATTGTCGGTTCTCAACCTCTTGACCTTTCTGCCAGTTCAAGTTTCTACTAGAATCTTCCAACTTTTGAAATTCTCAAAAGTTTCATCCTTCATCTTCTTGATGAATACCCATAGCTTTCTGGAATAGTCATCAACGATGGATAAAAAATACTTTTCACTTGAGTATGAAGGATTCCTTGTAGCCCCCCAAAGATCAGCATGAATGTAATTCAGGGATCCATGTGTTTTTTGCTTGCCTTTGTTAAACTTCGCCCTACATGATTTACCAAATACACAAGATTCACAAAACTCCAACTTTTTGATTTTGTCACCTCCTAGCCGGTTCTGCTTCCCCAATTCGACCAGGCCTCTTTCACTGACATGGCTTAATCTCATGTGCCGTAATTCTGTCTTCGACATATGTTTCATGGATGCAACATTTGTCGAACCACTTATGACCTCAGCCTCGACGGTATACAAGCCTTATTTCTTCACGCCTCTCAAGACTTCCTCCGACCCCTTCATGACTCTTAGGATACTTTTCTCTCCTTGAAAAACGTATCCCTTTCTGTCGAATTCACCAAGAGAAATCAAATTTCTCTTCAAGTCAAGTACATACTTGACTCCAGTCAATAACCTTATTGAATCATCATGGAGCTTGAATCTCACTGATCCAATACCTGCAATTTTGCAAGATTTGTTGTTTCCCAACAGCACAGATCCACCATCTTGATCACATAGCTCTTCGAACAATTCTCTATTTGGAGTCACATAATCCACTCTTTTCTCGAGTCACCACTTGAAACCACAAGAACATCAAATGAGTCGAAGTCATCTTGAACAATGGCTGTGTTGCCATTAACTCCGTGATCTTTCTGGCGTTCAGGGCACACCTTGTGTGACCTTCCTTCTTATAGCGATAACATCGAATACCAGATGTTTCGCCACTATAAGACTTCTGTTGACATTTTCCTTTCTTCTTGTCGAACATACCATCCTTTTGCAAGAATTTTCCCTTAACGACCAAACCTTCGTCCACCGTCGAAGGTTTATGCTCCTTTCATTCGTTCAAGTTCTTATAATACAAGGCTGATTGAACTTCTTCAAAGGTCAGAAACTCCCTTCCATACAAGAGAGTTTCTTTGAAGTGATCATGTGTTCTGGGCAAAACACATAGCAGCAACAATACTTGGTCTTCGTCATTGATCTTCACATCAATATTTTCAAGATCAAAAATCAGCTCATTGATTTGGTCATGTACAAACTTTCAAGTTTCACCCATAATCCTGATGATATAGTCTCCTTTGATACCTATCGAAGAACCTTATCACCATGTTCGTCTTATCTTTTGTCGTTAACGCAACGTCCATGGTTGCCTCACCCTTCAACGCTTCCAAACAACCTTTCTGAACCAGTAGGGCTCTCATCTTCAAGAGCCACAGACCGAAGTCGTTCACTCCGGTGAACTTTTCAATCTCATACTTTGTTGAAGGCATCTTCTCCATGCTCACAACACCAATTTGTTGTGAATCAGATATTTTGAAACAAAGTATAAACGATTTCTTTATGATCAAGAAACACACAAAGGCTAGGGCTAACAAAGATAACAAGGTAAAACAACAAGGAACGACAAGGATTGGTTATTAAACTTCTATTATTTCCTTTCTCTTTGAACAAGATTACAAGTATACAAGAATAACAAAATAACCTCTCTCTCTTGAAATTAGGATTTTATCTTCCTATTTTTCCTTATACCAAGATTGAGAAACTAGCATCCTATTTATAAGAAAAATAGCACACTAACCTAATGAGATTTTTAACAATTATCAATTACAAGCTAACTTAAACACTTGCGCTTACAAGCAAGACCCAATCCAATATGCTAACAACATAGCAATATTGACTAATGCATGTTAGAATAAACTTCGACTACAACACGCATTATCTTCAACAGCAGCATGTGAACGGACTTCGACCTTATGCTTAATTCCTGTCGAACAAGAAGCTACCATTCGACCATACTAGAGTTCGATCCAACATCTCACAAGGTGGATCGAGAAGTCACCCTTCGACCCTTCTCGAGTCACCATTTGATGTTTGCAGACGATTTATTATTAGTTGGTGAAGCGAAGAAGGAACAAATGAAGTGTGTGATGGATATTCTTTGCAAGTTCATTGTTATGTCAGGTCGGGAAGTGAGTAGAGAAAAGACTTGTGTTATGTTTTCGAGGAATGTAACTCGTAGTTTGAAGTTGAAGATCTTGCAAGTTTCTTCGTTTGGGAGACTCGTGATCTGGGGAAATATCTTAGAGTTTCGATTAGTGAAAAGAGTTTACGGCAAAGATACTATCAATATCTAATAGAACAACGATATTTAAATCTAGCTAATTGGAAATCTAACCATCTTTCTTTTGCATGTCACGTTATGATGGAAAAGAGTGTCACAGAGGCAGTCTTGATATATCCAACGATGATAAATATTCTTCCTAAAACTTGTATAGATCCATCGAATTCAAAAAAAGATTTATCTGGGGTGATACAATGGACAACAATATCATGTAGTTAATTTGAATATGATTTAAAAGAGAAAAGTAACACACGAACTTTGACTTCGAAGACTGGATCATATGAGCAAGGCTCATTTTCTAAAGTTAGGTTGGAAGCTACTTAATGGTAATAATGACCTTTGGTGAAATTTACTGAAGAGTAAATATAACAGCCAGATATTGCATGATTGTAAGAGTAATAGTTCAGATTCTAAGTTATGTAGATATGTGATAAGGATGATGAATTAAGTGATGGAGCATCGTAGTTAGAGTATTAGAAATGGCGTAGACGTTGATGCTTGGGCAGACTGCTGGGTTGACTCAGGTATCATTATCCAAAATCTAGACATTGATATTCCTAGCGACTTGGAAAATGCTAAGGTTCGGAATCTGGGGAGTAATAAATCTTCGCCAAATTTGTCGCAATTTTGTCGTTAAATTGTAAAAACTGTTGCTAATTTGCAAGAGAAGGCAAAAATATGAATGAAAAATTATAAATGAACCGTTCTTTGAAAAAAAAAATTTTAAATGACTAAAATAAAAAATTAAAATATTTAAAAAAAATCATAAATATATTTAACTTTAAAATCAATAATAAATTTAATCACTTACATTTTTGAATTCAATAAATCTGTATCGCATTTAAATACCAACCATCAATTAGATTAGAGCTAAACTTCTTTTTTTCTTTCCTTCTCCCACACCTATTTCCACTAAGGAATTTCTGTCAATTTTATTTTATTCTAAGTTAAAGTTCTCTCAACTTTTATTCCACAAATAAGAAGGGACACATTATAGAAAAAAAAGATACACATTAGAAAAAGTATATAAGGAACACATATAAAGTTTATACGTTTCACCACATAAATCCACTCATGTTATACACGTGGACAGAAGTTAAATTAAAGTCGTCTGGTCCCACAACCATTAATCTCAAAGGAAAAAAAATAACATTAGGTGATTTGAACACATAATTAGTTTACCAATGTTACCCTCACACGCAATAGGAACAAAACTGAAAAATATAAAAGGAGTGAAGCTACAAGGACAAGTAGTTGAGTTTTAATAGGACCTACCTAGGCTGTGTGTGGTGTTTCCACATTATATATCACATATTATACATCAAAATCATAGTTATTTTATATAGTGGTCTCAATTAGGATGAAAAAACTTTATAGTTTGCTTTTCAAGACAAGAGGGTCAGATGTATAGCCCAAAAAAGAGATGGATGATGGAGGAGAGGTGGGTTAAGCTATGGTTGGGTTTTTAGCTTTTAATCATCATCAATGTACATGACTAGTTGGTGGTTCATATATGTTCCTAAAGGGCACTATGAGTGAAGAAAATGCGTTTTAACTTTTTAATATTGGCAAAACTAAAGTTTCTAATAATGCAATGGAGACGTGTTACTTGTAAATTCTTTCAGCCATTCCATTTGTTTTTTTAATGGAGGATACATTTTCTTAGGTGTGTTTTAGAGATTAAGATGTGCTCTCAATTTATTGTTGTAATACTAGTACTACAATTGCTATGTAGTTAGACATACATAAACCACATTTAGCCTAATTTCCTAACCAAACATTATGCCTTTTTATTTTAATTGTGATTTACAGTTTTTTTTCAATTTTATTTTCCGGTGAGCCAAAAGCACAATGCAAGGGGTCAATCATACATGATTCGATTAAAAAGGTTTAATGTATATAGTAACCACACATGAGATTTAAGTTATATAGAAAATTGAGAATGATAAAAGTAATATTATTAATTAAGGGTAAAATTGAAAAAGATGTATTGAAAATTGAAATAGATAATTCATTTTGGAACATTTTTTTATTCTAAATGGCTCACTCATTATGAGACGGAGAGAATATTTTTTATCTTCCCTTTTTCCTAGACTCGTCTTAGACTGTACAATTGACTTGGGCATTAGAGTGTAAGCCTTGTAGGTTCACTCCATGTTATCGTACAAGAGATCAACTTCACCACATCCAGGATCTAACATCAACGATTAACACCAATTCTGACTTCAATACAGAATAATGGTATCGTATGTAGAAATTCGACGTTGAATTCCCGCAAAATTCCATGATCAAATTTCATTTGGTCCAAAAGACAAACCATACCGAAATCACACTTGGAGCTCATTCCATCTCCAACCATACGGTGGAGTACAACTTCTCATAATTTCTCGATTTGACTACCGATTCTATTGGCTATAAGTGGGAAGATCCAAGATAAACCTTAGAACGAAGACAATATCTTTGTTATTGTCATATCTCACTTTATCTGAAAAGGAAGCTAAAGAGAGGTCGCAGAGTAACATCACTACCTTAAAAAAGATAAGTATTTATTGTGAATTCCAAATCCTTTGAGCAATGAACATCTACTGCGAATTCAAGATCCCAATCTATCATATCAATAGACCATAATAGTCCAAAAGGCTCAATCTACGCTGGAAATTGATAAGGTCAGAATATAGATTGAGATGAACACGGAAGCAAATCGCTCACATGTCATACCTCAAAATTTGCCCTATCCTTTTTACTTTTCATCTGACTCTTGATCCTTAATTCATCTGCATACTCGTGCCATATCCATTTATGTCATTCATTCACCATTAAATTTTCAAACAAGCATCATTGATTCAAAGGTCTTAGTTATTTATACTTAATATTGAGCTAGGGTTTCTCTGGGGATCCAATCTATGGAATCTTGGTGATACAATTAACTTAAAAGAGGCGTCTCTTGGACTTAAGTCTTGTGGAACCCTAAATCTTGGATGTTGGTTTTTGATCACTATGGATTGCATCATGATATTGATATTTGGAAGCCATTTTAAGGTTTGATGTTGGTCAAGCAAAGGTCAACGTTAGGGTTGACTTTCTGTTGACCATTCTCATATAAATATCCAGTTGAAACACAATGGATGGTATTCCACCTCTAATTTGATTATTGGAAGGACAAATATAAAGCTTCTTTTTTGGTCACAATATAGATCTATAGGATATGGTAGTCGATGGCTACATGCACCAAGTAGATACAAGTCGCAACAAGATCGAAAGAAGAATGATAATGGATCAATAGAAAAAGGATTATAAAAATCATCACAAATCGAGAACCATCTTGTTAAATGCCATTTCATATACTGAGTATGAAAAGATCACCAACAGAGATATTACAAAATATATATCTAACTCTCTGAGAATGACGCATGAAGGAAACACACAAGTGAAAGAAACCAAGGCTCTTGCCTTGATTCAAACATTTTCTCAAAGGTTTTAAACAATTGTTGCAGGGCTCAAGGTTCTGGACAAAAGGTATTCTACTGATGACCATGTCAAAAAAATCATCAGAAGCTTACCTAAGTGTTGGAGAGAAATGGTAACTACTCTGAAGTTATCAACAAATCTCAACAACACCTCTCTTGAAGAACTGGTTAGTTCTTTAAGAAGTCATGAGATTGAGCTCAAAGCTGGTGAGCCTAAGAGAAAGAGCATGTATTTTTCTCTGAAATCTTCTGAAAGGTATGAGAAGACAAAAGCTCTTTAGGCTGATACTAATGAGGAGTCTGAAGAAGAATCAGAAGAAGAAGATGAATTGTCTCTCTTCTACAGACGCGTGAATCAACTCTGAAAGAAAAGTCAAGGAAATTTTAGAGGACAAAGAAGGACAGGTGGTAGTTTTGAGTCTACTTTTGGATTCAAGAAAGCTGGAGCTAGCAAAGAAGTCATCTGCTATGAATGCAAGAATCTATGTCACTATAAGAATGATTGCTCAAGCTAAAGAATGACAAACCCAGGAAGAAAGACTTATGAGGGAAGAAGAATAAGGTTCTTATGGCTACTTGGGAAGAATCTTCTGAAGATGACTCTGAAGAAGAGCAGGAAAATGTGGCGCTGATGGCATTCACAAAAGCTCCTGTAGAAGCAAGTCAATCAGAATAAGAATCTAAATCAGATTCTAAAGAGGTATGTGCTAAACTCTCTCGTTCTGAGCTTGAATCCAACCTATCTGAAGTTCTGGAAAAACATCATAACCTTATGAACAAATACAAGGATCTGAAGAAGATTCATGTATCTGAATTAGAAGCTTATTGTAAGCTTCAAAAAGATTTCTCAAGTTTGAGTGAAGAAAATCTGATTTTGAAAAACAACTTTGTACCTTCAAGGAAGAGTCTCAAACCTGAACAGAAAGTCATCTCTAAAGCCTCTGCGGGTTCTAGTGATATCATGCAGAAGTACGATAAAATTTTCCAGAAGCCTAAATAGAAGTGTAATAGCTTCCATGATTTATGGTGTTAGCAGGAACGAGACAAGGAGTATTGGCTATAATTCTGATGAAGAATCTGATTCTGAAAAATATGATAAGCCTAATACTCTTGAATCTCATTTTGTTCCCTCTGGGAAACAAAATGATGTTAGGTCTAAAGGTAAATTTGTTGCAAAACCTAAGTCTAAAATAAAATCTCATGCCCATTCTAATCATGCATTCATGTATAGATATCATGCACAAAAACCAAAGTTGTAAGAGACTGTGGGAGGACTAACCCAAAAGGACCCCAAAAGATGGGGGTACATAAGGACAAAATAATTTATGTTACAGATATCCTTAAGAGCGGAGTTAAGACACCAGTCATGGTACCTGGACTCTGGATACTCGTGGCACATGACAGAAAGAAAGCATATGTTCCAAGACCTGGAACTTAAGCCTGAAGGCGTTATAGGTTTCAGAGGTGATAAGAAAGGGAGGATCATTGGCTCCGGAACAGTAGATAACAATAATCTCCCTTGTATTGTTAATGTTCTTCTCGTTGAAGGATTAATGCATAACCTTCTTTTCATAAGTCAATTAAGGGACAATGGTTATGACATTATTTTCAATCAAAAATCCTATAAAGTTGTTAGTCAAAAGGATGACTCAATCCTTTTCAATGGAAAGAGAAAGAACAACACTTATAAGATAAAACTTTCCGATCTTAAGAATCAGAATGTAAAATGTCTTATGTATGTTAATGAAGAGAAATGGACATGGCATAAACGATTAGGTCATGTTAGCATAAGAAGAATTTCTCAGCTGAACAAGCTTAATCTTGTCAAAGGCCTGATAAATCCGAAGTTTGCTTCAGATGCTCTTTGTGAAGCATGCCAGAAAGGAAAATTTTCTAAAACTTAATTCAAAGCTAAGAATGTTGTGTCAACCTCCAGACCATTGGAGTTCTTCACATTGATTTGTTTGGACCAATGAAAATTGCTTCTGTCATTGGTAAGAAGTATGGACTAGTCATTGTTGATGACTACAACAGATGAACATGGGTGAAATTTCTCAGACACAAGGATGAGTCATTTTCTGTGTTTTCTACCTTCTGCTCCCAAGTGAAAAATAACAAAGATCTCAAAATAGTAAAAGTCAGAAGTGATCATGATGGTGAATTTGAAAACAAAGATTTTGAGAAATTTTGGATGAGAGTAGAAGATTTAATTTAATTATTTAAATATATTGTGACACCTTATGTTAAAAATGTATTTTTATTTTAAAATCAAATAAATATTTTGTTTAAATATCAAAGGTGTGACACATAATTGAATAATTATTTAATTTAAGATTTATTTTATTTTATTTATCAATTAAATAAATATTTCATTTGGGACTAAATATTTGAGAATTAATCTTACCGTTGGATCCAAAATTGTATATATAGCAAGGGAGAGAGTGGGAGTTAGGGAAAAGTTAAGGTTTGAGGCATATCGCTAGACAACGCATCTAAGTCTGGAGAGACCATTTAGGGAGCAATCGTGAGGCATCTATTTGGAGAGGGAGAAACATCAAGACCTTGAAAGCTCAATTGATAAGGTAAGGGGAAATTCCTTACTATAGGGTGGGCTAGGCAGTTGTGTGAATAGGGTTCCTTATTCTCCCACCAGCGCCAAAGGTAGAGATACTTTTGTTTATTATATGTTTGTATATACTGTATTTGAGATGTTTGTGATATAATCCATGAATTTGTATATGTTTTACGATGATACTTATATACGATTGCATGATTTGTGTGAAATTATTATGTATCGTATCAAAATACAAGTTTTGGGTTTGACCTTATGGGGTTTGATCAAAACACCTAGGATCGATTATATGTTTGTTTTTATAATTATATGTATGTAAATATATACAAGAATTATGAAATTTATATTGTTAATCGATCTGTGACCAAATTGGATAATCCCATTTGGTCACTGTATATTTTGACGATGAAATGTAGATTGACTTGTGTTGGATATTTGGATTTAAAAACTTTGTAATTGGTATATAAAACACTTAATAAAATGTTTTTTCCAAATAAAAAATTATGAACATTGTTTTTCTGTAAAACTTCTTGAAGTCGCGCTTTAGAGCGGTTCAGCAAAATTTTGCATAAATTTGACGTTCGATGTCAGAATAACTCGTATTATATCTTTTCGGAAAGGGAATTGTCCCTGGATTTAAATGTCACTTAAGCTCTTTTAATTTACTAAAACAACATTTTCCTATTTTTTGAAACTTTAGCATGTCATGTTTTATTTGTTTTATTTATTTATTTTGTTTAGGATTAAATGTCTATAAGACTCATTAGAGTTTCTTTGTTTTATGAATTTAAAGATCTTTGGAAATGCCATAAGGATTAACCTTTTGATTATAATCAATTTCATAGTTTTGTTTACTCTTTCTGGTGAATAATAATAATTTTTATAAATAAAGCTAAGATTAACAAAATCTTTGTTCTTAGTTGAAATAAGTCTTTTTGTTGAAAAATGTAATGTTGTTAGTTTTGATAACTTTAAATTTTTCATAGTAAAATTAAATTAAGTTTAAACTTTATATTTAATTTAATTAAACCTTTTTGAAGAATTATCGATCTTACGATGTTATTTTGGAGGACTATGACTGGCATTTGAGTTCATACTTGGAACTTGTTATGATGATAATGATGAAATATCAATCTTTGGTGAATATACAACCTTTGATGATGTTTGGGTGATTTTATGTGGATGTCGGTTTGAATCCTTATAACATGTCATGCATTCATACTATTTTGGAGTTAGGTGGCACTTTAGTCTATTTTTGGGTGGCCTCAGATCCTATGGAGGTGATCAGTCTATTTGAAGGACTAGAAGTATGTCTCAGATCCTATGGTGGGTATCGTCGATTCAGTTGAGGGGTCGAAGACTTTTTACGATGGTGGACGATATCAGTAACATACCTCTGATGTTCATAAAACTTTGGTACCACATGCATTTAGGTGATGGAGTTGGTGAAAATTTGTCTTGCATACATTGATGTGTCTTGTGATGAATGGTTGTTTCGATGTTGTGTTTTTGATTATGTGATTATCATTCATGTTTTGAGTGAATTACAATTTCTCGATTATCATACTGTTGCTGAAACTTTCACCATTACTATATGTAAGTACATTCTCACCCCCTTTCTTGATTGCTTGGTTTTGTGGTGTGCTTTGCGCAGGTGCTTAGCAAGACTGAGGTTCATTGTTGTGTGAGATGGTTGTTGCCTCTCAGCAAACTTTTATCTTCCGTATATTCTAGTTTTTGAATAAGAATGCTCTGATCAGTAACACCGGTGATAAGGGTGTTCGTTTGCATTACTTTGATTTGTTTATAGTCAACTATTATGAAATTTTGATTATGATGTATTGATTCAGTTCTATTCATACATGTTTTATGGTGTTTCTAAATAAATTTTTGTTGTGCAACATCTATTGATTTATGATTTATGAAGTATTTATAATGGAGTAACATCATTTTCCAATTATTTTTATTTAAAATATATTATTTGGGATTTAGGGTGTTACATAGTGGTATCAGAGCAGGTCGGTCCAACCGTCCAGGTTTTGCTAATTATTTTATTTCCTAGTATGCGACATGGGTTTGAACATTGTCGATATAATATCTCTTCTAACCATTGTTTTCTTATATACAGAGAAATGGTTGGAAGAAACGATTGTGTTATCGCTGATGCTCTTTAGGCTATGGCTCAAGTGATGGGTCAGGCACAATAGGATTTGCAGGCTAAACAGAATAATTAGGCTGAAGGTGGTGAGGGTCATGGGCTGAGCAGATTTTAGAGGAATAATCCACCAACCGTCAAAGGGAGGTATGATCCAGCGGATGCATAAGCTTCGTTGTAGGAGATTGAGAAAATATTCAGAGTTATGGCTTATCCTGATTCTTAACAGGTTCTTTGTGGGACTCATATGTTGAATGAGGAAGCAGAGTACTAGTGGGATAATGCACGACAGATATTTTAGGCTACAGGTACCGTGGTAACTTGGGTTGTAATCAGAGTAGCATTCCTAGAGAAATACTTTCCTGCAGATGTCAGTAACAAGAAGTAAATTGAGTGTCTAAATCTAAGTCGAGGGAATGTGTTAGTGGCGGACTATGCAGAAAAATTTGAAGAACTGGTCAGATTCTGCCCATAATATAACGCTGCTGATGTTGAAGAATCCAAATGCATCAAGTTTGAGAGTGGGCTTCACCCAGAGATCAAATAGTTTATTGGTTATTAGGGGATCCATTAATTTCCAGCTCTAGTTAACAAGTGTCATATTTATGATAGGGACATACGTGCAAGATCTGCTTATTACAAAAGTGCCAATGATAAGAAGAATGGTAACCAAAATCGCAGAAAACCTTATGTTATTCAAGATGGTAAGGGCAAACAAAAATTTCAGTAGAAGAGTAACAATAAATATGGGAAAAGCCAAAGTGAGGGAGGTGCTGCCAATCCGATCAAGTGCGTCAAACATGGTGTACTCGGCCATCGTGCTTCAAAGTGTATTGTTGTGACATGCTACAAATATGGAAAGTCGGGCACGAGGCTAATGAGTGCAAGAGTACTGGAGTTGTCTATTACAATTATGGTGAGACTGGTCATATCAGCACCAACTGTCAGAAACCTAAGAAGACTCAAGAGGTCAAATTTGGAGGCAAAGTCTTTGCTCTCAGTGGGAGGGATGTTTTGAGGACTGATAATCTCATTTGAGGTACATGTTTTATTAATGGTGGTCCTTTAATCACTATTATTGACACATATGCTACCCATTCTTTTATATATGCTGGTTGTGTGAAAAGATTAAATCTTGTGGTATCTCCTATGAATGGTAATATGGTCGTCGACATTCCAGCTAAGGAGTTGGTAACTTCTTCTTTGGTTTGTTTGCAATGCCCTTTGACAATTTACGATAATAAATTTGGTGTTAACTTAGTTTTTTTACCGCTAAGTCATCTTGATGTTATTTTGGGAATGAATTAGGTTGAATTCAATCGTATTCATATCAATTGTTATGACAAGACTGTGTTGTTTCGTGATTATGTAGAAGAGGAAGTTTCTAAGTTCATATATGCTAATCAATTGGAAGAGCTAATGAAATATGAAGCCTAAGTATTCACGATGTTTGCATCTTTAAAGTTAGAGAGTAAAGCAATAATTGATGAGCTACCAGTGTTGTGTCAATTTCCAGACGATATTATTGATCTTCCACCAGAAAGAGAAGTTGATTTCAGTATTGAGTTAGTACCCGATACTAGACCTATATCTATGGCGTTGTACAAAATGTCTCCAGTAGAGTTAGGTGAGTTGAAGAAGCAATTAGAAAACCTACTTGAGAAGAAGTTTATCAGACCAAGTGTATCACCTTGGGGAGCTCCGGTGTTATTAGTGAAAATGAAGAATGGCAGTATGAGATTGTGTATAAATTACCGTCACCTCAGGTTACTATAAAGAGTAAATATCCTCTTCCCATAATTAATGATCTTATGGACCAACTGGTCTGAGCATGTGTGTTCAGCAAGATAGACTTGAGATTGGGGTACCATCAGATTAGAGTGAAGAACAAATATATTGTCGAGACTGCTTTTATATCTCAGTATGGTCACTATGAGTACTCAGTAATGTCGTTCGGAGTTTCTAATGCACCTGGTGTATTCATGGAGTATATGAACAGGACATTTCAACCATATTTGGATAAGTTCATTGTGGTTTTCATTCATGGCATACTTATCTATTCCAAATCAGATGAAGAACATGCATAACACCTCTGTATTGTGCTTCAAGTTTTTAAAGAGAAGAAATTATATGCCAAGCTATCTAAATGTGAGTTTTAGTTGTGTGAAGTCAGTTTTCTGAAGAATGTAATTTCTAGTGGTGTTATAATGGTGGATCCTTCGAAGGTAGATGCTGTGTTGCAGTGGAAAGCCCTGAAGACAGTTATTGAGACCATGAGTTTCCGTGGACTAGCTGGTTACTATCGGATGTTTATTGAGGGTTTCTAAAAATTGATTCGTACCTTTAACTCAATTGACTTGAAAGAGTCAAGCTTTTGTATGGGATATACATTTTGAAGAGAGCATCCAAGCATTGAAAAAGAAGTTGACAATTGCACATGTTTTGATTCTACCGAATCTACTGAACCTTTTGTTGTGCATTGTGATGCATCTAAAATGAGTTTAGGTGGAGTACTTATGCAAAATGGACAGGTGGTTGCATATGCTTCTTAACAGTTGAAGGTGCATGAAAGGAACTACCCTACTCACAACTTAGAATTGGCTACGATAGTATTTGTTCTTAAGATTTGGAGACACTATCTTTATGGTTCCAGATTTGAAGTATTTAGCGACCATAAGAGTTTGAAATATCTCTTCTATCAGAAGGAACTTAACATGGGACAGAGAAGATGGTTAAAGTTTTTGAAGGACCACTTCTTTGGATTGAATTACCATCCTAGTAAAGTCAATGTGGTAGTAGATGCTTTGAGTCAGAAGTATTTGCATATGTCAGCTTTGATGGTTAGGGATTTGGATTTGATTGATCAATTCAAATACTTGAGTTTAATATGTGAGGTGACTCCAGATAGTGTGGTGTTGGGTATGCCTAAGTTAACTAGTAGTTTTCTTTATGAGATTAGAGATAAACAGAAATTGGATGTGACATTGGTTGATCGATTATCATTAATTAGATAGAGTAATAATGATGACTTTCGAATTGATAGAGATGGAGTTCTAAAGTTTCGGGATAAGGTTTGTTTACCTGATATACTAGAACTTAAGAAAATGATTTTAGAGGAGAGTCATCGGAGAAATTTGAGCATTCATCATAGAGCTATCAAAATGTATCAAGATCTGAAGAAAATTTTTGGTGACTTGTAATAAATAGGGACATCACACAGTTTGTTAATTCTTGTTTGATTTGTCAGAAGTCTAAGGTAGAGCATTAAAAGTCGTCTGGACTAATGCAGCCATTAGAGATTCCTGAATGGAAGTGGGACAATATCTCAATGGACTTTGTGAATGGTTTACCGAATACCCTGAAGGGAAGTGATACTATTTGGGTGATTATTGACAGGAAAACTAAATCGGCTCACTTTATACCGATTAAGATTAGCTTCACATTGCAGAGGTTAGCTGAGATTTATATTGATAATATTGTGAAGTTGCATGGCATCCCTTCGTGTATAGTTTCTGATAGACACCTGAGGTTTACATCCAAAATTTGGGGGAGTTTATAGGAAGCTTTAGGTACTAGGTGAAGATGAGAAAATACTTAGAAGGGGGGTTGAATAAGTATGAAGATAAAATCTTAGAAGTAAAAACTCAAGTATTTTTATCCTGGTTCGTTGAACTCAACTACTCCAGTCCACCCTTTCTAGAGTGATTTGCCTTTCTCAAGCAAGGACTTAATCCACTATTTAATCAATTGATTACAATAGTAAGCACTAAAAACAACTGTTCAAAGTCTTCTCAAGAACTACTGATCCTAACTGGATCTTCTTAAGGTTTTCTTACAATCAAATGTAATAATAAATACAAGTGTTAAAATGCTTCTAATAAAGCTTTATCACAACTATGATTTTTCACTTAAGATTAAGAACAATGAAATAATTCTAGCAAGAATATATGAGTTGTATGAGAGCTTTGATAATGAATTCTTTTCAAGTGTTTCGTCAACTAAACAAGATGAGTGGAGACTTACTTTTATAGGCACAGTGATCCAAGAGTTTTTCACGTTGAGAAGAGTGTACCAAAAGGTCTGAGCCTTTTTTGTCTTCACATCAAGTGACCTTTCCTAGAAGAAGAAAGCACAGAGAAATCCTTTTTATCTGTGTTCTTGTGTCTAGCATAAATAAGGAAAAAGTCGTTTGGATATTCCAACAGACATAATCTTTGAATTCTTCTTCAACAATTTTCAGCAAGAATCATCAGAGTCTAATTTAGTCAGAGCCTTCTGATGTTTATCAGAGTTTTGCTGAATCAGGGTCTTTGCAGCAAGTGTGCTTTTAGCGTGTATAAGTTCAGAGAAGAGTTTTGGGTCAGATCCTCAGTACTGGCAGCGTTAGTACTATCAGAGTCTTCTGAAGTAACTATGCTTGAAAACTCTTCATACAGAATTCTTCATTGGTTCAGATGCTTCTGGCTTGCTTCAGATTCTTTTGGAGGCAACGCTCAGAATCTTCTAATGGCAGCGTTCAGAATCTTCTAAGGAATGCTTCTGACGCTTCAGAGCCTTGCATATTTCTTATGTTCAGATCTGATTTGCTTCTGGAGTGATATTTACTTTAACATCTGCAGCAAACATTCTTAAACAAATTTTAGAGTATATAATTCTTAAATACAAAATTTCATAATAGCTATTATCAAAACATAGAGATATTATTAAGAACCAATCTGTGTTCTAACACTAGGTTGAGGTTGAGTTCTACTTATCACCCTCAGATAGGCGGACAAACTGAGTGGACCATCCAGTCTCTTGAGAACTTATTTAGGGCATGTGTTTTTGAACAAACAGGTTCTTGGGACATCTATCTACCACTGATTGAGTTTACATATAATAACAATTATCATCTTAGCATTGTTATAGCTCCATTCGAGGCATTATATGGCAGAAGATGCATGACTCATCTATGTCGGTACGAATATGGAGAGAGAGTGTTGTACTCGGATCTGAAATCGTTTAACAAACTACCAAGAAAATTAAAATGATTCAATAGAAGATGAAAGTTTCATAGATCATGAAGAAGAAGAATCATGATAAATGAAGGAAGGATCTAGAGTTCTGAGAAGGTGATCATGTTTTTCCGAGAGTCATCCTATGACTGATCCAGGTCATGCTCTGAAGTCTAAGAAGCTGACTCATTACTTCATTGGACCCTATAAGATTCCCAAAAGATTAGAGATGTTGCTTATCGCGTGGAACTACCTTCATCTCTTTTGAATATGTATGATTTTTTCCATGTGTTGCAACTTCGGAAGTATTTTCATGATCCTTCGTGCGTTATCCAGATGGACGATGTATCGTACCTCGAAAAATATGATCCTTCGTGATAGACGCGGAAAAATTAGTTCGAACAGAGTCTCCACCAAACTTTATTTACTCCAATGAAGGAATACGAAAATATCAATAAAACCTTTTAAAAACAGAATAATGGTCGTCGCAACCATATTCAGGTTCGGGAGTCGATTATGCAAGGGGAAGATATTAGCACCCCTCATGTTTGTTGTACTCAACGAGAACCTCTTAGTTAGATTTGCGATTCAAATGTTAGATCATGTTTATTTTCTTTCTTCAAGTGATAAAAGATTAAAAAGCGAAAATAAATGAATCCTCAAAAGGGGGGAAATTGATGTTTTTTTATTAGGGTGCTCGCCAAGGATTGAGATCATTGTGCCTACGTATCCTTATAATGAAGAATCAGAGCATCCATAGTTCGAAGGACTTTAGGGGAAAAAGAAAAATTTTGAAAATAAAAAAAGGTTGAAAAAGAAAAAGGTAGCTTTCCAGGATCTCGCAATCCTGTGCCTACGTATCTTCATGGTGTAATAAGGAAATCAGAGCTTTGTAGTTCGGGAGACTACGACTTGTTGGTTTATGTTTTTTAATGAACGAATGTTTAGGTCGCGTTCTAAGGGCTAAACATTGGCTTGCCTACTCTCAGCGGAGGCTTAAGCACTAGTTTGTAAGCGCATTAGAAGGGACTAAACAATGTTATTTTACGAAAAGGTTTTTGATTGCACGAGGTGAGTAATTAGGTTGGATTTATTGATTTTAATTTTAGGGTTTTGAAAAGAAATTATTTTTTATTAGGATTGCACTAAAGACTATGGGGTAGAGGTGAATATTTTAAATTACCAAGCCAAGTGTCTTGTGTCTAAAATAATCAGAGTGAGTGTAGGAAAGTTCCATTCTCACTCCTTCTCCACCACTTAAGGCTTGTGGCGTGCAATTCTAATCGTATTTATTATGTTTTTGATTTCATTGAGAAAATTCCACTTGGCATTAGATCAAGGTTTTTATTGTCACGAGACGATAATGAAAATGGTTTGAGATTGAAATGGGATAGGTTGATGGTGATGTATGAAGCGATCGACTTACAAGTTGGGTATGGTTTGATTTATAGATCAAGAATGATTTGGATTTGGTTGATTGAGATGCAGATAGTGATTAAATTATATGGGTTAAGAGAGAATACCACTTGACGTTTGTCGCTACGCGAAAAATGACACAAAGTCGCCACCGGATTTTATTTATCCCAATGAGGGAAAGGGAAATAACGATAAAACCTTTACGAAAAGAGCATGGTCATCACAACCAAGTTTTAGGGTTTGAGAGTCTGTTATGTGAGTGGAAGGTATTAGCACCCCTCACATACATCATATTCGATGAGAATCTTCTAAGTTGTTTAGCTAAAATGGGTGTTTTTAATCTAAAAGTTTACTTGCTTAAAGGAAAAGAGGGGTTGGTTTTTTTATTAGAGTGCTCGCCAAGGATTGTGGTCTTTATGCCTACGTATCCTCACTTAAAAGAAGTGAAGAGTTAGAGCTCCGTAGTTCAGAGGCTTGTGAAATGGTTGTTTATCGGTTGATTTTATACCTTGAAAAAAGGTTTTCAGATTGATGCCCTAAGGCGAAGATAAGTTTGATGAGTTGATGTTTTTTAGGATTTTTGAGAAGAAATTGTTCTTGATTAGGATCACACTAAAGACTTTGGATAGAGATGAATATTTCGAATAGCCAAGTCGAGCACCTTGTACTCAAAACATTCAGAACGAGTGTAGGATGGGTTCCATTCTCATTCCTTCTCCACCACTTTAAAGCTCATGGAGTATAACCCCAATCGTATCTTTATTGTTTTTTTTTGGATTTTTTATGAGAAAAATACCACTTGATGTTGGATCAAGGGTTTTATTGCTTGTAAAAATGTTTGAAGTGATGCGAATAAGGTTGATGGCGACGCACAAGGCAATCGACTTACAAGGTTGAAAATGACTCGATAAAATCGAGAGTTTATTTTTTAAAATAGTTTTTGGAACCAAAAGTCAAAAATGACCGTAATAATATCCACATACAATGAACGTACAACCACATCGGGTTAATCGACTTAAAAATACGAATAAACACAACTGTGAAAAGTTCGTTGTGTGAACTTCTTAAGGATTTTCCCAGATCAATATACTATTCACAAACAATGGCGAAAGGTACTGAAGTTTGTTGTGCGAAGCTGCCCAGAAAAAACCTCACTAAGTTCGCTGTGCGAACTTGCTGAGAAATCCCACAAAACACGCACTATTCACAAACAGAGGCAAAAGGTGCCAAAGTTCGCAGTGCGAAGGTGCCATCGAATAACTCACTAGCTAAAAATAAGGGAAAACTGGTTGTTTAGTGGCACTCTGAGTGCCACAAAGTGATGTTCGCTAGGCGAAGGGTATGTTCGCAGTGTGAACATGACAGCACAACATGAGTATTTTTAAACTCATTTCACTACAAAAACTAAATTATGCTCTTTCCTCTTTCTTTTTTTTGTTGTGTTTTTTACAATAGTTCTTGGTTACTCTTGAGACCTTATTACAATATGTACAGCACAAATATTATTTAATAGAGAAAATAAAAACATGCAAATATGTAAAGAGAGAAGAGTTTGAAAGAAAAGATACCCAAAAGCTACTACTTTCCTTCTAATCACCACTATTTTTTTGTTAGATGCATTTTCCTTCTTTAACACTCTATATTTCTACCTCTCTTTTTCTGTTTTTCTTTCTAAAATCCTCTTGTTCTCAATGTCACTTTTCTCTCTTATTTTTCTGGTTTTCTCCCTATCTCTTGCTCTCCATCCCTTCTTCTTACTGCTGCTCCCTTCCTTATAATCAAACAATAGGGTCTCTTTCACTTGTTTGCTGCAGAATCTTTTCATTGGGATATGCTTCTCATCACTTTCTTGATGTCAAGCCCAATTCTTTCCATTTCCATGAATTATGCTTTGCTGTATTTTGGTTGCTACACTTGCCTTGCCTGTTTTTTTTTTTCTGCTGCATTTTGTCTTGTTCCCAAACCTGAACCCATTTGTTTGCTTGTGCTTGGACTGCCCTTGTGGTCCAAGTTTCTACCTTTGATAGCATTTCAAATTTTTGGTATTTAGATGCATCATTATGAGTACATTCCTTTGGTTTTCTGACATGAATTGTTTGGTTATGAGATAATTTGTCATTTGTTGCTTGGGACATGCGAGAGGCTGTTGTGGACTAACTTGAAAATGTGTTAAAATTGTCCATGGATAAGCACAAATGGTATTGATTTTGAAATGTTCTAATATTGAATTGAACCTTAATTATTTTTCTTGGATGTTTGTGGGCTTATTTGGTTGTGAATTATATGGAGGCTTAATGTAGCACATGGAGATTTGATGAGGCATGAAGGGTACCATAGCATGAAGTTGATTAGAAACTTGAATTAAGATTAAAAATATCTTAATTTTCTAAGCATTGCTTAGAGTTGGAAACTTTGTAACAAATGTGACATTCTTGCAATGTCATGAAATTTCTTTTTTTTTTGTAATATTCTGAATCTAATCTTGAATTCATGAATCTTGAATTTGGAATGATGGATCTCCCTTATACTATTGAATTTGAAAGGGATGAAGTCTTAAATTATGAACTTGTGATCTTTTGAATTCCACTTGAACATAGAATTTGAAACAAAGTTGGATGAAGAAATCTTGAATTAGGCCTTGTCAATCATGTTCGTTAGGGACATTGACCTTGAATACCTCAATATTTTCCAATTAAGTTCTCATTGAAGAAATCTATATGAGAAGACTTTTCAACTTGAAGCAAAACTTAGATGATGAACCTTTCTTCAATGTAACCCATGATAGGCAACTTCTCTTATTTGAAACGAACGACAATAAACCGACTCAATCCTTACCTTGTAAACTCACATGCTCGATATGCACTAGAACGATGTATGATATGACGAATGTAGGATATGAAAGGCTATGGTGAAAACGAGGGTGTGATAATATTGGATAAGGGTTGTAGAAAAAGGTGAGGCCGGTCCTAGTCCCTAAGGAAATCTAGCAAGCAAAACCAAAAGAAAAGAAAAACGAGAAAGTAAAGAAAGTACATCAACGGGTAGAGGGGTACATGAAAAATACAAGGGAAGTATGCAAGAAATAAAGGGTCTCGTTGTCAGGTAGCCCAAGAGAAAGTTGTGTGTGTGTGTAAGGTATCCTAAGCTAGGCCAATGAAATAAAGAATCCATGTCCAAGTCTCATTTGCAAGGGTCAAGTACAAGGTCCAAAACTCCATTATGTTAGGGTAATTTAAAAGTCCAATTATCCATGTCAAGCTTGGGTCAAACATTAAGTCCAATTGTCCAGTTATGTCTTACAAGTTTTTAGGTCTTTTCCGTTTTATCATGTTTTTGTGTTTTTTATAAGATGAAAATTAAAAATCAAAGAAGAAGAAAATGACATAAAGTAAAGTGCGAGAAATAAAATGAGCAATAAAAGTAAATTGTGAGAAAATAAAGTGTGAAATAATGTAAAAATTAGAAGTTAGAAGTTAGTAGTTAATGGTTAGTGATCGAGTGATCGATTAATCGCATCAAGACGATTTAGCACTATGTTAAGCAATCCTAAGTGGACTTATGTAGAAGTCACACCTATCTAAGGCCAGCCAATAACAATTTATATGCTAAAAAACATGTTATAGAAATGACACAAAGTTGTTCTCTTAAAACATGTCACACAATGAAAATAATAAAGAAGAAGAAGAAGATAGAAAGCAAACTCATGTCCTCACAATAGTATCATCTTTCATCAAGAGATTCAAAGTATGATCAACCTAGGGCAACCTATCAACACCTCAAAGTGTCAAGAATGGTCTAATGATCATTCATCAACATGTTTGAAGTATTGAAGGTTCAACCAACCTAAGGACCATTACTCAATGATGCTAAAGATTTCATCAACCACATAATCACAAAAGGATGAAAACAAAAGTAAACAATAATAATAATAATTATGAATCATAAGATTGTAAAAAAAAAAGTCAAATTAAATTGTAAAATAAAATAAAAATGTATTATAAGTTTTTTAGAGAAAAAAAAAACTAAGATGTTAAACTAAAAAACACAATTTAAAAGAAGAAGAAAATAAAGGAGAGAAAAAGATAGAGGTACAGGCCAGAATTAGAGGTGTAAAAGGTCTGATGGGCTCAAAGAGAAAGACAAGCCCAAGATACAAGGAGCAAAGCCCTAGGGTGTATGAATCGTGTACAGGGAGGTGCAAAAGGTGAAATGGATTGGGTCAAGCCCAAGTCCATCATAAGATAAACATATGGGGTTCAAAAAATAGCAAAAACAAGATAAGATCATTGCCTTTTTCTCACGCGTTTTTTCCTCTTTCTTTCACATTTTCTATTCACGCGCGGCATCAGTGGTACTCAGAGGTAATGGCATAAGTGGAGTTCATGGTACGTTACTGACAGAGGGGCGAGGGCGTCACCGGAGGTGTCACATGCAGGGACAATAGGAGTTTATTATTGGTTGTCATGTTGTGTGGACTTCAGATCTCTTTATTGTTGTTGTTATGGTTGGATTGAAGGTGTTGAAAAGTTGTGTTCTGAACAGTGATGTGATGTTCTGCATTCTTCTTTGATTGTGTGTTGTGTGTAGTGGAGCTTATTGTTGAATTTGTTTGTGAATCGTTTCTTCTTGTTTGAACTGCTGCATCTGAAGTTATTGAATGTTGTTCTGTGTTGAGTTGTGAATTTTTGTTCGTAGTGTTGTGTGTAACACCCCTTTTCTACCCCATAAATATAATGGCAAATCAATCATATTCATCAGAGTAATATATTGAACTAAATAAAATCATCTCAAAAGGACACACATTTCTCAATAACTCAAATATAGTCAATGCTCCGTGAACAACGGGTTTTCCCAAAATTACTCAAAAATTGCTCAAAAGCAGCGAAACTCAAAAAGGCAAAATTCAAAGTTTTCTTTGCGCAACAACATAATCAAAACAACAATAATCAATAAAACATGGTTTAACTCAAAGACCCCAACCCGATGTTACACTATCAGAGCAAGACCCTGTAAGTCAACCACAATGGCCAACGACCCAAAAAATTCAAAAAGTCCTCGACGACATTCACGACAAAACCTGGTCGTCTGCACATTACCCACGCAGAGGCAATATTCAAACATGCGGGGTGAGTAAAACAATTCATAATAATCAATAATATATAAAACAACGTCATTTTCATATTCAACATCATCATAATCATCAAGGAACATCAAAGGCCACAACATTATAAATTACACCAAATTGTCACATAAATACAAATGCAACAAGATTCATGCATGTGGTACCAATCAACAAAATTCAATGGGAACTGGGCCATCAACCCTCCATAGATCCACAACAGTAGGATTGATTCTACACGAGAACCGGAGCACAACAAAATACCTCACATCTGCACAATGGGACTGAAGTCACAAAAATCAAGGTCCTACACCAAAGTCCGGAATGTATATGAATGCATGATGCACACGTCAATATCATCCTCATAATAAACTCATTAGGTGCATCATCATCCATCAAAATTATCATAATAATCATATCATCATATAATCTTCAAAACTCGTGGAATCAACATCATAACTCATCATCATTACTCATAGGAATCATCATACAATCATGTATTAATCACATAGGAATCATAGTCGTACTCATGGTAATTCATCAAAGAAATCACAACATCAAAACATCAAGACACCATTGCACAAGATCAGAATTCGCGAAACTCTGCTACGTTCGCTAGCAAGTTCGTTGTGCGAGTCTAGGGCGAATGTTCACCGTGCGAACTCGCAATTTCAGCATATTATTGTTACACACCAGTAGCAAAACCAGCCCAAAAGTCCCTACGATTTCCTTTCCCAATGCCCTAAAAACATCCCTAAATCATTCCTAAGGTATTATGGCAATAAAGCCACAAAAACTACGACTTATTAGGTCAATCCTGTATCATATTTACGCCTCCAATTCCTATAATTTTTTACAAATACCCCACAGTCATTAAAGTTCTCACAATCACTTACCCTATACGGTTAAACAACCTCAACAACAGATTTTGGCCACGAATGCCTAATTTCCCTTACTCTCAAATCAGCCTCAAACTTATCAGACCATCAGTTCAAATCCCTCAAACTCATTGAACTCATCACCATAAAGGCAACAACAATTCAATACTCAAAATCCCTAAACCCTTAAATCAACTTTAAACACATTGAAAACAATGAAGGCAATACTCCCCATATTTTAATTGCCGACTCTAAACCTTTCTCCTTTGATTCTTGGAAACCTCGCGAAGCTTTGCCTCAATCCTCTTCCTCAGAGCTCTGACCTCTATTTCTTCTCTGTTCACGATCTAATAAAAATGAATCCTAATTCCATCAAAATTCCTCGTAGTTAAACCTAACTTTGGGCCTTAAAATTGGGCTTTCCAACTTCACCCTCACTAACTCCTCCTCAAATGTCCACTTTTCCCTTAATTCACTTATATTTATTTAAATTAATAATAATACCAATATATTCATATTATATACTACTATTTAAATAAATAACTCAAAATCCATAATTCCTAATATTCACACCAACCACCAAAAATCACCAAAAATGCGAATATTAATATTTAAATAAATTAAAAAAATATTCCAAGAATTTGGGGTGTTACAACTCTTCCCCACTTAAAAGAATCTTTGCCCTCAAAAATTACTTCAAGGAAACAGAGTCGGATACGACTCCCTCATCTGATCCCCACGCTCCCAAGTCATTCTCCCTTCAGCTGGTCCTCCCCAAACTACCTTTACCAAGGAAATCTCTTTATCTCGCAGTTGCTTCATTTATCGTTCCTCAATCTGAACTGGCAATGCCTCAACAGTCAAATCATCTCTCACTTGTACATCATCCATCTGAATCGCATGTGACAGATCTAAAATGTACTTCCTCAACTGCGACACATGAAACACATCATGCAAATTCGCAAGCGACGACGATAAAGCAATCTGATATGTTATTTCTCCCAACCTCTGTGAAATGTGATACGGACCAACAAAATACGATGTAAGCTTTCTGGACTTCAAAGCCCGACCAACACCAGTTAATGGCATAACTCTCAAAAACATGTGATCTGCTTTATGGAACTCAAGTGCTTTCCTTCTCTTATCATGGTAACTCTTCTGACGACTCTGCGACGCTTTCATATTTTCTTGGATCATCTTGATCTTTTCAGTCGTCTCTTGCACAATCTCAGGTTTGAGTACAATACTCTCGTCTGATTCATACCAACACAAAAAAGTCATACATCTCCTACCATACAGTGCCTCATACAGTGTCATTTTGATACTAGAATGGTAATTGTTGTTGTAGGTAAACTCAATCAACGAAAAATGACTATCTCATGATCCACCTTGATCCAACACACAAGCTTTTAGAAAATCCTCTAACGACTGGATAATTCTCTCTGTCTGTCTATCCGTTTACGGATGATAAGCAGAACTCAACCTTTGCTTAGTACCCGAGGCTGCCTACAAGCTCTCCCAGAACCTCGATGTAAATCTTGAATCTCTATCAGACACAATACTTGAAGGAATACCATGTCGTTTCAAAATCTCATCAATATACAATTCGGCCAGCTTTTGTAACGAATAATTGATCCTCATCGGTATAAAATGAGCTGATTTGGTCAATCTAATAACAATCACCCAAATTGAATTACCACTCTAGAATGCTATCCCTTCATAAAATGAGCCGATTTGGTCATATGCCTTCAAAGTCTTTGGTAGACCTGTTAAAAAATCCATAGAAATTCTATCCCATTTCCACTCTGGAATATTCAACGGTTGCATCAGACTCAATGGTCTTTGATGTTCAATCTTCGACTTCTGACAAGTTAAACAAGCGTACATAAACTCAGCCATTTCCTTCTTCATCCTTGGAAACCAAAATAATTTCTTCAAGTCTTGATACATCTTTGTGGCACCTGGATGAATACTTAACCCACTTATGTGACCTTCCTCAAGAATACTCTTCTTAATTTCTGGCACATCTGGAATACACACTCTATCTCTGAACCTCAGCATACCATTCTCATCGACCCGAAAATCACCCTCGTTACCTTGGTTGATTAACGTGAGACGATCCACTAAACTCAAATCAGATTTTTGACCTTCTCTAATTTCCTGGAGAATACCACTAGTCAACTTCAGCATACCCAACTTCACACTGTTAGGAGTCTCTTCATACACTAGACTTATATCTCTGAATTGTTCAATCAGTCCTAACTCTCGAACCATAAGCAATGACATATGTAAGGACTTTCTACTTAACGCATCAGCCACAACATTAACCTTATTAGGGTGGTAATTCAATTCAAAATATTAATCATTCAGAAGTTCAAGCCATCTCCTCTGCCTCATATTCAACTCTTTCTAATCAAACAAATACTTCAAGCTCTTATGATCACTGAACACTTCAAACCTGGACCCAAAAAGATAATGTCTCCAAACTTTCAACACAAACACCACCGCGACCAACTCTGAGTCATGCGTAGGATAATTCCTTTCATGAACCTTTAGTTGTCTAGAAGCATAAGCAACGACCTGACCATTCTGCATCTGTATGCCACCAAGACCCATCTTCGATGCATCACAATACACTACAAAAGACTCACTCAAATTTGGTAAGATCAACACTGGAGCACTTGTCAACTTTTTCTTGAGTTCTAAAAAAATCTTCTCACATGCAACATCCCATACATAAGCTTGACCCTTCCGAGTCAACTAAGTCAATGGCAGTGCCAACTTTGAAAACCCTTCTATAAACCTAGGATAATAACCAGCCAACCCAAGGAAACTTCGAATCTCAGTAGCAGACTTCAGAGTGTCCCACTGCAACATAACATCAGCTTTTGACGGATTAACAACAATTCCTCCACTAGAAATCACATGGCCAAGGAAACTCACTTCCTTCAACCAAAACTCACACTTGGAGAACTTGGCATAAAGTTTCTTGTCCCTCAAAACCGATAATACAACTCTTAGATGTTGTGTATGTTCTTCCTCAGAATTCGAATATATCAGGATATCATCGATGAATACTACCACAAATTGATCCAAATAAGGATGAAAAATCCTATTCATATACTCTATGAATACACCAGGTTCATTAGATACACCAAACGACATCATCATATATTCATAAAGACCATACCTTGTCTTGAATGCTGTCTTCGGAATATCATCAGGCTTTACACGAATCTGATGATGACCTGACCTCAAATCTATCTTGCTGAACACACAAGCACCCACCAATTGATCCATCAAATCGTCAATCCTCATAAGTGGATACTTATTCTTGATCATCACTTTATTCAATTGTCGATAATTCACACATAATCTCATGCTACTATCTCTCTTCCTCACCAACAACACAAGAGCACCCCGTGGAGAAACACTCGGTTGAATAAACTTCTTCTCAAGTAGCTCTTCCAACTGTTTTTTCAATTCTCCTAACTCAGATGCAGACATCCGATAAGGAGTCATCAACACAACACTAGTGCCCGGTATCACATCAACAGTAAACTCTACCTCATGCTCATGAGGTAAGTCACTTACATCATCTGGAAACACCTCTGGAAATTCCCGAACAACTGGTAGCTCCTCGCTCACTGCTTCATAATCAACTTGAAGTGATGCAAAAAATGCAAACATCTGAGCCTCATCTTCTAAGAGTTCTTCTACTTGCTTAGCAGATACAAACATCAGCTCTCCACAATCACCAAACTCTGGGAACCTCACAGTCTTGCTGTAGCAATCGATATGAACATAGTTGAACTCCAACCAGTTCATTCCAAGAATAACATCAATTTGATGCAAAGATAGACAGACCAAGTCCATCATAAAATTCTTATCATAAATAGTCAAAGGGCAACTCAAACAGAATAATGCAGTAGTCACATAACCATTAGCCGGGGTATCGATAACCATACTCCCAACCATAGAAGATAATTTCAAATTCAATCTCGCAGCACATTCAAGTGAAATAAACGAATGGGTAACACCAGTAACAATTAATTCAACATAATTAATAAAGCAAGTACCTCTGATCAAGTTATCCGTCTTGGGTTCTTCTGCACCACTCAAAGTAAACACTTTGCCATTCGTCTGAGCAACAGTAGCAATCTCCTTCGACTTTTAGCACTAGGTACTGATATGAACCTTCTCTCCACAGTTGACGCAAGTCGGAGCTTCATCTTTGCATTTAGTAACTCTATGACCTCTCTTGCCACAACGATGACATCTCAGCACCTTACAAACCTCAGCACGGTGACCTTGCTCGCTACACTTATAACACTTACTTGGAGCAGTAGCTGCTCCCCCACTTGAATTTTTCCTATCTGATGTCTTCTGCTTTCCTTTATCACCATAAGTCACATACGGTTTCCCTCTATACTGTCCTTTCTTTTTCTTCTCACTCAACTTCTTGTAGTGAGTAGATCGAGCTCGGTTATCCTCATCACAAATTCTACTCTTGTCCATCAATTCCAGAAATTGACGAATTTGCTGGTACCCAATCCCTACTTAATCTCTGGTCTCAATCCATTCTCGAACTTAATACACTTCAACATCTCTGCGTCAGCACGATTGTAATGCGGAAAAAACTTTATTAAAGCAGCAAGCAAAAAATATTATTTTCGGAAGAATTTCCTCCGGGATTATTGTCTCCACATGGATTAGTGCGATATGAACTCCGTTCAACGATTTCTACATTTCTAAGATTAATTTCAAAAGGTTCAAATAACCATAGATAAGAACAGAAAATATAAAATAAATACTGAAATATAAACAGAGCCTTGTTGGGATTAGATTTCATCAATTGATAACATATGCATTCTTCTGGACAAATTAAACACAACACAATCATTCATCTAATATCATCACGTATCACTTACGACAAAGTTTATCTCTAACGCGGCGTCGAGATAAAAACCATGTTGTCTCATTGGTGATCTCTCATCCAACAAAAACACAACACAGAGCATTAAGATCTGATACTCACGCAAATGATAAGCCTAAACCTATCTCTAGAATTTAGGACCTAACAGGAAATCATCCTAGATCCAGATCTGAAGAGTATATCTCTATCACGGTTCAAATCAAAGATAAATAAGAAAGCAAAGATAACACCTATATAGGATAAATGATTGTTTTGCATAAAATACAATGATCAGAATACGTACACACGCTTAACCTTTTTTACATGTATTCATCTAATCCGCCAAATGTCGGTGAACATCGTTCTTCATCACTATTATCACATACCCACTCAATATCATATTGATCCTACCCATGCTATCCATGCTACTTAATCAACACAACACCATAGAGAATAAAATGAATATCAACTTCAAAACCATGTCAAAAGTTTGTTCATTGATAGAAGAAGATCTGAGATCAAAGATGTGAAAAGGTTTTGTCAAGACCCACAAATACATAATCAAAGATAATCAATCAATAGAGAATCCAAACTAGTTCACAAACATAAATTATATGAAATACATAAGGTATCAAAAGATTACATCCAAACCCCAACAAGAGATCGAAGATCTTACCTCCTCCCTCTTAAGGTTTTATGTTTCTCTCTCTAGAAGAAATGAAGAGAGATAAGTTCTGCTATCCAAAATGATAGAAAATGAAATTATGACCTAAAAAAGCAAGAAAATCACTTAAATACACATACATGATCTGTCTTGTTCGCTAAGCGAGCAGCTAGCGAACAACTATATTTTGGTACTTTTGGCATTGTCCAATTCTGGGCGCGTTCGCTGGCACGCTCGCCTAGCGAGTAAGCTAGTGAACACTCGCTGGCACGCTCGCCTAGCGAGCAAGCTAGCGAACGCTCGCTACCAGCTCGCCTAGCGAGCATGACAACATTTTGGTAGTTTTGCATGTTGTCTTGGTTTCCTTGCCCATTTCTTGTGTCTGACTTTTCACTTGTTTTGTGCCTAATTCCTACACAATAACACCCAAATAAAAGGTACCAAGAGATTTTCTCATAATGTTGCAAACCAACCAAAACAAAAGTGGTTTTCAACACTTAATTGACAAAAAAGAGTGAAAAATGCCAACATTTGATAGATCAAATAAGTGAAATTTGGCATCTAACAACTCGCCTCAACTAGCTTTTTGCTTGTCCTCAAGCAAAGTATGCCTCTCATTTCGCAACAAGAGGATTTGCTCAAGACTAAGATTCACCTAAGAATGGATAAAGTTGCCTCAAACACAAATGATGCAATCAAGCCATGGTTTCAAATGTTTAGAATCAAACAATGCACAAGAACTAAATTCTTAAAGCAAATATAAAGCCATGTATCAATCAACAACTATGTTTTTCATGAATGAATCACTCTATCTCTCCTCTTCGAATAAGGATTGAAGAAATTACGCGTTTGCAACCGCGTGGAAAATTTCAATCAACTAACAAACAATGCCAATATCAATTCAATTCATACAAGATCTAACAATCAAAAGCAAAAATATGAAAGCAAGAAGATCACTAAGGTCTTTAAGGTTGTAGCTTGGTCGGGTTTACAAACAAGGGACATTTCTAAGGCCATTGAAAAGAAATTGCTGATGCAAAAGAGACATTCACCGAACACGTTATTTACACACCTCAACTTCATTCCATTTGTTTCTTAGTTGCAAACCTTCACAAACCTTATTTCACAACTTATTCTTTCACTATTTTTCTTTTCCAAGCAGACATTCTTTTTCTTTTCTTCTCTTTTTTTTCCTTTTTTCTTTCTTTTTTCATATTCACACAATTTTTTTGGTGCTTGCTTGAATTTTTCAAAAGTTGTAGCAACCTACTATCTTCCTTTTTTATTCGCCCTAACTTAACTTTTACTCAACCCTCAAGTGAATGCTCTTAGCTTTTTATAGAAAAGAATACAATTAAAACAAATTCACGGGTTCAAGAAAAAAGTTTAGAATCTCACACAAACTCAAACTGAGATCCATACTGTTTAGGCTCAAGGGGGTTAACGAATTCTCTCTACTCACGGGTAAGTTGCATTTTGACATGGTTGTGCTCAATACAAACAAGTGCCTTGATCATTTCTAATGCTTCCACAAATTCACAATGATAACAAGATAAAGCATGAATCATACGAATCAATAAAGTTTATCAAAAATCCAACATTTAGTAAACAATGGAAGCTTTCTCACAAATTATGGTTTTTGGTCCTAAGTGAAATAATCATTCAAACAAGTTGCCAAAAGAACAAATTTCATTTGCACAAAGACTTAAGTTCTTAAGCATTCTAAAATTCTAAACAAAGGAAACCATGTACCTTGACAACATTCACTTGTTTCATACTATCATCGCCATCCAAACTCGGTCGAAGCTTCACTGAATACTTTTATACCGATAGCAACCACTATAGAAGGAGTTTTCGTCATTCCTAAACACACTAGAAAAAACATAAAAAGAAACAAATATATACAAAACATACAAAGCTTAAAAATATAGAACTGTTGCAATGCACTTCAAAATCTCAACACCAATCCCCGACAACGGCGCCATTTTTGTTGATGCGGTAAAGCAGCAAGCAAAAAATATTATTTTCGGAAGAATTTCCTCCGAGATTTATCGTCTCCACAGGGATTAGTGCGATATGAACGCCGTTCAACGATTTCTACATTTTTAAGCTTAATTTCAAAAGGTTTGGTTTAAAAGGTTCAAATAACCATAGATAAAAACAGAAAATATAAAATAAAGACTGAAATATAAATGGAGCCTTGTTGGGATTGGATTTCATCAATTGATAACATATGCATTCTTCTGAACAAATTAAACACAACACAATCATTTATCTAATATCATCAAGTATCACTCACGATAAAGTTTATCTCTAACGCGACGTCGAGAGAAAAACCATGTTGTCTCATTGGTGATCTCTCACCCAATAAAAACATAACACAGAGCATTAAGATCTGATACTGACGCAAATGCTAAGCCTAAACCTATCTCTAGAATTTAGGACCTAACAGACAACCATCGTAGATCCAGATCTGAAGAGTATATCTCTATCACGGTTCAAATCAAAGATAAATAGGAAAGCAAAGATAACGCCTATATAGGATAAACAATTGTTTTGCATAAAATACAATGATCAGAATACGTACACACGCTTAACCCTTTTTACATGTATTCATCTAATCCGCCAAATGTCGGTGAACATCGTTCTTCATCACTATTATCACATACCCACTCAGTATCATATTGATCCTACCCATGCTACTTAATCAACACAACACCATAGAGGATAAAATGAATATCAACTTCAAAACCATGTCAAAAGTTTGTTCATTGATAGAAGAAGATCTGAGATCAAAGATGTGAAAAGGTTTTGTCAAGACCCACAAATACATAATCAAAGATAATCAATCAATAGAGAATCTAAACTAGTTCACAAACATAAATTAGATGAAATACATAAGGCATCAAAAGATTACATCCAAACCCCAACAAGAGATCGAAGATCTCACCTCCTTCCTCTTAGGGTTTTATGTTTCTCTCTCTAGAAGAAATGAAGAGAGATAGGTTCTGCTATCCAAAATGATACAAAATGAAATTATGACCTAAAAAAGCAAGAAAATTACTTAAATACACATTTAGGATCTGTCTTGTTCGCTAAGCGGGCAGCTAGCGAACAACTATATTTTGGTACTTTTTGCACTGTCCAATTCTGGGCGCGTTCGCTGGCACGCTCGACTAGCGAGTAAGCTAGCGAACACTCGCTGGCACGCTCGCCTAGTGAGCAAGCTAGCGAACACTCGCTACCAGCTCGCCTAGCGAGCATGGCAGCATTTTGGTAGTTTTGCATGTTGTCTTGGTTTCCTTGCCCATTTATTGTGTCTGACTTTTCACTTGTTTTGTGCCTAATTCCTGCATAATAACACACAAATCAAAGGTACCAAGAGATTTTCTCATAATGCTGCAAACCAACCAAAACAAGAGTGATTTTCAACACTTAATTGACGAAAATGAGTGAAAAATATCAACATTTGATAGATCAAATAAGTGAAAATTGGCATCTAACATTATCCCACCAGTCCTCGGCTTCCTCTGCTAGCATATGCGTACCAAACTGCACCTGCTGAGCATCAGTGCACGTCATAACCCGAAAAATCTTCTCAATCACTTCCAGCCACTTCTGCGCACCATCATGATCATGAGTGCTCACAAAATTCTTCTCTTTTCACAATCTAACAAGAATGAATCCTAATTCCATCAAAATTCTTTGTTGTTAAACCTAACTTTGGGCCTTAAAATTGGGCTTTCCAACTTCACCCTCACTAACTCTTCCTCAAATGTCCACTTTGCTCTTAATTCACTTATATTTATTTAAATTAATAATAATACCAATATATTCATATTATATACTATTATTTAAATAAATAACTCAAAATCCATAATTACCAATATTCACACCAACCACCGAAAATCACCAAAAATGCGAATATTCATATTTAAATAAATAAAATAAATATTCCAAGAATTTGGGGTGTTACATTGTGGTTTGAAGTGTTTTACATTGTGATTTTTGTAGTGTGATACATGAAGAAAAATGTGAAAAGGAGAGGATGTTTGAATGAGAGATGAGAAAATCAAGGTGTGATGATCTTTGTGTGAGGTTATTATGACGTTTGAGGGAAGATTAGATTGAAGTTGAAGATGGTTCAACAGTTATTTTGTGAGTTGTGGAATGATGAAAGCTCTCCTGTTGCTGTAATCAATTCGTGGCTTTTTTATTCAAGTTTTGGTCTTCCTTTTTTCTCCTTTTGATCCTGTATGTTGCCCTTGTATTTACATTGCCTTTGTCTTAACTTGGACCGTGTTGTTACTTTATGATAATTCTTTTGCACATTCTTTGTAATTTTTTATCTAATGACTCTTGTATCAGGCCTTCTTATTTTTCTTTATACACATGCTTGCAATTGTAATTTAGTGTGTGGCTTGGATTTTGTACACTTGTTATGCATGCTTGTATCTCAACCTTGGGTTTTTGAATATCACATTGTTTTTTACAAACTTAATATTTGCTTGGGTAATACCTTTGATTTTGTAATTTATTGATGTGATAAATCCATAACCATGCCATACTTAACCTTGATTCATGATGTTTTGATTTTTCTAAGAAACCAATCTTGTCTTTGGACCTGTACTCCATAACAATGGTTTGTTGATGAGATTTAACCGTCCATACTATGATGACTAAGGTCCATTTTGCATCCCACTTTTGCCTTAAGAA
Organism: Lathyrus sativus; assembly: GCA_963859935.3. Lineage (NCBI taxonomy): Eukaryota > Viridiplantae > Streptophyta > Magnoliopsida > Fabales > Fabaceae > Lathyrus > Lathyrus sativus. Next base: position 515,074,968 of record OZ012736.1, read on the forward strand.
TCATAATGACACTCTAGTTTTGAATTGAACACACTTGAACCCCTTTTGTATAAACTTGAATTCTTCTCATTAAAACCAAGTTGAAGATGAATGAACTAATGCTTAATTCCATATTGATCAATCTTAAATCAATATTTGAAAAAAAGTCTTAACCACGAGTGGATGAATTACTAATTCCTTATCACTTAAGCGGTGATGGACCAAAATCAACCTTATGAATCTTCTTTGACAAAATGAACCCCTCATGAACCAAAGTGAAGATGCCTTGAGATAATGATCATGTGAGCTTCCACTTAATCACAATAGCACTAGAATTCCATTTGGCATTGACGTGAAATAAAGAACCTCTTAACCCACTTCCCAAACTTGATAAACACGGATGAGAGGAAATGACACCATATTTTGTACGTAAAATGGTTAGATGATATAAATAATGCACAATGATGTAATAAGGATGAACCAGACTGAATTACAAGGACATTAAGCAAGAACAAAAAGAAAAAAAAGGTGACCCTGGTGAGAACTTGGAAAGCAACTAAATGAAATGGTTATATGCATATAAATGAATGTAATACTATAAAGGTGGAACAAAATTGGGGTATGACACGATGTGCAAGTTCGTGACAACTTGATTGTTGAAGCAGCTCCTGTTCGGATTGCGGATTAAGAGGTTAAGTAGCTGCCAGACAAAGAGACTACTCTAGCGACGATCATTTAGGGAGGATTTGCTGGAGGTAGCATGACTTGAGAGTTGGAGAGCAGGATGAAGGAATCCTACCCAGAGTTGTTTTCGTCAAGTAATATTTTAGGGCAAAAATCTTTTTAAGTGGGGGAGAGTTGTAACACCCTAACTTATTTAATTGTTTTTATTTAACTATAGCATTTTATAAATTATTTGATAATTTATTTATATGATGTTGGTGTGCTTTTGGGTGTTTTATGATGTTATAGAGTATTCAAAGATATTTTAATAATTTAATAATTATTAAAATATTTGGGTGAGAGCGGTAGATTTTATTTAATTATTTAAAGATAACGATAATAATTATTTGAGGTTTATAATAATAAATATTTAATTATTTAAATATATTGTGACACCTTATGCTAAAAATATATTTTCTTTTAAAATCAAATAAAAATATTTTGTTTAAGTATTAAAGGTGTGACTATTAAAGGTGTGACACTTAATTGAATAATTATTTAATTTAAGATTTATTTTATTTTATTTATCAATTAAATAAATATTTCATTTGTGACTAAATATTTGGAAATTAATCTTACCGTTGGATTATATATATATATATATATATATATATATATATATATATATATATATATATATATATATATATATATATATATATATATATATATATATATATATATTGTAAAAGTTAGGGCAAAACTAAGATTTGAGGCATATCGTAAACGGCGAATCTAAATCTGGGGAGACCATTTTGAGAGTGATCGTGGGGCAGCAATTTGGAGAGGGAGGAACATTAAGACCTTGAAAGCTCAATCGATAAGGTAGGGTACAATTCCTTACTATAGGATGGTCTAGGCAGCAGTGTGAAAAAGGTTTTTTACCCTCTCACCAGCTTCAAAGGTAGAAATACCTTTGTTATTGTATGTTTGTATATGCTGTATTTGAGATGTTCAGAGTGGTTCAGAAGGATTTTGCATAAATTTGGCGCTCGATGTTAGAATAACTCGTATTATATCATTTCGGAAAGGGTACCGTCCAAGGAGTCAAACTCACTGTTATGCAGTGAATATTCAGTTTTTTAGCCGTTTAAGCTCGTTTAAGTTCCGAAAAAAGTGTTTTCCTATTTTCTAAAACTTTAGTAATTGATGTTTTATTTTATTTATTTATTTATTTATTTTGTTTAGGATTAAAATTCTATAAGACTTATTAGAGTTTCTTTGTTTTATTTATTTAAAGACCTTTGGCAATGCCATAAGGATTAATCTTCAGCTTATAATAAATTTTAGGGTTTTGTTTACTCTTTCTGGTGAATAATAATAACTTTTATAAATAAAGCTAAAACTAACAAAATCTTTGTTCTTAGTTGAAATAAGTCTTTTTGTTGAAAAAATTAATATTGTTAGTTTTGAAAACTTTAAAATTTTCGTAATAATATTAAATTAAGTATAAACCTTATATTTAATTTAATTAAATCCTTTTGAAAGAATTACCGACGTTACGATGTTATAATATTTTTCTGGAGGACTATGACTAGCATTTGATTTCATACTTGGAACATGCTATGATGATAATGATGAAATATTAATTTTTGGTGAACATACAACCTTTGATGATGTTTGGGTGATTTTTTGTGGATGTCGGTTTGAATCCTTATAACATGCCATGCATTCGTACTATTTCGGAGTTAGGTGAGACTTCAGTATATTTTTGGATGGCCTCAGATCCTATGGCGGGGATCGTTAGTCTATTTGAGGGACTAGAGGTATGTCTCAGATCCTATGGTGGGGATCATCGGTTCAGTTGAGAGGCCGATGACTTTTTACAATGGTGGACGATATCAATAACATGCCTATGATGTTCACAAAACTTTGGTACCACGTGCATTTAGGTGATGGAGTTGGTGAACATTAGGCTTGCATACATTGATGTGTCTTATGATGAATGGTTGTTTTGATGTTGTGTTTTGTGTTTGTAATTGTGTGATTATCATTCATGTTTTGAGTGAATTATTGTTTATCGATTATCATATTATTGTCGAAACTTCACCATTACTATATGTAAGTACATTCTCACCCTTTCTTGTTTACCTAGTTTTGTGGTGTGCTTTGCACAAGTCATTAGCAAGATCGAGGTTCGTTGTTGCAGTGAGATGGTTTTTGCCTCTCAATAGATTTTTATCTTCCATATATTCTAGTTTTCAAATAAGAATGCTCTAATCAGTAACACCGGGGATAAAAGTGTTTGTTTGCATTACTTTGATTTGTTTATAATCACTATTATGAGATTTTGATTATGATGTATTGATTCGGTTCTATTCAGACATATCTTATGGTGTTTCTAAATAAATTTACATTGTGCAACATCTGTTGTTTTATGATTTATGAAGTATTTTTGATGGAGTAACATCCTTTTCATGTTATTTTTATTTAAAATCTATTATTCGGGGTTTAGGGTGTTACAAATATGGCCAAACACTTGTTGCCAGAGGCAGTCAACATAGTGTGTTACATTCAGAACAAGATCTCTTTAAGACTTATTCTAGGTAAGACTCTCTATGAATTATGGAAGAATAGGAAACCCAACATTGCTTATTTTCATCCTTTTGGATGTACTTGTTTTATGCTGAACATTAAAGAGAATCTTGACAAGTTTGATTCTAAGGCACAAAAGTGCATCATGTTAGGATACTCTGAATGCTCAAAAGGCTACAAAGTGTATAACACTGAGACACAGATTGTTGAAGAATCAATCCATGTCAGATTCGACGACAAGCTTGACTCTGAAAAGTCAAAGCTAGTTGAGAAATTTGCAAATTTGGAAATAACTTATTAAGGTTCTAAAGAAAAGACTCCTTAAGCAAAAGAAGCTAAGGCCAAAGATTTTGAATCTTTTCTACCAGAAGTTGTTGAAACTCCTACACCCCTGAGAAGGCGCACACACTATGAAGAATTGATTATGGGAGACAAAACTGGACGTGTTAGAACCAGGTCCTCTTTCAAGCCATATGAGTAAACCCTTTTGGGTTTGGTATCTCTGATATATCATACATTTTTTGATGAACCTCTTCAATATTCATAATGGATTATGGTTATGAAAGAGGAACTCAATCAATTCTTCAGAAATCACGTGTAGGATCTTGTGCCAAGACCCAAAAGAACTCACATTATTGGAACTAAGTGGGTCTTCAAAAAGAAACTCAACGAACAAGGAGAGATAGTAATAAACAAGGCTCGACTGGTTTCATAAGGTTATAGTCAACAAGAAGGGATTGACTATACAAAAACCTTTGCACCGATATTTTGGTTAAAGTCTATTCGTCTCTTAATTTCATTTGTTGTTAATTATAACATCATCTCATATCATATGGATGTTAAGAGTGCATTTCTGAATGAATATATTAATGAAGAAGTGTATGTACATTAACCTCTGGCTTTGAAAATTCTTAAAATCCATATTTTGTTTTCAAGCTTAAGAAATTATTGTATGGTCTTAAGCAAGCTCCTAAAGCATGGTATGGAAGACTAAGCAAGTTTCTTCTTGAAAATAATTTCACCAGAGGGAAGGTAGATACAACTCTCTTCTGTAAAATATTAAAAAATGATATTCTTGTTGTACATATTTACGTTGATGATATTATATTTGGTTCTGGTAATGCTACTTTGTGCAAGAAATTTGCTAAGTCTATGCAATAAGAGTTTGAGATGATTCTGATGAGAGAACTCAATTTCTTTCTAGGGAATCAAATCAATCTGAGTCCAAAAGGAACTTACATCCACCAGAATAAGTACACCAAAGAACTTCTGAAGAAGTTTGACATGTGAGAATGCAAGTTGGATAAGACTCATATGCATCCTACATGCATCCGTGAGAAGGATGAGGTAAGTTGTAAGGTAGATCAGAAGTTATACAATGATTACAAAGTGGGTTACTGTGATGCTAACTATGCTAGAGATATACTCGAAAGGAAAAGAACTTCTAGAAGCTGTCAGTTTCTAGGAGATAATCCGATCTCATGATCTAGCAAAAGGCAATCAAAAACACCACTATCAACTGTAGAAGTTGAATACACTGCAACCTTTGGATGTAGCACTCAGATGTTTTGGATGAAAAATCAAATAAAAGATTTCCAGATATATGAGAGTAACACTCATATACCCTCTGACAATACTTTTGATATTTTTTTATCTAAGAATCCTATTTTGCATTCTAGAGCTAAACATATTGAGATAAAATTTCACTTTATACATGACTATGTTTAGAAATAATGTTATCAAGAAAGGATCTTAGATTCCTATAGGCAGATTAATCTCATATATCCTCTTTGAAAGCAAGTTAGTTCACAATCTTAGAGAAGTTGGTCTATCTAATGAAGTTGTTTTTGTCATTGGGAAGCCTCTCAACGGACATACTCTGTAAAATACGTCTCTAATTACAAATGTTGTTATTCCTCCAGCATGAATAGACAAGGCATTTATTGGTGCTAGAAGTATGCTTGTGATGAATTTTCATATATTCTTATAGGAAGAACCAAAGGAAGTTTTGGCACACTACATTAAGATATGCATTGAAAGGGATGAACATGAAACCATGTTGAGGCTTAAGGACATTCATGATAGATGTGAGGATGTTCAACTTCTAAAAAGGAAAAGGAAGTCAAAAACTTCTGGTGAGGAAAAGTCTGGTTTTGTCAAACCTCCCACCAAGGTTGCTAAAACTTATGGACCCAGTATTCTGGCTTACACTGTAAGATTTGTAGGTGAATTAGAGACTTTTTACTCTTCTATTAACATTGTTATGACTACGTCACATGTTCCTCTTACAACTACATTTGGAACCATAACCACACCTCCTCCTAAAATATCTCATGTTTCTGAACCCATCATAGCCACCTCCATACCCCCATGTCTATGTCACTTCCCATACCAAGCCCAACCTTTACAGAAGCAACTACTATTACAACCACTTAACAAACAACCTTATCCATCACCACCATTTCCATAACTACCCCCATTTCCGCTAAATATATTGATATATACAGACACACATCTGACTCTAATTTTTCCACCCCCTCTCACACGACCTTAACTATACTTGTCATCTATGTGTTTACAGATGCTACTCCCTCTCCGACAACTTCACCTTCCAAACCTATCCCTGGTGAACCTGTTTCTGATGAGTTCATGGAACGTATCAGGAATAATGCACTATCCACCCCTAATTCTTCTGACCTTACTGTTGCGGTGGAAATAGGATATCAAATTATTAATTAATTTTAATCGCAATTCAATTCACAACCGCTCTTTGATTTATCCGAAGGAAAAGGTCAAAAGAGGGAAAACCTATTTTGCATCGTAAACACAACGCGGGGAAAGATCTAGGGTTCGGGGGTTGGTTAAATTTAGGGAAGGTATTAGCACCCTAAACTTCTGTAGTACTCTACAGGAACCTTTTGTTCAAATGTTTACTATTTGCTTTATTTATTTGCTTAAGGTATATGTACAAAGGGATTAAAAGTGAGAAAGGAGACCTAAGGGGTTAATTCTAAGTTTACTCGGCAAGACATCGCATCTTGTGCCTACGTATCCTTACGGGAGTGGAATCAGAGTAATCGTAGTTCCCCTCAAAAGGGAGGTTAGAGACTTCTTGACTGTGGTCAAGGTCTCAAGGGGAATAAACGCATCTTAAGGACACGCTTACGTGGAGTGTAGAAACTCCAAATTTCTACGTTGAAATGTTGAGTTGAAATTAGGGTTAGGTTAGGGATTCCACGGCGGGAAACCCTAAAATGAGCGCGGCGGCTCTTTGACCTAATACTAGGGTAATTTTGTAATCTTGCCTGCGGCGAGGCATTTGTGAAAATTTAGGGTTGAAAAGGTGTAAGGGTTTGAAGTTGAGGACTATTGACACGGCGGTCAAAAGCTAGACCTAATTCCTTCGGTAGTGTGTGTAATGTGACAGGAATATTGATGAAGGTGTGAGATAAATGAACTGTAAACAGGGAGTAAAAACAGAAGTTAAAGCCACACAAACAGAAATTTAAAGGCAAAAATTTAAAGCGCGATTATTAGATTCGCGGGGTTACATATGAGAAGCAGTTACAATAGGATAATGAACTTTTGAGTGAGAAAATAAGATGACATAAATAATAGTAAACGTAATGAGCTGCAAAATGAACAGATGATGTTAGTGGGCAGAGTTAGGCGGCAATCAAATGAGTTACGAGACAATGAGAAAAAGGTGCAAATTGGAGAATCTATTATTATTTTATTTAAAAAATCTTAAATAATTTAATGTTAGCTTGCAAAAAAAAGTTTAATTTAAAAATGTTTTACTCTAAAAAAAGTTTTATTTTTTATATTTTTAAGAAAATTTTTTCTTATTTTATTTTTAAAAAAAAGAGTTTTATTTATTTTTAATATTCATATTTTAAAAAAAATATTTTTTTAAATTATAAAATTAAAATGTTATATTTTAAAAAAAAGATTTTTTAAATTATAAAATTAAAATGTTAAAAAACGGTTTTTAAAAAACATAAAACAAATTTAAAAAAACAAAACAACATAAAATAAAAAAAGGGGGGGGGGGGGGGGGGGGGGGGGGTTGGGCCGGTAATCACACCCGGACCCAACCCATTTGTTAGTTATAGGGCGAAATGTTTTTAGGGTTTCCAAACCCTGACTTATTCTCGCGGCGCCGCTGTTCTTCATCTTCCTCTTCTTCTCTCGCGGCTCTCATTCGATGCCGATCATCTTCTTCTCCGTTGATGGCCTTTGTTAATGTCACCCTATCCTGAAAACAAAGCAAAACAATATGTTACCATGCGGTGGCTTACATTCTTCGTTCGCGATTGGGGACGAACGGAGGCGATGATGTTGCTGAGCCTCCGTGAGGTTTGCCCGTGAACGGCGCTGGTGAACTTGTCCCACCGATCTCTCTCTCTCGGATACTAGGGTTGGCTCGCGATGGTCCTTTAGGGCTACGCCGTTCCGTCCCTGTTAGGGTTTCTGCGATCCTTCTCTTTCTCGTGGCCACCAGTTAGGGTTTTTGATGGTGAGATCGTTCTCTTCTTATACTCTCTTTTTGGGCCTTTGATCCGTGATGGATTTGCGTTATTTTTGAGACATGATTTTGTGTTGATATGATTTGATTTTGTTTTGATTACGATTGGATGCTTTCTGATATGAATCTGATACTGATTGAACTCTGTTTCTTCTTTTAGGGTTTGATTGGGGTTTCCAACTGATATGATTCTTCTGATTTGATTCGGAGCTTTCTATTTTCAGAACTCTGTGATTGAATATTACATGACCCTATTCGATTCGTTTAATAATCTGAACTGATTTGTTTTGATCTGTTTTGGGATTGATATCAAATCAAAATCTCTCTATTATTTTTCTGATATGGTTTGCCTTCAGGTTGGATTGATTGATATCTGATATTGATTCACAGAACTCCTTGATGGATTCGTTTTTCTGTTTGATATTTTCGATCTCGAACTGATTCGTTTTTTGATTGATTCGTTTCTTTGATGCAGCTCAGATTCTTTTCCTCTTCTTCTTTCAGAGAGGGCTGATATTGTGTTGGTCTTTGCCGCCGAGACGGGTACACGGTAGTGATGACACTTAGTCTGAACCGTCGAAGCAGGATATTACAATCCTGGTTTTACGCTGTTGCTTCTGATTTACCTGATAGCTCGAGCCGCGACGACTGATAGGGACTGTTATGGTTTTGCACTTGTTTATCTTATGAACTGATATGTTTATGTTAGCTTATTCTTGTTCGTTCTGGTACAATTCATGCCATGATTTTGTGTCGCGGCGTATTCTGAACTGATATGAACTTCGATTCTTCTGTGCAGTTTTGGCAGGTTGATTGAATTGGTGATGATGATTGGCTATGATGTTGATGTACTGAGCCATGTGTTTGGTAATTTGTTTTTTCAATGTGCTTGCACATTTGGTCTATCTCGCTTTCTGTCATGGTTATGTGCTGTGATTCGGGTGTAGTCGCTCACTTATGTATTGCTTGTCATTGAAACTGGTTCGAATGAGGACTTACCTTTAACTGATGCTGCTGGAACTTTTTGATACTTTGTTCTATGTAATTTTGACGCAGCTTGTTTTGTGTCTCATTTTTCTGTTCTGTTTGAACTTGATTTTTATGGGCTCAGAATTGATGCAGTTTTGATGCAGTTTTGACTTGCATTTCAGTTTGAATTTTTCCACTTACTTGTGGCATCTTATGAACTGTCTTGTTTTTGACTTCCTGTCATCAATTTGTACTGATGCAATTGTGGAATTTCAGGTGTTGGGAATTTCGGAACCAAAGCGACTCAGACCTGCCGGCATCCGGGTCTGAGTCCAAACTTGCCTATGTTGCCTTATTCTCGTATCAGTTTGGAAATCCAATCGCGGCAAAACGAATTAGTCCCGCTTCTTTTATTACTTCTATCTCTCGGATGTCCCGTACCGATAAGAACAGGTGTTACCTGATCTGACGCCCGCGGCACGGATCGGTAACGGGGGTAGGACGCAGCTTCGGTTGTGCCACTCCCGGCACTCGATGATGACATTGTTCTGAGAGTGTCAAAAACAACTTCTAACATTTTTTCTATATTGTTTGTTCTGTTTTGATGTGCAGGTGAATTTGGAGATTCTGCGGAGAAGCTTAAAGACATCATGAAGACACTTAGGAATTTTTAGGATTTAGGATAGATACTTATTGTAAATGAATCTTCTTGTAAACCAAGTTCAAATTCACTTATCCATTTGTAAACTGTAAATATTTATGAAATGAAATTCAACAAATATTCATATTTACTTTCTCAATTGTAAATTCAAAGTATCCATGAATAATAATTTAAAACCATTTAAATCCCCTCTTGAGTTGTAACTTATAAGTACTTATGAACACAAAGTTCAAAAATATTTAAAACTTACTTCTCCTTTGCCTTTTATAAATGATACCCCGCCATATGATTATATCCAAACAAATTCAAATTAAAATCTCGTTGATCACATCACTTCTCAAAATAACCTTAACAGTATCCACTTCCTTTTCAACCCAACTTCATCTTATTAAGAGGAAACAAAACTGTTTAGAAATGTTTCAAAATCAAACAAAGCACGGCCCCGAGTCTAATCATATTTCTGACAAAACATACCGGCACCTTGACCCAAGTGGCAAATAAATGCCTCAGAACTTAATAACAACCCTTTTTCAAGGAATTAGCAGAATTTGCGTAAAATGACCAAAATACCCCTGGAACCAAATCTGCAAAACAAACACCTCCATAACTTGTTAGTGGTTAGCAAATGTACATATGAGATGTTATGCGAAATGACTGACTAAATATAAGGGTAAAATTCGGGGTATTACAGTTGCCCCTATTTAAATAGCTACACCGGACGATTTGAGTGACAGAGACTCGAGGAATCGTGGTGGAGAGATTTAAATATAGATAACCGAAAATTTTGCCTTTATATGCGACGATATGCAATGCTATGGACAAAGCGAGGACCGCTTAATGCAGATGATGCCGTGAATATGATATGCTACGTATGCTGGAATGATGAATACGAAAACGATGACGAATACTACGACACAGGGACAGACGCTACGAGAAGAACACACTGGGGAAAACGACGCGCTGAGACACAGTACAATACTGGGGGATTCTAAAATGATGGTCAACTGGTGCTAACACGACCAATTGTCATTTTGGGAACGAGATTCTCAAATGGAGATGACACCTGTGAGACGACCTCCACTGGGGAATCTAAAAATAAAACTGGATCTCGTACGATTGCAAGATCGATTACAGAATGCTGGAGCATTGAGCAAAGAATAACATCCAAGCTTCTGTAAACTATCTCTCGTGACACGATCAAACGGACTTTTCGGGAATCCGTAGCAAATATACAGGGTAAAAACCGGCTGTATGCCAAAATAAATGGACTTTGATGGGAAATGCCCTGATAAGCTTCTCGCGGGAGAACTGTCACTTATCGTTGGAAGGGACTTATGTGCCAAAATGGATAAGCACTCAAATAAAGAGGCTGCTGCTTAATAAATAAATCTTCTCGCATTTAAGGTCGGCGCCTGGAATACGATTCTGATTCTTACCGAAAGATAAATAAACTTCTTCATGTTTCAAGATCGTGCTCTCCTGGACATGAAAAGGGTAGACTGAACTTCCTCATACTTCAGAATCGTGCTCTCCTGAATATGATTCGGCTTTTTTAGGTAAATGAAATTCTTCATATTTCAGAATCGTGCTCTCCTGAATATGAAAAGGGCTAATTGAACTTCTTCATAACTCAGAATCGTGCTCTCCTGAATATGATTCGGTTCTTTCTTGTAAATGAGATTCTTCATGATTCAGAATCGTGCTCTCCTGAATATGAATAGGGTAAACTGAACTTCCTCATACTTCAGAATCGTGCTCTCCTGAATATGATTCGGCTCTTGAAATTTCTTCATACTTCAGAATCGTGCTCTCCTGAATATGAATAGGGTAAACTGAACTTCCTCATACTTCAGAATCGTGCTCTCCTGAATATGATTCGGCTCAAACCTCCCCGTACTTCAAGATCGTGCTCTCCTGAATACGATTTGGTTTCTTCTTTTACTAAAGGATAAATGAACTTCTTCATAATTCAGAATCGTGCTCTCCTGAATATGATTCCGCTCAAACCTCCCCGTACTTCAGGATCGTGCTCTCCTGAATACGATTTGGTTCAAAACCCCCCATACTTCCAGACGACAGGTAAATGGAAGCCCAACTGCTCCATGGAGATGGCCATTTGCTGCGAGTCATAACGAAGATAGGATCGGCTTCATAGATGAGAAATGTTGTATATCGATGTTGTAAGATGTAAAGTGTTGTACTGATAGATTTTCCAGGCGTGAACTAGCGTATATCTGTAGTTGATTTTCTTGAAAGATAGTGCGAAATAAATGCACGTCCGGTTGGGATTGACGACCGACAAGACTGAGATTCAATCTAGGATCGAGCTAGAAAGAAGACTGGAAATCAAGACCCCATCGAGGGAATGAACCCGAAGGGTAGATATCTTATCCTGGCGAGGCAAGATAGCTGAAGTAACCGTCATCCACGAGGATCGAGCTCTGTGGGAAAACTGGAAACAAGTAAGTATTTTATGCTTAGGGCTGACAATCTATCTGGAGAGAATGGACCAACCCAGTTACTCGGCGGTAACGACCAATGATGGAGACACAATGAAACTGTGCATGTTAACGCGCATGTTACTGAATATGTTAATATGAATGTATGTTGATGTCTATGTAAGTAAATATGCATGTATGCAAGATGGTATGAAAGGAGTATGTAATGAATATGTAATGAATATGTAATGAGGTCGTAATGAAATAGGCATGTGACGCTTATGCCCTTGCGTATGCTGACGAAACTGACTAGAGACAGGACGAGAGATGAAATAAACATCTCGACGGAGATACCCTGCGTTCTCTGCAACCAATACGTCAATCATGGGTAAGAAAGATCAATGGTAGAACCAAATCTGGTTTTAAAGTTCTGAATTCTTTGGGGAGAAGGTAATCTGCTTGGGTACACAGTATCATGTCTTCTCATGGGGAGAGGAAAACTTGAGGGACACTTTCGAGTTACCCAAGAAAGAGTTGTCAGCTTATAGTCTCGCTGGGGACTATGTTAGAGCAATGATTTGAAAGTGTTCCTGCAATAATGATATTTTCGGGGGGTGAAGAGATCCTTCTGAAATTTCCACTAGTCAAAGTAATTTATTATATTTCAAAAAAATTTTTTTTTTTTTGAAGAACAGTTTTGAAAAATCTACAATGCACCTTTCATTTTCAAATTTTAAGAATAAACGCATTTTGCATAACAATAGAAAACAAAGAGCAATGCACCAAGGAATGTAAGTAACAAAATGGTATCTTTTATTAAAGGGTGGCAGCTCGCTGAAGGCATAGCTCCACAAATGATTATGTTTTGAAATTGGCAACATGGGAAAAGGTTACATTGAATCCAATGACACCTACTGACACTAATAACTAAGACTAATCCAGAATCTTGCTTTGGGCAAGGATGAAAGAACTGAAACATGGCTCTCATGCGGAAAGTGTGTTCGCGAAGATCAGTGTCCTCTGATGCAATGAAATGCCTTTGTCCCTAACTTTTTCCTGGACCGCCCTCTCGGGTTTTCAATCCACCGGGACGCTCCTTTTTGCCTAAGCCGCCCTTTCGGGTTTTCAACTTAGCGAGCTTTTTATTATTATTTCTTTCTTTTTTTTCAACCCTTACTTTTGCCTAAGTCGCCTTTTGCAGATTTTCGACTTAGCGGGTTTTTAGGCATAATATTTTCGGACTGCATCAGAATTCACGGGGTGTGCTAGTTCTTCACCGTCCATCGTTGTAAGTATCAGAGACCCTCCGGAGAAAACGGTCTTTACGACGAATGGGCCTTCATAATTGGGCATCCACTTTCCACGCATATCTTTATGTACTGGCAAGATCTTTTTGAGTACGAGCTCTCCTTGACGGAACTCACGGATACAAATCTTCTTATCAAATGCTCTTTTCATCCGTTTCTGATATAATTGCCCATGGCACATGGCTGTCAAGCGCTTCTCGTCAATGAGATTCGACTGATCCAGTCTGTCTTGAACCCACTCAGCTTCCTCAAGTTCAGCCTCCATCAACACTCTTAAAGAAGGTATCTCTACTTCGATAGGGAGCACGGCGTCCATTCCGTACACCAATGAGAAAGGTGTTGCCCCTGTCGAAGTTCTCACTGAGGTTCTGTATCCATGCAAAGCAAACGGTAACATCTCATGCCAATCTTTGTAAGTCACAACCATCTTTTGCAGGATTTTCTTGATATTCTTATTCGCAGCTTCAACGGCCCCATTCATCTTAGGACGGTACGGAGAAGAATTGTGATGAGTGATCTTGAAACTGTCACACAGCTCTTTCATAGTCTTGTTATTCAGATTGGTGCCATTGTCAGTTATTATCCGGCTTGGGATTCCATAACGGCAGATGATTTCTTTCTTGATGAAGCGGGCAACCACTTGCTTGGTCACGTTGGTGTAGGAGGCAGCCTCTACCCACTTGGTGAAATAATCAATAGCAACAAGGATAAAACGATGACCATTAGAAGCCTTCGGCTCGATTGCCCCAATCATGTCAATGCCCCACATAGAGAACAACCATGGTGAAGACAAAACATTCAACGGTGATGGAGGTACATGCATCTTATCAGCATAAATTTGGCACTTATGGCATTTTCTAGCGTATTGGATGCAGTCAGCTTCCATGGTTAACCAATAATACCCAGCCCTTAACATCTTCTTGGACATAGCATAACCATTGGCATGAGTTCCGAAGGTCCCCTCATGAATTTCCTGCAGTAACATGTCCGCTTCCCGTTTATCAACACATCTGAGCAGAACCATGTCGTGATTTCTCTTGTATAACACACCATTACTGATAAAGAATTTGGACGCCAGTCTCCTCAATGTTTTCTTGTCCAGACCAGTAGCACCATCGGGATACTCCTGCTTGACGAGATAGTTCTTGATATCATGAAACCAAGGTTTTTCATCCACCTCAACTTCTTCGACCATCTGACAATAAGCGGGCTCAACTTTGCGCTCAATGTGGATAAGAGGTGCTTCATTAACGAATTTAACTCTCCACATGGATGCTAACATGGCTAAAGCATCAGCAACGTGATTCTCGGATCTAGGAACATGCTCGAACTCTATCTCGTCGAAATACTTGATCAGCTCAATAATATAGTCCTTATAAGGGATTAACTTCTCATTCTTCGTTTCCCATCTGCCTTGTACCTGGTAAATAACCAAGGCTGAGTCGCCACTTACTTTAAGAAGTTTGATTCGGAGGTGAATTGCCGCTTCGAGGCCAAGAATACATGCTTCATATTCTGCGACGTTATTAGTACACTCAAAGTCTAACCTTGCTGTAAATGGAGTGAATCCACCCTTTGGGTTCATCAAAACGGCGCCTATACCATGCCCATTGAAATTCGAGGAACCATCAAACATCATCCTCCACCAAAGACCTGGTTCTGGACCTTCGCTCGGATCTGGCTCTTCACAATCTCTTTTAATCAACAAAATATCCTCATCAGGAAAATCAAACTTAAGAGGTTCATAATCTTCAACCGGCTGGTCTGCAAGATAATCAGATAAAATACTACCCTTAATCGCCTTCTGGGGTACATACTGGATGTCATATTCGGATAACAACATGTGCCAACGGGCTAGCCTCCCGGTTTGAGCAGGTTTTTCAAAAATATACTTGATCAGATCCATTTTAGAAATCAACAATGTGGTATGACAGACCATATATTGCCGAAGGCGCCTAGCGGCCCATGCCAATGCACAACAAGTTCTCTCCAATGGTGAGTATCTGTTTTCACAATCGGTAAACTTTTTGCTCAGGTAATAAATCGCATGTTCCTTTCTTCTAGTCTCATCATGTTGTCCAAGCACACAACCCATAGACTTCTCGAGAACAGTAAGGTACATAAACAACGGTCTTCCAGGCACGGGAGGAATCAGAATAGGGGGGTCTTGCAAATAACTCTTAATCTTCTCAAACGCTTTCTGACAATCCGGGTTCCACTCAGCCGTCTGCCCTTTGCAAAGTAACTTGAATATCGGCTCACAAGTAGCGGTCATGTTGGAGATAAACCTGGAAATATAATTCAAACGTCCCAGAAAACCTCTAACTTGCGTCTCGGTTTGCGGAGCTGGCATATCTTGAATGGCTCGGACTTTGTCAGGATCCACCTCAATCCCTCGCTAGCTAACAATGAAACCAAGCAATTTTCCAGATCTGACACCGAAGGTACATTTAGCAGGATTCAATTTCAACTGATATTTCCTGAGTCGTTCAAACAGCTTCACCAAGTGGTCTAGATGCTCCTCTTCACTCTGAGACTTGGCTATCATATCATCCACATACACCTCGATCTCCTTGTGCATCATATCATGAAAAAGAGTGGTCATAGCGCGTTGGTAAGTTGCCCCCGCGTTCTTTAAACCGAAGGGCATGACTTTGTAGCAGAAGGTCCCCCAAGGAGTAATGAAAGTAGTCTTCTCTCGATCGTCGGGATCCATCTTGATCTGATTATAGCCAGAGAAACCATCCATAAATGAAAACAACGCAAAACTGGCTGTATTGTCTACAAGTGTATCAATATGTGGCAGAGGGAAGTCGTCTTTCGGACTTGCTTTGTTCAGGTCCCTGTAATCCACACACATCCTAACTTTACCGTCCTTCTTGGGCACTGACACAATGTTGGCAACCCAATCTGGATATTTTGCGACCGCCAAGAAACCTGCATCCAACTGCTTTTTAACCTCATCTCGAATTTTCAAAGCCATGTCGGGTCTCGTTCTTCGAAGTTTTTGCTTGATAGGTGGACAATCTGGCTTAAGTGGCAACTTGTGAACAACAATATCCGTGTCTAGGCCCGGCATATCTTGATACGACCACGCAAACACATCAATATATTCTTTTAACAACTCAATCAACCTCGGCTTAACCTCTGCCCCAAGCATTGCACCAATCTTGACCTCTTTCTTGTTCTCATCTGTACCAAGATTAATTAAGTCCACCTGCTCTTTATATGGTTGAAGCTCTGTGTACTCGTACTCAATCAATCTCGTCAGTTCAGCGGGTACTTCAAAATCTTCTTCACCCTCGTCCTCAGCTTGATTGATGGGTGCATCCCAGTCAGGAGTGTCAGTAAAGTCATTGGATCCAACAAGGTTTACGATGTCTCTGCATGATGGAAGGCTTACTTAATTAAAATGCTCGAAGATATGCAAGATAAGGAATGAAATGCTGTTTTTTTTTGTTTTATTTTTTGGAAGAAAGGGTTGCCAATTTCATTTTTTAAAGGTGAAAACGAAAAACGCAAATGAACCAAAGTGGAATCGAACAAAATGCCTTTATTAATATCCTTTTAGAAATGAAAGGTGGCCCAATAAAAGCGACCCTATAGCCTTGGGCAGAGCTACGGATTTTTATTTGAAAATGTAAATGAAACTTTAAAAAAATTACTTTGACAAGGGAAAAATAACAGGGATCTCTACGGCCTCCCAGTTGTTCAAAACTGCATCACCCTTAAACACCAGGCTGCTCAGCTCTTCATTTTCCTCACAGTCACTGATGGCATTGACTTGGAAGCCTCCGCTGACAAATACCTCTTGGACAACCTTCGGACGCCCTTCGACAGTTGTGGCAGCTCCATTCTGAGTTGGTTTGTAACCCAACGCAGAGCGATCAGTCTTGGTCTTGACATCAATTACCTCTCCCCAACCTTCAGGAATGCCCCTGTCAATTGTTGATTTGGTACTCTTCAGAGATGCAAAAGATGGATTACCCTGACCCACTGTCTCTTCGACTTCCAGCAGAACAACATTGGCGATCTCAAGTGCTTGAAAGGAGATGTCTAAAGCATTCTCATCGGCCTCAATATAACGGAAAGAAGACAGGTTACTGACCATCAGATCCTCCTCACCGTGTATAATAACCAACTTTCCATCGATTACGAACTTCATCTTTTGATGTAACGTTGAGGTTACTGCCCCAACGGCATGAATCCATGGCCTTCCAAGTAAGCAGCTGTAATTGGGATTAATGTCCATGACTTGAAACGTGATATTAAAAACTTACGGACCAATCAGGATAGGAAGCTCAACCTCCCCCATTACCGACCGGCGAGAACCATCGAATGCCTTGACGATCAAAGGGGTAGGTTTCAACACAGTCTCTTTGAAAACCAACTTATCAAGAACCCTCTTGGGTAGAACATTCAGAGAAGAGCCGGTGTCTACTAGTACTCTCGCTAAATTGTCCTCCTGACATTTCACCGATATATGTAAAGCACGATTATGATTCGGACCCTCCTTCGGTAACTCTTCATTGCTGAAACTAAGGGTGTTACATGCGGTCAAATTGGCAATCACACTATCAAACCGACTGGTGCTGATATCTTGATCCACATGTGCTTGAGTCAAAACTTTCTGCAAGGCCATCCTATGAGCGGGTGAATTCATCAACAGAGATAAAATCGAAATCTTGGAAGGAGTCTGATGAAGTTGGTCGATAACTTTATAGTCACTTTTCTTGATGATCCTCAAAAACTCAGCATCTTCATCATTCGTAACGGCTCCCTTACCTTTGTCTTTGACGGCCACTGGGATATTAGTGGTTTCCTTAGGTGGAACCTCATTAGAACGGGGAGTATACACACGGCCACTACGAGTCATCCTGCTTGCCTCTGCGATATTGGTCACAGCGTCCTTAACCTCTTCATTTGGAATAACCTTCCCAGACTCCTTGTCAATCATCGTCACGTCGTATTTCCAAGGCACAGCTTTAGGATCACTGAAAGGAAACGGACCTGGTCTTCGAATAACTATTGGCTTATGCTGATTCACCTCAGGGATAGACGACTTTGGTATATCGAACACGAGATTGGCAGAACCTGCCCCTGATAGATTAAACACTGGTACCTTTCCTTTTGATCCAGGCTGATGGAAAACTGGCTCAACCATAGCGATCTCATCCTTCTTGGGTTGGCTTGTCACTTGTAAAACACCCTCATTAATCAACCTCTGAACATCATTCTGAATCAACACACAACCCTTAATACTGGCTTCACAACTTACACATGTAGCATGGGACGTATCTACCAGACCAGCTTCAAACAGTTTCGAATGGAACATCTTGAGAGGGGTCTTAATCTGTTCAACGTCAAGGGCATAACCTTCCTCCGAATCAGCACTAATGGCATTGACACTCTCATGGTTAGGAAAAGGGTTCTTCTTAACATTCGGTTGAGGATCTTCAAATGACAAAATCTTCTTTTCCAATAAATCCCTGACAAGATTTTTGAGAGCATAACAATTCTCCAGATCATGACCAGGCGCACCCTCATGAAATAAACAATGAGCGGCGGCGTTGTAATTGGCGGGTAGAGGATTAGGAGGCGGACCCAAAGCCCGAGTAGTGATTAGACCTTGCTTGACCAAAGAGGGATACAACTCGGTGAAAGTCATCGGAATCGGCGGACAGGGCTTATACGTTCTTCTGTTCGGAACATTCTGGCGAGGAGCCGGACTCTTTGGCTGTTGAGGAGCAGGAGCGTTGGGCGCCTGTAGGTAGTTGATAGGAGGCGGATAAACAAGAGGTTGTTGCATAGGTTGATACATAGGAACCTGTTGATTGAAAGAAGGTGTAATAGCTGCCACATAGGGTTGTTGAGCATATTGAATTGGGTACCCTTGAGGTTGAGCATAACCTTGCGGATATCGATAAAATGGGTCTCTTAGTCTACCAGAGGATATAGCGTTAGTCTCGCCCTCTTTCTTCTTCTGGGAGCTATACGGAGGTTTCTTCGGCTGATCCTTAGAAGCACCATGATTACTTGTCATTTTACCACTTTTCATACCCAATTCAATCTTGACACCCACAACAACGATGTCGGAGAAATTTGAAGTCACACTACCCACCATTCTCTCGTAAAATTCTGGACGAACCGTGTCGACAAACCAATCAGCTAACTCTTTCTCGGTCAAAGGAGGTTCTACCTGCGAAGCAATCTCTCTCCACCTTTGAGCGTACTCTTTGAAGGACTCAGAATTCTTTTGCGACATACTCAACAACTGCCTTCTGTCAGGAGCCAGATCCATATTGTACTTGTAGTGTTTGATGAAAGCGTCAGATAAATCTTGAAAACTCTTAACGCGAGACTGGTCCAAAGTTAAATACCACTTGGAGGAAGCACCCTTCAAACTATCTTGGAAGCAATGAATCATCAGTTTATCATTCTCAACATGGGCAGCCATTTTGCGATAATACATGATCAGATGACTCTTAGGACAGGTGGCACCTTCATAACGATCGAAGTTCGGAGTTTTGAACTTCGGGGGAATAACCAAACCTGAGACCAAACAAACATCCCTTGCAGCAGTCCCAAAATTTTGATCACCCTCTACTTTTTTCAATCTCTGGACGATGGTGTTTACTTCCTCACGAAGCTTATCACGTTTCTCATAACCTTCAACATTCTCATCAAGATCATCAAAAACGGTCTCATTGAAGTACGGTTGCGCACGGGTGTGTACAACAGGTGGTGCAAAGGTAGGAGCCCCCCTAGGAACTTCAGAAAATAAAGGCACGGCTTGCTGAACAGGCTGATTAATCGGAACAGTGGCTTGAGGAGGCACAAAACCAGGAGCAAGACCATAAGGTGGGTCCCTTGCTACGGTCACACTTGGTGGAGGGTCCACAGTAACACCGGTAATCTCGGAAACAACAGTGGGCTGGGTATCCATCTTAGCATTCATGACATGTAACAGTTCCATCATACGCCCCATACCCCCTCGAAGGTCTTCAAGTTCATTGCTAAGGCGATCAATCTCTTTTGCCTGATCCTCCATTCTTTTCCGAGTTTGAGCTCTGGTGTTGTACTGGTGCCGAGAACTCAGGGTGACGAAACTGGAAGGCGAGAGAACCGATCATGAGAAAACGGAAGACACATGCAATGCAAGAAAGTAAATGATGCTATGATGCAAATGAAGATTTCATGGAATTCAAATATTTACGAATGTCGTGGGGTACCAAGGAAATCTTTTTCTTGTTTTTCATTTTATTTTATTTTTATTTACGGTATCCCGCGATATCCATAAATGACATTTGAACTTCATGAAATACAATGTAATGAGATGCTTTATGGATGCAATGCATGAAAACACACAAAGTCCTAGGTTAAAGGAACGTGAGCGGAGTCAAGGTCTACCCATCCCAAAAGGAGTGTACTATAGGTTAGTTGTACCTGCCGGACAAGGTTCTACAAAGTGCCCAAAGTCATCAGCCCATCTTTCGGATATTATCAACCTTCCGATTGACTTGGGGGTTAATAATATTCTCAAGAGAACCTCTTTTGAGTGTAGTATCGCGTAGCAGCCGTTGTAGGATTACTCCCACATAGCCCCCGCACTACGTCCTAAATAAGGCCAAGGTGGTGTTAAGGTACTACGGTCCTCAATATCACAGACTCCAATCGACCATGGAAAAAGTTTTCGCGATTACTCGTTCAACCGAACCATTTTCGAAAAGGTCTCAACTGAGCGGTGATTCTCGAATCAGCTTGGTCGGGATTCACTCCCTATAAGCCTCATCGAATATATCCCCATCCTATAATAATGTCACTAGTCCGGGCGTAGGACTTATCTCACAGCACAAGGAACAGTCCCACCATGAAAGCATAAATATATACATGTAAATGAATAATAACACAGATAGTAATAAATATGAACAAGTTAGGGATAACCCTCAAAAATTAAGATCGTCCCAAGTGAAGTCGCCATTTTCTGTTGCGGTGGAAATAGGATATCAAATTATTAATTAATTTGAATCGCAATTCAATTCACAACCACTCTTTGATTTATCCGAAGGAAAAGGTCAAAAGAGGGAAAACCTATTTTGCATCGTAAACACAACGCGAGGAAAGATCTAGGGTTCGGGGGTTGGTTAAATTTAGGGAAGGTATTAGCACCCTAAACTTCTGTAGTACTCTACAGGAACCTTTTGTTCAAATGTTTACTATTTGCTTTATTTATTTGCTTAAGGTATATGTACAAAGGGATTAAAAGTGAGAAAGGAGACCTAAGGGGTTAATTCTAAGTTTACTCGGCAAGACATCGCATCTTGTGCCTACGTATCCTTACGGGAGTGGAATCAGAGTAATCGTAGTTCCCCTCAAAAGGGAGGTTAGAGACTTCTTGACTGTGGTCAAGGTCTCAAGGGGAATAAACGCATCTTAAGGACACGCTTACGTGGAGTGTAGAAACTCCAAATTTCTACGTTGAAATGTTGAGTTGAAATTAGGGTTAGGTTAGGGATTCCACGGCGGGAAACCCTAAAATGAGCGCGGCGGCTCTTTGACCTAATACTAGGGTAATTTTGTAATCTTGCCTGCGGCGAGGCATTTGTGAAAATTTAGGGTTGAAAAGGTGTAAGGGTTTGAAGTTGAGGACTATTGACACGGCGGTCAAAAGCTAGACCTAATTCCTTCGGTAGTGTGTGTAATGTGACAGGAATATTGATGAAGGTGTGAGATAAATGAACTGTAAACAGGGAGTAAAAACAGAAGTTAAAGCCACACAAACAGAAATTTAAAGGCAAAAATTTAAAGCGCGATTATTAGATTCGCGGGGTTAAATATGAGAAGCAGTTACAATAGGATAATGAACTTTTGAGTGAGAAAATAAGATGACATAAATAATAGTAAACGTAATGAGCTGCAAAATGAACAGATGATGTTAGTGGGTAGAGTTAGGCGGCAATCAAATGAGTTACGAGACAATGAGAAAAAGGTGCAAATTGGAGAATCTATTATTATTTTATTTAAAAAATCTTAAATAATTTAATGTTAGCTTGCAAAAAAAAGTTTAATTTAAAAATGTTTTACTCTAAAAAAAGTTTTATTTTTTATATTTTTAAGAAAAGTTTTTCTTATTTTATTTTTAAAAAAAAGAGTTTTATTTATTTTTAATATTCATATTTTAAAAAAAAGATTTTTTTAAATTATAAAATTAAAATGTTATATTTTAAAAAAAAGATTTTTTAAATTATAAAATTAAAATGTTAAAAAACGGTTTTTAAAAAACATAAAACAAATTTAAAAAAACAAAACAACATAAAATAAAAAAAAAGGGGGGGGGGGGGGGGGGGGGTTGGGCCGGTAATCACACCCGGACCCAACCCATTTGTTAGTTATAGGGCGAAATGTTTTTAGGGTTTCCAAACCCTGACTTATTCTCGCGGCGCCGCTGTTCTTCATCTTCCTCTTCTTCTCTCGCGGCTCTCATTCGATGCCGATCATCTTCTTCTCCGTTGATGGCCTTTGTTAATGTCACCCTATCCTGAAAACAAAGCAAAACAATATGTTACCATGCGGTGGCTTACATTCTTCGTTCGCGATTGGGGACGAACGGAGGCGATGATGTTGTTGAGCCTCCGTGAGGTTTGCCCGTGAACGGCGCTGGTGAACTTGTCCCACCGATCTCTCTCTCTCTCTCTCTCTCGGATACTAGGGTTGGCTCGCGATGGTCCTTTAGGGCTACGCCGTTCCGTCCCTGTTAGGGTTTCTGCGATCCTTCTCTTTCTCGTGGCCACCAGTTAGGGTTTTTGATGGTGAGATCGTTCTCTTCTTATACTCTCTTTTTGGGCCTTTGATCCGTGATGGATTTGCGTTATTTTTGAGACATGATTTTGTGTTGATATGATTTGATTTTGTTTTGATTACGATTGGATGCTTTCTGATATGAATCTGATACTGATTGAACTCTGTTTCTTCTTTTAGGGTTTGATTGGGGTTTCCAACTGATATGATTCTTCTGATTTGATTCGGAGCTTTCTATTTTCAGAACTCTGTGATTGAATATTACATGACCCTATTCGATTCGTTTAATAATCTGAACTGATTTGTTTTGATCTGTTTTGGGATTGATATCAAATCAAAATCTCTCTATTATTTTTCTGATATGGTTTGCCTTCAGGTTGGATTGATTGATATCTGATATTGATTCACAGAACTCCTTGATGGATTCGTTTTTCTGTTTGATATTTTCGATCTCGAACTGATTCGTTTTTTGATTGATTCGTTTCTTTGATGCAGCTCAGATTCTTTTCCTCTTCTTCTTTCAGAGAGGGCTGATATTGTGTTGGTCTTTGCCGCCGAGACGGGTACACGGTAGTGATGACACTTAGTCTGAACCGTCGAAGCAGGATATTACAATCCTGGTTTTACGCTGTTGCTTCTGATTTACCTGATAGCTCGAGCCGCGACGACTGATAGGGACTGTTATGGTTTTGCACTTGTTTATCTTATGAACTGATATGTTTATGTTAGCTTATTCTTGTTCGTTCTGGTACAATTCATGCCATGATTTTGTGCCGCGGCGTATTCTGAACTGATATGAACTTCGATTCTTCTGTGCAGTTTTGGCAGGTTGATTGAATTGGTGATGATGATTGGCTATGATGTTGATGTACTGAGCCATGTGTTTGGTAATTTGTTTTTTCAATGTGCTTGCATATTTGGTCTATCTCGCTTTCTGTCATGGTTATGTGCTGTGATTCGGGTGTAGTCGCTCACTTATGTATTGCTTGTCATTGAAACTGGTTCGAATGAGGACTTACCTTTAACTGATGCTGCTGGAACTTTTTGATACTTTGTTCTATGTAATTTTGACGCAGCTTGTTTTGTGTCTCATTTTTCTGTTCTGTTTGAACTTGATTTTTATGGGCTCAGAATTGATGCAGTTTTGATGCAGTTTTGGCTTGCTTTTCAGTTTGAATTTTTCCACTTACTTGTGGCATCTTATGAACTGTCTTGTTTTTGACTTCCTGTCATCAATTTGTACTGATGCAATTGTGGAATTTCAGGTGTTGGGAATTTCGGAACCAAAGCGACTCAGACCTGCCGGCATCCGGGTCTGAGTCCAAACTTGCCTATGTTGCCTTATTCTCGTATCAGTTTGGAAATCCAATCGCGGCAAAACGAATCAGTCCCGCTTCTTTTATTACTTCTATCTCTCGAATGTCCTGTACCGATAAGAACAGGTGTTACCTGATCTGACGCCCGCGACGCGGATCGGTAACGGGGGTAGGACGCAGCTTCGGTTGTGCCACTCCCGGCACTCGATGATGACATTGTTCTGAGAGTGTCAAAAACAACTTCTAACATATTTTCTATATTGTTTGTTCTGTTTTGATGTGCAGGTGAATTTGGAGATTCTGCGGAGAAGCTTAAAGACATCATGAAGACACTTAGGAATTTTTAGGATTTAGGATAGATACTTATTGTAAATGAATCTTCTTGTAAACCAAGTTCAAATTCACTTATCCATTTGTAAACTGTAAATATTTATGAAATGAAATTCAACAAATATTCATATTTACTCTCTCAATTGTAAATTCAAAGTATCCATGAATAATAATTTAGAACCATTTAAATCCCCTCTTGAGTTGTAACTTATAAGTACTTATGAACACAAAGTTCAAAAATATTTAAAACTTACTTCTCCTTTGCCTTTTATAAATGATACCCCGCCATATGATTATATCCAAACAAATTCAAATTAAAATCTCGTTGATCACATCACTTCTCAAAATAACCTTAACAGTATCCACTTCCTTTTCAACCCAACTTCATCTTATTAAGAGGAAACAAAACTGTTTAGAAATGTTTCAAAATCAAACAAAGCACGGCCCCGAGTCTAATCATATTTCTGACAAAACATACCGGCACCTTGACCCAAGTGGCAAATAAATGCCTCAGAACTTAATAACAACCCTTTTTCAAGGAATTAGCAGAATTTGCGTAAAATGACCAAAATACCCCTGGAACCAAATCTGCAAAACAAACACCTCCATAACTTGTTAGTGGTTAGCAAATGTACATATGAGATGCTATGCGAAATGACTGACTAAATATAAGGGTAAAATTTGGGGTATTACACTTACCATCACCATTTCATCTGATACTGATATTCACTCTGCATCTATCCTTGAGGAAAATAATGATGTAGTCAGACAGGAAGAATTAGAATGTGTTGCTCTTGGCACTCCAGAAAGAATTTCTTGTCCCTACCTGGTTATGACTCATGATAAGATCTTCATCTGTCCAAATTCAACTGATAACAGTCTTGGATAGT
This sequence comes from Lathyrus sativus, assembly GCA_963859935.3. Lineage (NCBI taxonomy): Eukaryota > Viridiplantae > Streptophyta > Magnoliopsida > Fabales > Fabaceae > Lathyrus > Lathyrus sativus. The sequence continues at coordinate 515,100,442 of OZ012736.1, forward strand.
TTGAAGAGGATGCTTCTGGAAGATTCACAACTCTCATTAAAGCTTGCAGAGGTAATGCAAACTTCTTTGAAGTAAGTGATCTGACTAAGGCTTTCAGAAGATGGATTGCAGTCAGCTCTGAAGATTTGGAAGTTTCCTAGATGAAGAAAGGTAAGAGGAACTTCAGTGTCATACTCTCTAGTATATTAGAACCTCTACTTTAGAAGGTTTCAACCACTCTTCTACTCCCAGCACCAAAAGTAATTCCTCTACCCCCTGTTCAGACTTCTTTGGTTCCTGCTGAGACTACTATCGAAGCTGCTAGTGGTTATGGTACGAAGGAGACTCCCGGTTCTGAGGATTACATTCTGAAGAAGTTAAAGTTTCTGGCTGGAGAGAACTCAGAAGTGAAAGAAAGAACGTTAAAGATTGAAGGGTTGCTTGCAAATATTCTTTCTAGACTTCCCAAAAACCCTACTGGGCCTCAGTTTTTGTTTAAAATTTGTGTTATCTTTTTCTGTTCACATGTTTTTTCCTTCTGCATACCCATTCATCTTTCTAATTAATGAAAGTATATTTTGTTTGGTTCAATTTCCTTTATCTTTTTATTCTTTTTTTATTAATGACAAAGGGGGAGAAATAATGATTTTGATATATCTAACTCCCACAATGAAAACCTAAACATGGTTCTAACTGTTTAAACTTGTTAACTTTCTGAGAACTTTGAAAAAGTTCATCATTCTAACCAAGTATTTCAGGTTCTAAAGCTCTAAACTTAATATTTCATCTACATCGAAGTTGAATCAAACATTTAAGAAACTAGACATACACAAGTTTTGATCAAGACAAATTCATTTTGAAATAAGTGTTCTGAACAAGTCCATCAATTGCTTTGAACTCCTAATTATGATACCCATGACTTTGTTCTGATATCACTTAGTTACAAAAATTTCCCTTATACCATTAATAACAAAGAAAGGATCTAATACTTGATATCAGAAAGTTATGATCTGAAGAGAAAGCTATAACAACCTAGCTTATGCCACAAGGGAAGTCACTTCTTTCATGCTGATGTATAAAAGTTTATATGTGTTAAAATTATTTTAAATTATAGAATTCAGGGGGAACTTGCAAACCTAACTCTGATATTCTAAGATGAAAAATAATGTTTAACAATATAAAATTAAGGGAGAGCTTACAAACTTGAATCTAAAATTTGTGTGTGATTAAATCTTATAAAATTGTTCAACAAAATACATGGTTTTATCATCATCAAAAAGGGGGAGATTGTGAGAACAAGTTTTGTTTCTGCATTTGACCTTTAGTTTTGATGATAAAAATACATTGATCGATAAAGAACAATATTATACACTAATGATTTTTTGTCTAGTGTTTAGTAGTTGTTTAACATGTCCTGACTCTGAAGTTCTGACGTGTGACGTCATCAGATTTTGAAAGCAACACACTCTAACTTTGTAGAAATACAAGTATTCTCAAGACGTTGTCAAGTTAGAAAAAGCTCGTAGACAACGGTTTTGTAGAACGTTCATGCTCAAGCTTCTGACTCTAATTATAATTGTAGAGCCTTTGAAGGATTGACTCCCCTCAAGAATCTGAGCTCAAGTTGAAGATTCTGAAGAATAAAGTGCTAATGACTCTGAAAACCAGATTCTGAGGAATAATGTCAAGACTTTAAAGACTTTAGTTCTGAAGACTCTCATCAGGCCCTTGACTCTTTTATGCATGCTTTAACAACATTATTTTAGAAGCCTTTGAAGATTAGAAGATCATAACAAGCCATTTATGTGAGATAAATAGTACATGGTACAAGATCAAAACATTCCTTCAATCACACATATTTCATGGAGTAAGGACATTTATGATGTACAATTTTGTCTCCCATCATTGAAGACATTTATTTAAGGCACCAGTTCACACCTGAAGATTCCCATTCTACCCTCCAACGGATCTTTCTTTTGGCTATACAAGGAAGACTTGGGAGAATGGATAAAGAGACTTTTTGGCTGAGAATTCATACATTATTCACACGCTGCTACATTTTCTCTGATAGTATTATTTTTGTGAATACTTTATAAACATACTTATAACTTTTGTTCATATTGTGTGAGTATTTCATTTTACTTAAACATTGTGTTAATCTGCTTTATAGATGCAAAATTTGTAAACGCAGTCTGTAAAATCTCAAATCTGTTTGAGTGAGTACTTTGAGTGACTAGGGTTTTGTATGTATACTCAAGAAGACAAGAAAAATTGTCTTTGTAGTGTGTGTAATCAGTTTTATTATAGTGGATTAAGTCCTTTAGGGAAAGAAAAATCAATCTGGCAGGTGGACTCGAGGTAGACTCGTTAACAGCAAACCAAGATAAAAATAACTTGTTATTTTTATTATTCTTGTTCTTGATTGTGGAATTGGTTTTGAAAAAGCATTGATTTTTAGAAACCCAATTCAAACCCCCATTTCTTGTGCTTCTTGTAACCTTCAAATATTTATGTGCATTAAGTATTTAATGTAGGGGGAGTTTCACAAATGTTATGACTCAAAGAAAGTATTGTATGATAGTCATCAGATTGACTATGTTCTTCCAAATATCGCTATGGATTAATTCATCAACAATAATCTCATAGATTTTCCAAACATAAAAAAAGGAGACATAAAGCTCATAGTATCATTTGATATCGTTTACATGCTTTAATATCAAATTATGTTTTGATGTTTTACAATTCTATTATTATTTCATTGCGTATTTGTAATCTATATGTTATCCAAATTCATCTGTGTGATTGTACTATTTTTTCCTTCCATTTTACATGCTTCAGCTACTAAATTGTACCACTAAGAACCATTTACATTTCGTGTTATATTCATTTGATCCTTGTAGGCAATTCCATTTTGAGCCTGTGAAAATTACTATTTTGCCATTTCCACATGAGTAGCTTGAATCACAAGTTAGAACATTTACATTTTGATGATTTGGTATTTGATTCAAATCATCTGTTATATTTAATTCGAATCAATCACCTGCTGAAAATTGGAAAACAATTATGGATCAAATGATTTGGATAAAAAACGGAACATGGTTTGAATTATAACCTTACTTGACTTGAATCAAGTGCAAATAATGATTCAAATGATTAGCTTTAAAAAGCGCCCTTTTGGCACTGCCCATTTTAATTCGAATCACAAATCCTTCTTGATTAGAATCAAACCTCAAAAAATCCAATTTTACACCACTTATTTAAATGATTATTTCTTTTGGTGAAAGTAACAATTGTGAGAAACCTATGGTGATCCGTAGAGACAAAAACTTTGATTTTTGTCTTCTCTTATTTTCCAAACACAAATCTTTTGATATTGAACCCTTGTCAATTCTTTATCCTTTTTGTTGCATCTTGTTTTGTGCAATTTGGTTGTTGTTCTTATGTGAATTTGAGAATGAGTTAATCAATTTTGTTGAAAATTGATCAAGCTTTTGATAACAATCAATAACCAAGACCCACTCATCTAGAAATTCGATTGAACCTTGTGCATGTTCATCATTCATCAAAACTGAACTACTTGACTAATCATTCGTAACATCGGTGGTTATTGAGATTACCTGACACTGTTCACCATCTTCATCCTTAGTTTTTTTCCTTGTTTATGGACCCTTCTATAAAGATCGAGTGTAAGGGAGACTAGTGGTATATTAAGGCATCTAATATTTTTGTGTGTATCTAGTTTTTTTATTGTAACAGGCGCATGTATCATTTCTTGATTTCAGTTTGGCATTCATTTGTTATCTATCAAGATGAGAGTTTCCATTATACTCCAAGGAAGACTTTGGCAAGATCAAATATCAACAGTCTGTAAGGCGGAGTATGAAGTGGTCCTTCTTTGGTGGCGTTGGAGAAAGATTGCTTGCAGAAAAAGTTGTGAGTTGTCCAATATACACTCAATTAATGGCAATCGCTCGGTTGATAAATCAATGGGATCAAGGAGATCGTCACACAAATACTTAGAGCAGTTTATTATGGATAACAGGTTTATTGGATCAAGATCTTTAGAGATCTTGTATTTTGTTAGTAGTTTAGTGTCTGCATTATCAGAGGGAATTACCATGTGATAATTATTTGTAATGAAAATGCTGTAAACATTTTATCATCATAGTGGAATATAATGATTATGTTCCGATAGCATCATCCGTTGAAGAGTGCATGTAGGTAAAGCGAGGACGAATGCCAAAACACTATATATCTCTCTATGTATCTTTCCCTTTCCATATCCTTTTACTTTACATTCATTCATTCATTCATATTTATTGTTGTATATTTGCAAGATTGCATTGATTGTATACCATATAGGTTAGACTGGACTTATTTAATATATAAGTTTTGGTCAGTGTATCAATCTTTAGGAATCATCATGAAGTCAATTATGCATTGTTAAGAACATCTAAGTGATGTGTTTTTAAATTGCTTCATTTAAAGCGACTGTGATTGTCATGTAAGGGACTTGCACCAGAAGCAATCAATCTTTTGGTAACTTTATGTATCATTTCATATGGCTTGATTCATTAAGATGTTTCTAACCTCTTTTATTTTGTGTTTTGATTTCGTTTAATAAAATCTATATATTTTTTTTAAATTGTCTAAAAAAATTTCGAGTCTATTCAACTTTCTTTTTAAACATTATTATTTCTATATTCTCATCCAACACAACTAAATAACTAATTAATTGGGCTAACTTGTGACTTATTATTAGTAAGTCCAGCAACTCTTGCATATAGTCATCATTGATTCATTAATGTCCACAATAACAAATGAATGTGAATTCCAATACTCACAAAATCATAACTGCTCTTTACAAAGAAAAACAAAACTAAAGCTGCTTTTTTTTCTCTTTCTCTTTCTTTTTATGTACATATAATTCTAACATAATAATATTTTTGTGTCTGTTATCTTATAAAATATTTTAAAATAGATTTAATTGCTGAACACCTCTCTTGTCAAGATTCAAACTTTGAATTGTACTAAGAATATAATCCTTTTGACTAGACCAAACTCTTATTAGGGAAGTTACAATTTTTTTTTAACTTTATAAATATAAAAAACAAATCATTAGTAGATCTAATTAATAAAGCATTAATTTACATTAGAAAAAAATTTTAAACCCAAATATACTGCTCCATTATGTCTATGACCTTATGGCACAATCTTATAGACATTGCACCAAATTTCTTTTAAACTAATTTCTTTCACCAGGAAAATTACAAGGCACCAGATTAGTCAAATCCACGAGATACCCACTACGTATCATGGACACACCGTTAGATTGAGATTAGTAAAGCTAATCTTAATTAAAAACTAATCCAACGGTGATAATTAAGTTTGTGACCACTTCCCATTATTTATCTTAAAATAAAAAACTACATTAAATGTTCATCAACAACATCATGTCATCACACACAAGAGAATATATAAAATAATCATGAACAAGTAAATCTCATCTTTTCTATATAGAAAAATAAAAAGAATATAAATTAGGAAAGGCCAAATCCTTGTTGTTTTCTCTCTCTCTTTTTATGTGGGTTACATTTTTTCTTCTCCTTTATAATATTCATTTCTAAATAAGTTATTTATTTTTATAAAAAAATTATTTGACACCTAGAAAATGGACGGTGAAGATGAGATAGTTTATGATTTTCTTTTATTAGGATTTTTTTTGGACAAATGTTTGATGAGGATTTGAAAATTGTTGATAAGCAAATAAGAAAAATCCAAGTCAACAAGATATGTTCAATAATATTCCCCCCACCATTCTCTTTTTCTTCTAAGTTAAGCTTCTATTTTAATATTTTCTATGATTATTATTTAAACAAGTTGAATTTCAAAATTTATTTAAATAAAAAAAAAGTTTTTTTTTACACTATTTCACATAAATTATACATCTCTTTAATTATTTTACATAAATTTAAAATTTAAATATTATAAAATATTTTACAAAAGTATATTTGATGAATAATAAAAAAAAATACTGCAGCTCAATAAAATAGTAATTATATAGTGATATTCGATAGTAGAAACAAAATTTTTATTTATTTCTTTTTAAAAGATAGAATTTTAATTATTAGATTAAAATGTTTTAAATTTTTTTTTAAAAAATGATAAATTTTATAATAAAAAATATTAGTATATTATTAATATAGTAAAATGATAAATAAATTAAATAAAAAAAGAAGAGAGGAAAAAAATGATTGAAAAAATAGGGAATAAAAAAAGGTTTGAAAAAAAAGAAAAGAAAAAGCTGAAACATTTACTTGATATACAAAACAAAGGGTCACAAACACTGACTTTCTCTCTTTCTCTTCTCTCACCATTTTCACCCTCTTTTCACAAACCATTTCTCTGATTTTTCTCTCTTCAATTGGATTCTACACTTTCTCATCTTCATCAATCCTTCAATTATAGTTCCTATCTCTGGATTTTTCTCTGAATTTTAACTAAAAAAATCAACAAGAAAAAAAAACTTTTCTGGGTTTATTGACTTCTGTTTATTTTGCAAACTATCATTTAGGTTTGCTGCAGAAAAAAAAACCCTTTCTAATAATTATTTTAATTTTTTTTAATATAAAACTATAATTTTCTGTCTTTTTTTTTTGGTAAAAAAATATTTTCTGGAAAATTTGTTGATATTTTTGAGACATGGGTAAACAAGGACCTTGCCATCACTGTGGAGTTACAAGTGAGTTCTTGTTTCTCCAATTTATTAATTTTTTGGTTTGAAACTGTTTTTGTAAATTGAGATGTATTGAATGAAAACTTTCCAGCTAAGAAAAAATTAGGCATGTTCTGTGCGATGTTATGGATTTGTACAGATTCAGAAGTTGTTGATTTGAGCATTTGGATTTGAAAGATGTGGAAATTGTGTTGATTTGATTGTTTTTTGTTTCACTGTGTTGCTGAGTTTTTGTTTTGATTGATTGTGTTTGAAATCTGAGACAATGTAAGTGGTGAAAGATTGAGGATAGTTCATTGAATTGAATGAGGGATTTGTGGCATTGATAGGAACAATATCTGATAATGTTTAAGATCTTTATGAAAACGAATTAAAGAACAAGTTTGTGTTTTCGTATTTCGATCGAAACTTGAAAGTTAATCCATTAGTTAATCCATTTTTGTCTTCTAAAAGGAGTTTACATTAGTTAATGCATTAGTAGGATCTTTGACAAGCAATGCATTCATCTGTTGAACTTGTCTTGCTCCTTTATTTGCTGGAAAATAAAAATGAATACTCGAGCTTTTTCTTGATTCGCGATTGTTCTGTCTCTGTTTTATGATACTGATCATCTTTATAGAACTACTCCTGCAACTTGAGCATTGAGGATTTTCATTTCTATTTCCGAATTTTGAAGCTGTTTTCTACTTAAGTGTTGAAGTCATTTCTATTGGTGTTTTGTTCGATAAGCGCAACTATAAGAAGACTTAGCTGTTGCTGTTAGTCACTTCAGCTCGAATGCAATCGTTTGTGTCATAGAGTAAACAAATGTTTCTTAATTAGAGTCTTATTGCTATTGTTTGTCAGCTTCATCTTTCTAGTATTTAAAAGGAAATTAGCAACTGCCTCATATTTTAATCGAATTGGTTCGAGTGATTAATTGTGTGGTATGGTATCATAATCAAGTTTAATATGTACTTTGTATATGCACTGGGATTTGGATTATCAGAAGAATATGATTATGTGTTCACTATCTGAGATACGACTTTGTTCTGAGTTCTGACAATTGAGCATTGCAACAGGCACACCACTTTGGCGTAATGGACCACCAGAGAAGCCAATACTGTGCAATGCTTGCGGTTCTCGGTGGAGGACAAAGGGAACACTTGCAAATTATACGCCTTTACATGCTCGAGCTGAAACTGATGATTTTGATGATCAAAGGCATTCCAGGGTTAAGATCATATCATTAAACAAGAAAAAGGAAATGAAATTGCTCAAACGGAAGCCGAACCATGATAATGTGGTATCTGGTGGAATTGCATCCGATTACAACCATGGATTCCAGAAGGCTGGTGATGAAGATATGAGCAACCGATCAAGTTCAGGATCAGCCTTGTCTAACTCAGGAAGCTGTGCACAATTTGGCGGAACAGATGCTAGTGATCTGACAGGTTTGTTCTGATTTCGTTGGCCGGTATTTCTTCGTAACTGATCAAAACATTGGCCATTCCTTCAAAATAGCATGCTTTCTTTGTAAAGTTCATATCATAAAATGTCGAAGAACAAGAAACTTTAATTTTAATTTATTGTTTGGTTGATTTAGGACCTGCTCAGTCAGTGACATGGGATGCCACAGTGCCTTCAAAAAAGAGGACATGTGTTGGTCGTACAAACCATTCTTCTGTCGAGGAGTTCACAAAAGAGTTGTGCTCTATTCTTCATGAACAACAATCATATTTTTCTGCATCTTCTGAAGACGATCTTCTTTACGAAAATGAAGCGCCAATGGTCTCTGTCGAGATAGGACATGGAAGTATACTCATTAGGCATCCTAGCTATGTAGCTCGCGATGAAGAGTCTGAGGCTAGCTCTCTTTCATTTGATAATAGACAATACCCAATGAGTGACAGATATTCTTATTCTGGCGCTGTCCCTATGCATAATGGTTCCAGTCGCACAAACTTCTCATCTCAGGGAGCTGAAAAGGTAAGGAACTCAGTTTTCCAAGGAATGAAGCAGGAGCAACTTAAAAGGCAAGCTATCTATTTTGTTGTTATACGAAGCAAGAAAATTTATTTTGTTTGTTTCTACCGAAAAAGTTGGTTGTTGCATGTAAGTTATGTTTTTCATAACATTTGACGCCGTGAATAATATTTGTGACAAATTTACTGAGATTACTTTGGAAAAGAGACAAACATACTATGCAGCCATTAATATTTCTGCCTATTAAATTTCAGTGACAAGTCTCAGCTTGAAAGAGCACAAATCCTTGGAAATCATGATTCACCCCTGTCCTCAATAGATTTAAATGTGAGTTACATTCCCCTAGTTGAATTCTTGTCTTAGCTTGTATAATATGAATATTTATAAATAGCACCTTAAATCTATCTAATCGTTGAATGCTTAATGTAAGTGTAATTATGTTTGGCTAGGATGTTGTAAACTATGAAGAGTTTTTGGGAATCTTGACAAATGAAGAACAGCAGCAATTACTGAAGTTTCTTCCTGTGGTCGATACTGCTAAACTTCCTGATAGGCTAGAATTCTACTCTTTCACTTATGGTTCATTGAATTTTTATCGTAATTCACCAAGAAAATTGTTTTGAAATCTAATGTCATATGAAAGTTATAACTGCCGTGCCGAGGTTTCCAATCAGTGTGTATTGACGATTTGTATTGTTGTATGTGCAGCCTTAAGATCATGTTCGAGAGCTCTCAATTCAAGGAGAACTTAACTTATTTTCAGCAGCTTCTTGCTGAAGGTGTCTTTGATATCTCTTTGTCGGGGGCAAAACCTGAAGATTGCATGACTTTGATAAGATATGCACTATCTAATCTATCAAAGTCAAAATGGGCCGAACACTACCATCATATCAAGGTTTATGATAGTTTGTTATTTTGATATTAGAGATTGTTCAGATAAATAAAAAATTATAGATACTTATCAAATATCACTCCTTTCTATGGATGCAGAGATGTAAAAGTCGAGCTGAAAAATCTGATACTTTGGGATCTGCTGGTATAGCGTCGACCAATGTTGCAAACATGAAAAGAATGCGTGATAGCAGAAATCAGAACTTTCCAGGTTAGCAGGAAATTCAATATCAAATAAGACTAAAAACAATGGCCATGCTAAAAGTGTCCCAAGAGTATTGCTTAAGAAATCCGTACTTTTTTTGTCTTGATCATATAAGTCAAATACACAATTTCTTATGCAAAAGTTACCTCTTGTTAGCAACTTAGTATTCTCCAAAAAAATCAAATCATTTCATAAACCTTCGAATTAGGATTTGAAAATTGTTTAAAGTTTGAAAATTAAGGCTGATATTTCAACTCTTGTGATTTATCTTGTATGTGAATGTAGAGTATCAACCATTGATTTATTCATCAATGGTTGAATTCACATACTTTGCACTCTAATGTGAGTTGCTTAACTTTAAAGCAGAGGGATCCTTGAAAATCACTCTTGTTTATTAGTGTTATTTATGGGTTAACTGAGGAATCATTCTTAACACACATCCTGCAAATTTCAGCGGTAAAGACAATAATGAGGAGCCCCAAAAGAATGATCACGAAGTCTGGTTATGAAGGCAAACTTAAAGATTCTGGCAGTTGCTATAATCCAAAAAGCCTATTTCCTTTGCCTCCTGATGCTAGCTCAAACTTGCTAGATTCTTTTAACTTTGCGGAGGACAGTTCGGATCAGGATCTGCTTCTAGAAGTGCCTTCTAATAATTCTTTTCCACAGGCAGAGCTATTGCATCCAAATTCGAGCTTTGTTGCTCAAGCAAGCACTAGCAGTAGCTCAGCTTATTCACATCTTGTGAAACATTAAGTGACATTGCAAGGCTATACTTTGGTGGAAACATATTTTACATCTTAAATATATGATGGTTGTGCTTTTCTTTACTTGCAACCTTCTTTTTGGAGCTTGGATTGCCAAAGATTTAAAGCTGGATGGGATATTTTTGTATAGATTGGTAACAGATTGTAAGATAGCTTGAAATGAGAAGTGGTATTCTCCATAATTCTGAGACACCTTTTTTTATTCCCACTGTGTTTTGTGGAGGAACTACACATTCTAAGGGGGCAATTACTTGATGCATTGTTGGATGAAGTTATGGATTGGTGCCATTGATATGTACTTGACCAAATGATCCACAACATTTAGGGAAAGGTATTTGATGAAGGAGGATACACTTTCTTGGTATTTGATAACAAATTGGTTGATTAAGACAATCACAACCACATAGTATAAGGCATATAAGATTAAGGGGACATCTAGTTATCTTGGACTTTGTCTTTTTGGTAGACAGTGAACAAAAACTACAATATGCTAACTAGATAAAGGTAGAGATGGATAAGTTATCAAATTATGCCTTGAGACTCATAGGTTGTAAATATGAAGAAGTTGTATATTAGCTTTACAATTGTTTCAACATCAATTCTAAAACAATTGATGAGAGGAAGAATTGAAAAGTCCATAAAAATGATAGGGTGTTGATGCCTTTCAGCATCATTTAGTTGGAGAAATCCATATCTTTAGGGTAGTGTTCACTACAACCCATGTAGGGATCACACATCTTATGAAAAATAAAAAAAATTGTTCATAGAAGATTGAAATATGGACGCATCTATTTTACAACAAAATCACTTAATCAAACAGACATCCTATTTTTTTTTTTTTATAAAAAAGTTTGAATTTCAATATCTGAATATGCTCTATTAAAATTTGAATTTCAATCTTCGGATAAACCTCATACATGACTTGGTTTGTGTTTCATCGCAAGATGGTTCAAATAAAATATTAGTGTTTATTTTATAACAATGAGGTGAATCCGGATTTCAAAATCCAAACAAAGATAAACCTCACACATGACTTGAGGTTGTGTTTTATCGCAAAATGGTTCAAATGAAATATCAGTGTTTATTTTATAACAATGAGGTGAATCTGAATTTCAAAATCCAAACAAACTTCAAGCCAGTATTTGCACCGCCTTGATTGTGACTTTGAAAAAAAATATCGTTATTAATAAACCATATATTGTAAGTCATTTCTAAATCATATCCACAATAGACTATATGCATTAGTCATTCATTAATAAGATTAAATTGTTAAACAAATTTTTGGTAAATCATACATTAGTGTTTATAAAATACAACAAATATTACAAACTTTTAAAATGTTAATATCAAAATACAAATTCAAATACAACTATTGAATATATCTAACGTCATTGTTCTTCCTATGCCTCATATAGTGCAGCACATGTTTTACCTCTGGTAAGATTGCATGTAGAGTGATCATCTGAGGTCTGTTATTTTGAAACCCTCCTCTAGCTATGGACTCTCTCCCAATAACAATAATACAATGACATATAACCAATACATCCACAATATGGTCTGCCCTTACTTGTTCCTCTTCTAGTATCTCTTGATGAGCTGACATAAGAGGATCTCCTTCTGCATCTTGCGTCATGTAAATATGTGACACTTTATAAAATCATTGAATGTAACCGTCAACGTACTCCATGGACGAGGAGTTGACACACTACATATATCTTCTGGCACAAGATGCTTATTGAAGTCCACAAATATCCTATCAACATTTCCACGGAGGACAATGATAGGAGCAACAAAATGTGGGGTCCCTAGGTACACCTTGCAGATATCTGAATAGTTGTAATAATCGCTCAAGTAGATATTGATACATAAGTCGAAACACACAAACCAACCATCCATAATAATGGGATATCACCTCCAAGGACCGTGCATAACAGCGCTCACGGTACGACGTGGAATAGATGTCCTTTGGCACGATACAATCAAGTGCAATTAGAAACGACCTGGTCGACTGATTCCCCTTAAGTGGGAAAAGGGAGCAGACACGTGGAAATTCCTTATAGTAGTCTTCAACATATTTCCATCTGGAGAGACGTGGAAAATGCTGATGGATCCATGCTTGAAAATGGTTCAAATGAAGTATCAATAACAGTGTAGCACATGTATTATGAAATTAATATCAATAAGGGTGAAAAAATTACCGTAAATAAACCTAAGTCATCTTAGTACACTGTATAAGAGAGATTAGACCTTGACCTCAGGCTGAATCAGTAGAACTCCGTTGAGCTTTATAGGGATGGAAGAAGAGTATGAAGAGTATCAAACATAACACACATTTCTTGTATTTGCACTAGTATTAGAAGACTTTGATATAAGCCAAATTCACCAAGCGGGGGCTAAAACCTATCATAGAAAACAAATGTTTTAGAACGCCTGCCTTAAATTTGTTAAAGTGGAGGCTAAAACCTATCATAGAAAACAAACATCCATGGAGAAGGATAACACAATCATCATACTTGCTACATATCCTCTTATACTTCCAAGGGTGAAGCATTCCCTAGTCTGAGGAGGGATCCACTTCAGTGAATGTTGTTGAATAAATGAATGCAAACACAAGAGGAGGGGTGAACTGTGTGAGTTTAAAAGACGATGTTCAATTATAAAATATTGCTTTATAAAAACATTGAAATTAATTTTGCTTTATAAAAGATAAAGGAAAAGAGAAATGCACAACCGGTTTATACAGGTTCAACCTAACCACTTAGCCTACTTCTCTCCCCAATAATTTCTTGAGAGTTTTGACTATATGAGATGTTAGCTTTTCAAATGTTAAGCCCATGAACCTTCTTACAACCAAACATGAGATTTTACACGGGCTAATCCCGAAGTTTAATAAGAGGTTTTACACTAGGATGATCTTAAAACGAAATAGAGCTTTTATACCATGTTAAGCTCAAAATCAAATAGATATTTGATGGCTAATGTCAAAACCAAAAGGGAGATTTTAACGGGTTGAACTCACGATCCAAATAGAGATTTTATCTTACTAATCTAAAGAACCAAATAAAGCTTTTAATTGGTTTAGTTCAAGAACCAAACACCGACTTCTTTCAAAGATATTAAATAACATAAACACCATTTTGAGTAACTTATAATATCCTCATAATGATTAGAAACACTCTTGGTCAATTCCACATGCACCTTGAAGATTTGTGTGTGTGTGTGCGTGTGTGTGTGTGAGTGCATGCATGTGTGTGTTTTATAAAAGTTCCTCTTATATCTTTGCAATACACTTATCACTCAGACATAGACCAAGCAAGCTTTAACACTTCCTTTATTTCATAATTTTTGAAGCTTCAAGATCCCTTGTTTGATTCATCATTGATTCAACACTTCACCTAAAATTTGATTCTTCAAATTACGAGGCTTGGTAGAGCTTATTTATATATGCCATCATTAGGGATTGTTTGGTCAGAGATAATCAGGGATTCCACCAAACTCCATTTTACATATTGATTTCACAAAAGCATCTTGATAGAACATCTTAATAAATGCTTCTTTTTCACAAATGAATACTTCACATTATGTCGTTTAATATATCGTGTTGTCATCATCAAAACCATTATGATCATCCGACGATTGCAGATAGTTGTACATGGAAACACAAATCCACAAATGCATAGTCTAGGTTGCCTTCACCGATGAAGGCAAAAACGATAACAAATTTCTCCTCATCCACCCACACGATAAAGTTATCTCCTGTTGCCTTCTAAACTATGAGTTGCGAATTGTCTATGTCAAAAGAGGCTGCCAACACATAAAATAAATATTGTAAGAAGAAGCACAAGGTCGATATAAAGACAAACTTTGTGCCTCCATCAAAGTTTATTTATAGCAAGAGAATTCACCAAAGTACAAAGCACAAAAGACTAAAAATCCACAACTATCCTCTCTAGAAACCCTAATAAAACAAGCAAGTATGGAAAGAAAAGAAAAGTTCACGTTCAAGCTTTACCCTGAAAAAGATGAACCTAATTACCCACACGTTATATGCTTTTCCAGAAGAGGTGGCACATATACGTCAGAAATAATGTTGATAAGTCTATTTGTAGTCGCGTTTTATGTTAATTTCCAAGTTTGTTTCTTACGATTTTATCTTTTTTTTCCTCATGTTTTTTGTTTTGATTTATTTACTTGTTTGGTATTTCAAGAAAACAACAATTTCTAGGTGAATCCAAGTTCTATGGAAAACCATCAAATCCAAAAGGATAAAGCATATAAGAAAGATAAGAAAAACTAAAGAAAATAGTCGTGGTGATTGCATATTGTGGCCATGCTACGAAAGTGTTTCAACCTATTGAAAAAAGTCTCTTTTTAATAACTGAGCTTAAAAGATCCTGAATGAATGGACTATGTTGACAAAAGTAGGTAGTTCGTTGGTTTAGGATGAGGTAATGCACTGACGAAAGTAGGTATTATCATTATTTTCTATTTGTTTCTACAAGGTAGATTTCTCGTAATTAACCTAAACTAAGAACCTACATGAGCAAGTCTAAGATATAATTCATAATTCTAAATCTCTTTTTATAAATTGTTTTAAAGATTAATAAAAAACAAACTCCCAATCGAAAACAATCATAGTCTTAACTAAACATCAGAATAATAGAATTTGATATTCAAAATGGTCATGTGAAACAATACATTTTATATTACTTTGATGGAAACCACTCACTTGCGACATATCAAATGGCTGAAAGAAGGAGATTGGTGAAGACAAAGGAGGTCGTAGACATGATAAAAGAGCTTTTAATGATTCACCAATGACAAAAAATGGACATCATAACTAAAAAACTTCTTATATATCTCCCTAGAAAGATGAACGGTGTGATCCACAATGTTGAGAAGCGTGAAACGTCTTACCAACATTCGAGATATCATCAAGAAACACTCAAATGCCATCATATTAGAATGAATAATTACCGTCAGACGTAAGGACACATGTTGAGATATGCCTACAAAGAGTTGCTCATCACGAGGGAGACATTTAATGCAACTCTTCTCAAAGACATCAACGCCCTATTAAGACTCATCTATTTTCTTTTATTAGAGCCTGGACTGAAGACGAACCTCACAAAGCCCTCGTTCTATGACATAAGAACAAAGGTTTGAGGGGAAACTATTATAAGTTACCCATAAGAACGCCCAATTACAAGTGTTGAAGAAAAAAACACATAAAATAAGTGGATCTTCATCCTTGCCATCGACATACAATCTCACCCTTCATCACATGTCTCATGTTGGATCTAATCGAATGACAACCCATACAAGACGTTGAATCACACACAAACAATTTTAACTAGGGATGGCAAATAGGTATGTCCGTCCCACAAAAACCTATAAAAAAAGGGCCGGAGAGGGGTTGACATTGTTTAGGGTGCGAACATAAAACCTTGACTTGCCCCACAAAAAAGAGGGCGAGGCGGGGTGGACCGCCGACATTGCACATTTTAGCTTAAAAATTGCAAGAGTTTATGTTAATGTCCGCGCATGCAAAAATCATAAAAAATAGGACGAACACATTAGATAGTACTTACCTAAAATCTCAATTCGCCGCACAAGAAAGTGTGAGGAAAATGAGCATGTCCGATGGACCGAATCTATTTTGCCACCCTTAATTTTAACCACCTATACTATATAAAAATCAAACCGCACCATTTCAACTATTCGATCAATTTTTACTTTAAAACTACTTTTCTTTCATCCATTATCCCGTGAGTTGAAATGTTAGCTTTGGAGGTCTGCAACCTCTCGACCATGACAAAAGTCCAATCCATCGCACAAAAAGATGAACACCTATATCTTAATTCTATTTAATCTCTTTTTTTAATTCCAGAACAAATATTATTGGTTAGAAATTCTGAGTTAATAAAAATCTAACATATTATAATATATTATTTTTTTTTTGAAAAACATCTCTTCAATATATATATTTTTAATATTTACACTAACCTTTAATTACAAAACTCTCGTTTGTATTTTACCATTTTCTTCTTATTGAAAATTTAAAATTTTATAATTAATTACCAATATATTACAAAAAAAAAGTGTAATAATTTCTTTCGAAAGATATTTTACAATGTCAATGACATATAAAAACACATTTCTTATGAGTTTCTTCAAGATACGGTGAAAGTCAAATGGTTGCAGATATTATTCAACTATTATGATCATATGATGAATAAAAGTTCAATTTAAATTCATGTAATATAGTTTGAATAAATAATAAAACATTACTATATTTCAAATACATTTTTTGTCCATAAGGCTCGTTCCTGATATAGGAAAAAAAATCAGAGATAGATTAACACGAATGAACGCATTTCATTTCTACAATTAAAACCCTAAAACGAAACAAAGCTCTCGTCATTTCATTTCCCTCACAAACGCAACTTCGTCTCGTACTCAACTCGCCGGAAAACTCTACCGCAGTTAACCGTCGTCGACCGCCACAATCAGCGACAAACTCTTCCAGGTAACTTTCTTCATCTGTTCTATTTTCACCGGATTTTCATTCCCGTTTCGTTTAGCGCGCGCGAGAATGCGATTGCTTCGCGATTTGAGGCTGCAGTAGGCGCCGCTGTGAAAGCCGACGCGCTGCGAACTTTTAGTCTTTACGTATGTTCCGCTGTTGCGTGCTGAACTGAACCGGCGCGATTGACGATATAGTTTAATTACAATGTGTATTGTTCATTAATGAGTTTCTCGTTTCTGCTACCTATAGTGTTTCAACTGTTCATTTCTTGGATTATTTCATGTTTTGTTTGTACTGTAAAAAGAAGAGTGTTAGATGGGATTGTTAATTGGTTACATTTTTTTATGTTAGGAATGAGGGTTTGAATTAGGAGGTGAATTTGGAGCTTTTGGACGGAATGACAACGTCAATGCCAGTCTGTAATGAACAATGTGAAGAAGAATTTGGGAAGCCGAAGATGGAACTTGGAGGCTCTACTGTCCTTGCTCGGCCCAAGTTTAAGCGCCGTATGATTTGTGCTGTTCGTGATTATCCAGAAGGATGTGGACCGTTTGGTTCTGCTGATGGTACATCTGTTGAGGATAGAAGTAGCGAAGATTTGGAGTGTGATGTTGTTACTCCGGAACATTCTGATCATGAAAATAATTTGGTTGTTACAGAGACTATTGAATTAACAAGTAAATGTAGTTTGAAGAAGGAAAGTCCTGTGATTTTGTCTGATCATGAAAATAATTTGGTTGTTACAGAGGCTATTGAATTAACAAGTGAATGTAGTTTGAAGAAGGAAGATCCTGTGATTTTGTCTGATCAAGCGGCGTTGGCGGGCATGGAAATTTTGGGTACAGAAAGCTCTAGTTTGGAGAAGGATGTTCCTGTGGTTTCATCTCATCTAGTGGATGAACCTATTTTGGATAATGACAAACATGCAAATGTGGCATTGGTGGGAATGGAAACTTCGGGCGGGGAATCTGCAGCTAACATCAGTAGTTTGAAAAAGGAAAATCCAACAGTTTCTTCCCATAAAGTGGACGGGTCTACTCTGGCTAATGATGAACCAGCTAAACTGACATTTGTGGGCACAGAAACTTTGGATATGGAATTTGCAATACAGGACTCCGTAAAACAAGAGTCCTTATATATGTCAAAGGCATCATCTCCAGTTGGTGAGTCAGCTATGTCTGATGACTCAAAATCCTCGTCATCCAATATCAATATAGTTGGTTCTGGGGCTTGTATGGAGGATGCTGTAACTAGAAGGTATCCTCCTCGTAGAAATTTTGCAGCGGTCAGAGACTTTCCACGTTTATGTGGGCGCAATGCTCCCCGTCTTACTAAGGATGAGTGTTTAAAGGAGCTCTCTTCTCTTAATGAAAAGAGAGCGGGTCAACAAAACTTGGCTGTAGATGCCAGTCTGTTGAAAAAAGTTGCAGACTCTGATGCAAAAGAAGTGGAAAATAACAAGAGAAAGCCCGTTAACATGGTTCAAGCTGGCTCTGAAGAAGAGAATAATGCTACACAGAGAGTCAAGAAGCTGGATGTATTTGAACCATCTTCTGAGAGGAGACTGGCACTGGATAATACAAGAGAAAAGAGCACTAAACTTCCCGAAAAACGTAATCACCATCAGGTTAACATAAATTCCAAGGCAGTGGCTAAAGAGGAAATCATGAACACTGTACAGGTTGAGGGAACATCAGGGCTAGATATTTACTGCCCAGAAGTCCAGAATCCTGAGCCAAAACCTTTGGCTATGTCGGAACAAGAAGTAGTGCTAGGTTTGATGTGTAAATCAGAATGTCCTTGGAGATCTGAAGTTAGTTCATCCAAATTTAAACCAACATCAATAGGTGGTACAGAAGAAAAGAAGGTTAAGAAAGTTGATTTTTATGCCCAGCTAGACAGGTCTAAAACTGCTGTCAAGACGAAAGATATACGGAGTCATTCTGGGCATGAGCCATTGAAAAAGAAAAAATTAAATTCCACTTCTGATGACATTGGTCAATTAGTAAGACGGGAGAAGAATTCTCTAGACCCTAATGAAAATAAAAAAGACTTTAAAAGTGTTCCAAAATCACATGATCCGAGTGTTCCTCCTCTTGGCTGTAGTGATTTCAGTGGTCATGAGAATGACTCAGCGACTCGGAAAGAAGTGAGGAGAGTATTGCGCTTGTTCCAAGTTGTTTCTAGAAAGCTTTTGCATGATGCGGAAGCAAAAGCAAAGTCAAATGATAAAGAAAGAAAGAGGGTTGATTTACAAGCTGCGAAGATGCTTAAGGAGAATGGGAACTTTGTTAACTCAGGGAAGCATATATTGGGACCTGTCCCCGGGGTTGAAGTTGGTGATGAATTTCAATACAGAGTAGAGCTTAATATAATTGGCCTTCATCGTCAGATTCAGGGTGGTATAGATTATACGAAGCACAATAATAAGGTCCTTGCAACTAGTATTGTTGCGTCGGGGGGCTATGCTGATGATTTAGATAATACGGATGTTTTGATATATACAGGGCAGGGTGGAAATGTGATGAGCAATAGTAAAGAGCCAGAAGATCAGAAGCTTGAAAGGGGCAATCTTGCATTGAAGAACAGTAGTGAGGAAAAGAATCCTGTTAGGGTGATACGTGGCTCTGAATCACCAGATGGAAAAAGCAAGATATATGTTTATGATGGGCTGTATTTAGTTGAGTCATCTTGGCAGGATATGGGGACCCATGGGAAGCTGGTTTATAGGTTTCGCTTGCGAAGAATCCCGGGTCAACCAGAGCTAGCCTTAAAGGAAGTGAAAAAATCTAATAAGTTCAAAACAAGAGAAGGTCGATGTGTTGAAGATATTTCCTGCGGGCAAGAGAGAATTCCCATATGTGCTGTGAACACCATAGACGACGAGAAACCCCCACCATTTAAATACATAAAGAAGATGATATATCCTGATTATTGCAAACCTGTCCCTCCAGAAGGCTGTGGTTGTACTAATGGATGCTCGGACCGTGCGAAATGCTCTTGTGTTAGAAAAAACGGAGGGGAGATTCCATTTAATTATAATGGGGCTATTGTAGCAGCAAAGCCTCTAGTCTACGAGTGTGGGCCTAAATGCAAATGCCCTTCAACCTGCTATAACAGAGTCAGCCAACATGGCATCAATATCCAACTTGAAATTTTTAAAACCAATTCACGGGGATGGGGTGTTAGATCCCTAAATTCCATCGCTTCAGGAAGTTTTATCTGTGAATATATAGGAGAGCTTCTTGAAGACAAGGAAGCTGAACAAAGAACTGGTAATGATGAGTATCTTTTTGATATTGGAAATAAAAACAACAATACTCTTTGGGACGGACTTTCAACCCTTTTGCCCGATTCACAGTCACATTCTTGTGAAGTAGTGATGGATGGTGGCTTCACTATTGATGCAGCTCAGTTTGGTAACGTGGGGAGATTCATCAACCATAGTTGCTCCCCTAATCTTTATGCTCAGAATGTACTTTATGATCATCATGACAACAGGGTTCCTCACGTCATGTTATTTGCCGCCGAGAACATTCCTCCCTTGCAAGAGCTGGCTTACGACTACAACTACATGATAGATCGAGTTTTAGATTCCAATGGCAATGTCAAAAAGAAGTTCTGCTATTGTGGTTCTGTGGATTGTACTGGTAGGTTGTACTGAGGACTACCATGTTAATTGTTGGAACAGTGTTTGTTTTCTGTACATCTTTCAAACTAAAATCCCAAAAAATGGAACTTAATTTTGAGCCATGTTTATAATATTAGTTTCTTCAGCGATGCTGCTATGCTGTTATTTTTTTGCTTCACCTCCTGTTTGTTTGCTAGTAATTGATTATTTTTGGAAGCATGAAGCTAATTTTCACTGAAAATCTAATTAAAATAATTAATTTTATTTAACATTTTTTTTAATTAAAATAATTAATTTTATTTAACATTTTTTTTTCTTTTTTTTCATAGGTTTCCTCCGGGGGAGGTAATCATATGCGAGGCTCCTTCAATACTTGTAGTTGTAGGCATCTCCTCCCCCAGTTGGGATTCAATATATATTGTTACATTATGAGAGTCTAATCTCTTCTATTAGACCCAACTTTGGTTGGTTATTTTTTACTTTTTATTAAGCAACTCTATATGAATGTAAAAGTATACTATAATAATTTACAATTACATAATTTTCAAAGCGTAGATTTGAGTCAAAGGCGAGGACTATTTTCGAATTATTCTATTAGAGTGATCGGATAAGTGATATCATTCAAATCATCTCAAGAATATTAGCAGATTCATTGGATTTCTTATGACATCAGAAGCCAAACAAAGCAAAGAGAAAAAACACCTTATTTATTTATTTATTTATTTATTCATCAATCGACAAGTTATATGAAAAGCACATAAATCCCCTAGTTTTAGTACAAGTACAAAGAGCACTCCACTCACCCACCCACTGGTAGACATGAACATTATTTTTTAGAATAACACAAACCAGAACCAATAAAATACTAGTCATATGATCCCTATTTATAAGTGCTTTTTTTTTTTAATCAAACTGAATTTGTGAGTCATAAACAGCACCGGCTTGCCAATCACTAGATATAGCATTCTCGGACTGCACCCAATAAAGACCAGCACTACCACTCACTTGGAACCTCAACTTGATCTCACCTCTTGGAGGATTCTCAGCATCAAACACTGCCCCAAACACTCTACGCATTGGCCTCCACTCTTGACAATCTTCCTGTTCAATAACCATTTCAAGAAAACCAATTCAATTTCAAACTCTATAGCACCAACACATCTAAAACATAAGTGTGTTTGACATGTGTCATTGACATCAACATGTATAAAACACAAATGTGTCTGGTGTCTAACATCAACATGTCTAAAAAATAAGTGTGTCTTGTGTTTGACATGTGTCAGTGTTTGACATTAACACATCAAAAAATTTAGTGTGTCTGATGTTTGACATGTGTCAGTGTCTGACATCAACACATCTAAATGATCAGTGTGTCTGGTGTCTAACATGTGTCAGTGTCTGACATCAACACGTCTAAATGATCAGTGTGTCTGGTGTCTGATATGTGTCAGTGTCTGACATCAACACGTCTAAGTGATCAGTGTGTTTGGTGTTTGACAAGTGTCGTTGTCTGACATCAACACGTCTAAAAGATCTATGTGTCTGATGTTTGATATCTGTCGGTGTCTGACATCAACATATCTAAAAGATCTATGTGTCTAGTGTCTAATTATGTTTAATTTATTATCATTATTTTTTCGAATGAAGGGTGTCTATATGTGTGAAGGCTTTGTAGATTTCAAGGTAACTAAATATAACAATCTCAAAACAACAAATGAGTACCTGCCACAATTGAACATCAGTTACATCATTTGTTCCACCAACATAGAGAATGATAATGGCCAAGTAGTGAGGGTTTTTGCTACGTTCATGGACCTTTACCAACACATTATAACCATTATATTTGCAAGGGACTCTTTTATATTCTATATCCACCACACCATATTTAAAAAGTTCTGCAGATGCATCAGCATTTTTGCCCAATCTTGAATAGCCACGTGGACTCATGATGAAGTCTGTCCTATCTCCCACACCATAATCAGTCACCACCACATATGCTCCATTCTCATCACACAATCCTGCTATTTTGCACCTCACCTAATTCATCATTATTGACAGATACTCATAAAGACATGTTTTGAGGTACAAATAATTTTATATGAAGAATGATGCTAGTATAATATAAATAATTTTGAGTTATTACTTGGTAGCATGCACCACAACCAGATCCATTTTTCCATAACCAAGACACTCCTGCAACATTGCCATCGTTTACTGTCTGTCCATAATCACCATAGCCACAAGCTCCCCCTAAAACATGTTAATTGAAACTCAAATCATCTACTTTAAGCAAAAATATGTTATGTCACATGCATTTTATATATTGGTAGAAAAGGTGGCACACATACTTGGATTTGCATAGCAATCTGGGCTACCATAATAGGTTGCTCTAGAGCAAATATAAGAGTCTTGAGAGTTACACACCACAGGTAAGAGCAATATGACAGAAAAAAAACCAATTTGACTCATAAGTTTAAGTTCCATAATGATAAATGACAAGTTATCAAGCACAAAAAGTGAGAAATGCAATAAATTATTTAGGATGTTATATGTTAGAAACTAAGATGCAGTGTCATATTTATAGTAGAAGCTTGATGTCATTTGCTGAAGTAGTAACCAATTAATTATTTTTTTCCCTTCCACTTGGAGTTGGAAGAAGATTGGAATAATGATGTGTACATCTAGACCCTATAATTGGGCCACAAGGGCCAGGGTCATTATATATTTGAACCAGTTTATTATTGCAGTGGGAAAATGCCTAACTTTGTTTTATTGAAATAATATTCTTGGAAGATCCATGCACTTTCAGCTCAACTCAAGGTTCAGAATATACAGTCTTGAAACAATGAAACAATAACGAAAAAAACCTTCAAAAAATTATCAATTTGTCATACATGAAAAAAGTGGATCGTTGTTAGGCCTAAGAATAATCTTTTTACAACCAAGTGATGCTTAAATATCTAGCAGCCACGTTTGGTTGTAACGCACCGAGTAGATATCAGTCCACTAAGTGATCTGTTCATTGATATATAATATGAGCACTACTTCTAACTAGATATGGACGCTTTAGGGACATCTCAAGTCATCTTAAAGGACATTGTAAAGATATACATAGACTTCCATATGATAGTTCATCGAGTGCCATCAACATACTTTTGTTTATTTTTCCTTTTTCATCATCATCATTTTACGCTTTATAATTGATTTAACTTTTAAGTGTTTAGAAAAATCGATTTTGAATATTTGTTAATATTTATGAACTAATATAAGTTATTAAATTAATTGTAACTATTAAATTTAGATGGAAAGATTGAAGAAAGAAGAATGTTTTACTCATACTTTCAAAGTAAATTTTGGTGTATTTTTATATTGGACAAATGTAGTATTTGTACTACTAGAAATATAACTATTACACCAATGTAATAATTGGACTTACTATTTTAACTTTGACAAATTATATATCTACAATAGTTTGCCATATATTACTATTTAAATAGATATTTTTAAATAATAATATTATATCACACCTCCTTTAAAATATCTATTACGGTGCTCCATCGAAGTCTTATGAAGAAGAAACTTATGAGAACATATATTGTTTGTTAAAAATCTTATTAGGAAAAACTCATTGGGATAAAAACCTTAATAAGGAAAAAAGAGTACAACAAGATGCTTCCCCTCAATAGAGCATATATAGTTCTTCTTTAAAGATATCGAACTTGACGCATTCTAATATTTTGTACATGATTCTTGAAAATTGATGTAGGAAGTGCCTTTGTGAAGAGATTTTTTATATTATCACATGAACGAGTATATCGAATATTAATCTCTTTATTTCTTTCAAGTTCTTATGGGAATGAGAAGAATTTTGGAGGGATATGCTTGGTTCTGTCACTTTTGATGTAACCTTCTTTCATCTGGGTAACACATGCAACATTGTCTTCATACAAAATTGTTGGATTATTATCGATGGGTAAATCAGATGCTCCTTGGATATGTCTAGTTACCGATCGTAACCATCTACATTCTTTACTTGCTTCATGAAGAGCAATTACTTCAGCATGATTTGAAAAAGTAGCTACAAGTGTTTGCTTTTGTGATCTCCATGATATTGCAGTGTTACCATATGTAAATATATACCCAGTCTATGATTTAGCATTATATGGATCTGAAAAATATTCTGCATCTGCATAACCAAGTAAAACTGATTTTGTATTGTTAGAATAAAATAAACCAAGGTCTGATGTACCTCGATGATATCAAAATATATGCTTTATTCCTTGCCAATGTCTTTTTGTAGGACATGAACTGAATCTTGCTAATAAATTTACTGCAAAAGCTATATCAGGTCTTGTATAGTTAGCAAGGTACATGAGTGCCCTAATGACACTGAGGTATGATACTTCATATTCAAGATCTTCTTCATTACCTTCCTTAGGTCTAAATGAGTCATTTTTAATATTAAGTGTTATACCCATCATTGGAGTACTTAAAGAGTTTGCTTTGTCCATGTTAAACCTTTTCAATACCCTTTATGTATAAATTGATTGATGTACCAATATACAATTTTTAGTATACTCAATTCGTAAACCAAGACAAAACTTTGTTTTTTCTAAATCTTTCATTTCAAATTCTTTCTTTAAGTAATCTCTTGCTAGTGAGAAAATATGAATTGAATGGTTTGAATGTTGTATATTCTCATTACACGGTGATGTACTTATACACAAGATAGAGGATCATTTGTGATCCTAGAATAAAGGGAACTTAATCCACAAGCTACTAATAAGGTAACAAATAAACATCAAATCAAATATTCTAATTACATACGATTTGTATGGTTAATACTATTAAGTCTACATTAAGTGACTTGTCTAACTCCCCCCCCTCAAACTTGTGGGTGATGCAATTACTCCAAGTTTGTCTCTTAATAGATTGAACCTTGAGTGAGTGAGGGCTTTAGTGAGGCAGTCTGCAACTTGATATGCTGTTGGTACATAGGCAATTGTGACTTCATTTTGCAGTACTTTGTCTCTGATATAATGCACATTAATTTCAATGTGTTTGGTTCTAGCATGCATCACTGGATTTGAAGCAAGAGATTTGGCACTCAAATTGTCACACCACAAAGTAGGCTTTCTTAATTGGGGCAATTTTAACTCCTGCATTAGTGAGCATGTCCACGTGATTTCAGATGTCAAATCTGCCAATGCTCTATATTCTGACTCAGTTGATGATCTTGACACTACCTTTTGCTTCCTTGAAGACCACGATACTAGAGTTTCACCAAGGAAAACACAGTGCTCTGCAATTGATTTTCTATCGTTTATGCTTGTTGCCCAATCTGCATCTGAGAATCCTGTGATGTCTAGATCAGTTGATGTTTTAATATGTAGGCAATGATCAATGGTACCTTGAAGATATCTGAATATTCTTTTTATGCCTTGCCAATGGTCCTTTGTAGGATAGCTCATGTACTGACTTAACTTGTTAACAGAAAAAGCTATATTAGATCTTGTGTTGGTTAGGTACTGCAGTGCTCCCATGGCTTGTCTGAATAGAGTTGCATCTTTCATTGGTTCCCCCTCAATGGTAAATTGTCTACCACTTACCATTGGTGTCGGACAAGCAGCGACTTTTTCAAAGTTAAATCTTTTGAGCAAGTTTCTAATGTATTTGGATTACTTTAAGTACAAGCCACTACTGTTTCTTTGTACTTCAATTCCCAAAAAATAGTGTAATTTTCCAAGATCCTTTAATGAGAACACGGTGTTTAACTGTTTGATGAAAGCTTCCAGAAATTTGTTATTGCTACCTGTGATGATGATATCATCAACATAAATGAGGCGAAAGGTAGTATGATCAGTACCTTTGAGAAAGAATAGTGAAGTGTCACTTTTGGTGGCAGTGCATATTTGAGGCTGTCATACCATGCTCTTGGTGCCTGTTTCAGACCATAGATTGCTTTTGAAAGTTTGTAGATGTAATTTGGATGCATGGAGTTGAGGAATCCCTCTGGTTGATGCATAAAGACATGTTCTTTTAGATAGCCATTTAGAAATGCATTGTTTATGTCCAATTGTCTGATGTCCCAGTTGAGATGAACTGCTACTGATAGGATAATTCTGATTGTGCTAGCCTTTGCCTCAGAACTGAATGTTTCATCATAGTTTAATCCAGGTGTTTGTTGAAAACCCTTAGCAACTAATCTCGCCTTTCTCCTTTCAATGGATCCATCTGCTTTGTATTTGGTTTTGAAGATCCATTTTGAGTCAATGATATTTTCTTGACCTGTGTATGGTACTAGATTCCATGTGTGATTGGACATGAGAGCATTGTACTCATTAGTCATTGCTTCCTTCCAAAGTGGACTAGTGAGTGCTTCCTTCACATTTCTTGGTTCAATTTTTTGTATTTCTGATTCAGTGAGGCCAATGTAGGGTAACTTTGGTTTATGAATCCCTGCTTTGCTTCTAGTGCGCATTTTGTGAGTTGCCACCACTTCATGTTGATCACTGATGTTGTTACTTGTTTCAACAGTGTCTTCATTTGATGCCATGGTTGTTTCAATGTTGTTTTCCTCCACATTTATTGAGTCACCTTCATCTTGAATAGTGATTTGTTGTTGAGTATCAGTACTTGTACTTGGTGAGTTGTTGTCTTGACTTGCAGCTGGTGTGGGAATTTCCTGATTTGCAGTTGCTTATGTTTTTTGTTGGACTCAGATTATCATTACGTGCACGACATAGAGGAAATAAACTGTGTAAATGGTCAGTATTGTTTATCTCTTCCAATGGCTTTTTTTGTATTGAGGAAGCCATCATGAAAAGGGAAGTGATTCTCATTGAACACAACATGTCTTGAGATAAAAACTCTTCCATGGGAGTTGAGACATTTATAGCCTTTGTGAGAGTTGTTGTAGCCTAGAAAGACACATCTTGTAGTGTGGAATTGCATTTTATGTTGATTGTATGGTCTGAGACAGGGATAACAGGCACATCCAAAAGGTTTTAAGGCTTTATAGTCAGGTTCCTTTTTGGTGATTAGGGTGTAGGGACTTTCATCGAAATTTGTTGTTGAAGGCAGCCTGTTGATCAAGTAGACTGCAGTTGAGAAAGCATCCCACCAGAAGGACATTGGCATTTTGGCCTGAGCAAGTAGAGTTAAGCCTAGCTCAGCAATATGTCTATGTTTTCTTTCAGCTCTACCATTTTGTTGGGATGTGTATGGACAAGATATTCTAAATTGTATGCCTGCTTCTAATGCTTGTTTCTGAATTGATTTGAATTCACCACTACCATCACATTGGATGGTCTTTATCTTTTTGTTCAGTTGATTTTCCACCAAGTTTTTGAATTGAGAGAAAGCATGTATGGTTTCAGATTTATGTTTTAAGGGAAAGATCCAAGTAAATCTGCTATAGTCATCTATGAAATGGACATAGTATTTAAAACCAGAGGTGGAATTTATTGAGGAAGGACCATATACACCAGTGTGAATCAAATCTAATGGCTCAAGGGCATTTGATCTAGAAGACTTAAATGGTAACAGATGCATCTTCCCAAACTGACAGGCTTCACAGAAGGTAGGGTGGTCACTATCACTAGGTGGTGCCTTGATCTTGCAGTTCTTCAAGACTTTGTCTAGCACTTTATTGTTGGGATGTCCAAGTTTTCTATGCTAGCTTTCCTTGACTGAAATGTAGGCACATGGGTCATTGGACTTATTATCTGATTCTGTGAGTTGGTACAATCCATCTTTAAGTCTCCCTCTTAGGAGTGCCTTCCCTGTTATTTTGTCCTTCACAAAACAGCAATCAGCATCAAACTCAACAGTGATGTTATTATCATGAGTTAGTTTTGATATACTAAGCATATTTTTGGTAATGTTTGGTACATATAGCATGTTATGAAATTTAAGTGAATTTAGATTGGATGAACCAGTTCCAATAATATCCAGCTTATCACCATTTCCAACAACAAGAGTATTCTTACCATCATGTTCAGTTAAACTTTCAAACTTGTCAGTTTGATGTGCGACATGATTGCTTGCACCACTGTCAAAGTACCACTCATAGTTTTGTGCATAGTGAGGTGAGGCCAGATATGCACTGTGTGGGTCACTTTTGTTTACATTAATTGATGAGTTTAAGTATGATTTGTCAAACCTGTGGAAGCAATTCATTGTTATATGACCTGTTTTGTTGCACACTTGACATGTTGGTCTGAACATTCTTCCTCTGCCTCTGCCTCCTCTGTGATTTATGAAATTGGAAGCTCTCCAATTTGAATTTTGTGTGTTTGGGTTGAACTTGCTGCCTTTGTATTCAGTTTTGTTGGCTACATTTGCAGAAGCATTGAGAGACATGCTTGTGAGTTTGTTGAGTTGATCGAGCTTGCTTTCAAAGGCTAAGAGTTGAGCTTGTAGATCAACCCAAGTGAATGATGGTTAATCTGAGAGTTTGACTACTATAGGGTTGTAGTTAGAGTCCAAACCATTCAGGATTTGAATGATTAGATTTGAGATTGTGACTGGATTTCCTG
Source organism: Lathyrus sativus (assembly GCA_963859935.3). Classification (NCBI taxonomy): domain Eukaryota; kingdom Viridiplantae; phylum Streptophyta; class Magnoliopsida; order Fabales; family Fabaceae; genus Lathyrus; species Lathyrus sativus. The sequence continues at coordinate 515,129,685 of OZ012736.1, forward strand.
CAAGCTTCAGTTGGTCAGTTAGCCTTTTCATATTAGTCAAATACTCCTCCATTTTTAGATTTCCTTTTCTTGTACCATGAAATTCAGATTTCAGGTATGTGATCTGAGATCTGGATTGAGCACCTTCCAAACTTTGAGCCTCATCCCAAAGTTGTTTGGAGCTTTCACAGTGCATCAACTGTGTTGCAATGTCAGTGGTCATTAAATTCGATAACCACCAAAGCATCATTTGATCATCTGCTATCCATTCTTCAAAGCTTGGATTTTTGGTTTTGTTTGAACCATCAGTGATGATGAGTTCTTGAGGACATTCCTTTGTTCCTAGTATATATCCATCTAGTTTACAACCCTTAATGACAGGTAAAACTAGTGATCTCCATAAGGGAAAATTAGTTCTGTCCAGCTTGATAGAAACTGATGTTGGTAGATCATTTTTCTTTGAGTTTGCAACGGTTGTCATTTTGGGATTTTAGTGGATCGAGAGCTTTCAGAGCTTAAAGCTCTGATACCAAGTGAGAAAATATGAATTGAATGGTTTGAATGTTGTATATTTTCATTACACAATGATGTACTTATACACAAGATAGAGGATCATTTGTGATCCTAGAATAAAGGGAACTTAATCCACAAGCTACTAATAAGGTAACAAATAAACACCAAATCAAATATTCTAATTACATATGATTTGTATGGTTAATACTATTAAGTCTACATTAAGTGACTTGTCTAACTTTGCTTCCTTTATTTCTCTATTAGTTCTAATGACATTTAAATCATCAACACAAACAACAATTATTACAAAACCAGATATTGTTCTTCTTATAAAAACACAAGAGCAAATAGGATTATTTTCATAGTCTTCTTTAAGAAAATACCCACTTAGCCTATTATATCACATACGCCCTGATTGTTTTAATCCATACAATATGATCTTTGCAACTTAATTGCATACATTTCTCTAAGTTTTGATGTCTCATGCATTTTAAATTCTTCTGATATTTTCATGTATATATCAGTATCAAGTGATCCAAACAAATAAGTAGTAACAACATCCATAAGATACATATCAAGATTGTTAAATACTGATAAACTAATTAAATAACGAAAAGTAATGACATTCATAACAGGAGAATAAGTTACTCATAATCAATTCTTGGTCTTTAGTAAAAACCTTGTGCAACATGACGAGCCTTGTATTTGACAATCTCATTTTTCTCATTTCATTTTCTTACAAAGACCCATTTATACCCAACCAGTTTCACATCTTTTGGTATAATCATAATGGGGTCAAATACTTTTCGATTTTTAAGAATTTAATTCAGTATCTATTGCATCCTTCCAATTTTTCCAATCATGTCTATTTTGACATTCATTCATTGTTCTAATTTTTTCAATCATGTCTATTTTGACATTCATTCATAGTTCTTGGTTCGAGATCATCATTTTCATTCATAATTTCACATGCAATGGAGAATAAAAATATTTCATCTATATTTATATCTTTTCGGTTCCACAAAGTTCCCGTATCAACATAATTAATTGAAATTTCAAGATCATTCTTGTTTTCATTTTTATTATCAATGATCTCATTATCATCATCTTGTGCTTCTTCGAGAGCACATTTTTCAATTGTGGTTCTATTATTATCTAATGTCTTTTCAAGATCACTTTAAACCGTATTCACCTTTTCTATCCCATTTCTTTTTCAAAGATTTTTGTCTTTGGATCCCTAGGTCGGCCATGCTTCAAGTGTGCCTTAAATGTACTTGCTACATAATTTAGTTTTGAAATCTCAATCCAAGCTTTGACATTTATAGCTGGTACGTGTGACTTTGTCACTCTTTTCAAATCAATAAAAGAATCTGATGATTGATTTGCTAAATCTTGTAAGTGCACAATTTTCTTTACATTTTCTTCCCATGATTTATCATATGGGTCAAAATGTAATAAATGGGGTACGAACCATGTTATCTCATTTTCTAATTTTTAATTTTCTCCCCGTAGTGTTGGAAATTTTGTTTCGTCAAAATGACAATCAGTAAATCTTGCCTGAAAAACATCACATATTAAAGGTTCAAGATATCTAATAATAAAAGGTAATTCATACCCCACATATATTTCTAACCTCCTTTGAGGTCCCATCTTTTTTCAATGTGGTGGAGATATTGGGATATATACTGCACAACCAAATATCTTTAAGTAAGAAATATTTGGTTCCTCACCAGTTGCAAGTTGATAAGGTGTATGTTTATGATTAGCACTTGACCTTAGATGGATAAATGTTCCAGCATGTAAAATTGTATGACCCCAACAATAACTGGTACTTTAGTTTTCATAATTAATGGTCTAGTAATATATTGAAGACATTTGATTAAAAACTCGGCTAAACTATTTTTTGTATGCACATGAGGAACATGATGTTCAACAGTAATTTCAATTGACATGTAATAATTATTAAATGATTCAGATGTAAATTCACCAGCATTGTCAAGTATAATTTTCTTTATAGTGTAATCAAGAAATTGAGCCCTTAGTGTAATTATTTGAGCAAGAAATTTTGCAAATGTCATATCACGACTTGGCAGTAAACATACATATGACCATCTACTAAATGCATCAATTAATACTATAAAGTACTTGAATGGTCTTGACAGTGGATGGATAGGTCCACATATATCACCTTGAATTCTTTCAAGAAATGCAGGTGATTTTGTCTGAATCTTACCTGACGAATGCTTTGTTATTAGCTTGCCAAGAGAGCAGGCTTCACATGGTTTTAAACCTTTCAATAGATGACCATGGATACTTTCAAATATTTTACGCATCATTGTTGAACCAGGGTGATCTAAAGGATCATATCATAAAGTCATCATTTTGGGATCTTCTTTTACTACTAAGTTACATTCAATTGCATGTATATAAATATAATGTAATCCAAAAGACAATTTTGGTAGTTTTTCTAAAGTTTTCTTCTTTTCTAAAACATTAGTAGTAATGTTAATATACTTTATATTACCTTCAGTTGCAGTTTCAGTATCATATCCTTGATAATATATGTCATTAAAACTCAATAAATGTCTCTTTGATTTTGGAGAGTATAAATCATTATTAATGAAAAACTTTGTTCTATTTGGTAATATGAACACATCATTACTCGTTTCTTCAATCAAATTTGTAGGACCTGAGATTGTATTTATTACACCTTTAGTAGGATTTATTTCAGTGAAATATTTCTTACATTTGAGGATTGTGTGGTCAGTTCCACTGTCTAGAATGCAAATATCTTCAATATGTTCCATGTCTAACCTTCTTGAAATAAAAATAAGATTAAATAGAGAGTAAATCAACACAACATATTTAATATTATTCTTTCAAACATTGGATACACCAAACAACATACAAATACTTAAGTTTGTACATAGTTCAAATATAAAATTAATACAAGCATATCACACATTATTCAAAAAATTTCTTAATCCATTGTTCCTTCAACAAAATTAGCAACCTCAAGACATGTAGTATCACTTCCGGGTTCAATTTCGTTAAAATTTACTTCCTTTCCATTTCCCTCTATAGATGCCTTGTTTCTTTTACACAAATGCTCTGGTGTTCTACACGTCTTAGACCAATGACCTTCTTTTCCTCGAGTAGGACCCTCAAAACGAGCATAACATCCATGTTTTTTATTACGATTATAGCCACCATACCTTTGATTAAATATTGTGCATTTATCTCAAGATATGCTATTGTTTCTGTGAGACGTGACTGGTGGTTTTTGATAAGGAGCTCAGTATTTTGTGCTGCTACTAGAAGAGGTACAACTAAATCAGAATACTCTGAAAATTCCCTCATTATGATTGTTGTTGTAACAAAACTTGGAATGCAAGAAAAGTTAAAAAAAAATTTCTAACTTTTCTTCTTCGGTTATAACTATGCCACAAAATTCTTATTGTGCTATAATTTGGTGCATGACAGAGTTATATGCAATAACACTTTTATAATTTTGGAATCTTGATTTGTTCCACTGATTTATTAATGAGGGCAACAAGACTTTCCTCTGATGTCCAAATCTTGCCTTAAGTTTGTCCCACAAAATCTTAGGATCTTTTGCATTTGAATATTCTATTTGTAAACCATCGTCAAGGCGATGTTTGATTATTTGATTTAATTTTGATTTTTTCATTGCGATCTCTTTTGGGTCAACAACTGACTTTCCTAAAATTTATCCTTCAAGGATTTTATCAAGTCTCTCACAAGCAAGATACTCTATTAAGTTGTTATTTCATGTTATGTAGTTGCCCCTAGTTATTCTTAAAATTTTGAAGTGATGCTTAATATTTGACATGATTCTATCTAGAATTCAAAAGAACATAATCAAAATTTAATACATAAACAAAAACTATATGTCAATTTATTCAATAACAACGATTAAAAAAATCATGATCATGTTTTATTCAAAAACCTCTATTAATAAACCAAGTTAAGACTAGTAATGGTAAAAAAATCAATATCATTAACACTACATAATCTTTACTTAGTTCTTCATGCTTGATAATACCGACGAGGAATAAAATAATGACAAGTAAAGTGATGAATATGGCCGTCTTTGAGGGCGTGCAAGGCAACCTATAGCACGGGGCCTCACAATTATTCACGATTAATCTAGGGCAAAAAGGGCTTCCGTACACATATTTCACGGTTAAATAGAGCCTCGTAAAAAAATTCACGACTAAAATGAAGTTAACTTCAATTTCTTACACAGGGCCTCTCAAAAGTTTGAGATGACTATGGTGATGAACGAAAAAAAACTGATCTGACCTGATCAGAAGGGGATCACGGGCCGACCACACGCTATTGGACTGCTACCTGTCCACCGTTGACGAGGAGGAAAAAGGGGGTGTACCTGCAAAACACTCCGATGCCAAAGTAAAAATTTGGGCAGAGTGAGAGCAAAGCACAGAAAGTGGGCAAGAAGTGAATTACCTGACCCTCTTGAGGAAGAGGGTATTTATAGAGAGACCCCAGCGCTGGGCCAACGGTCACTTGTGTTGGGCTGGATTGCCAGACCCAACCCAGGTGACTGCTAGGGCTTACGTGGCGTAGTGAAGACCAGGACGTGGTCTTCGCCCTAGTCTAACTGCTCCTTGATCTCTGGAAAGTGGGTTTGACCTGCTCTTTTGGAGGTGGGCAGTTGGTTGGTGACGTGTCCCCGCGGAGGGGAGCATGTGGAGAACGTGCGTATGGCACGTTGTTCTCCCCGCGGAGGGGAGTTCGGAAGGTTCCTCGGGGATGTGTGGTTCTCCCCGCGGAGGGGAGCACGCGAGGACATGGGAGAACCAAGGGTTCTTGCCCGATGACACGGGAGCATCGCCCGCGGAGGGCCCTCTGTTCGGCTAACAGGGGGGAAGCCGAGGATGCTTCGAGACGTGCCACTCCGCTTGGCGGAGGGCGTATCCTGCCCGTCCTAAGGGGGAGTGTGCCGGTCAAGCTATTTCACCTATTGGGCCTTGTGCGTTATTGGGCTGGACCGCGAGGCTGGGCCCAGAACAGAACAGGAGCCCCCCAAGTCGAAGCTCTACAGCAGAAGAGCGAGGACTTAAGGTCGTTGCTTCGGGAAAAGAGGTGGCGAGGCGGGTGGCTCGTCGATCTTGTGTCAGGGGGGATGCGGGCACGCGCGAAGGTCTTCTTGTCGTCGGGAGAGCGGGTCGGAGGCATATGAAGGGACGCGACCGTCAGGTTACCGCCACGTGTCGCACGCTGAGTGGGTAGTAGGGCGGCTACCCTAGGACACTCAAAAGCCTAATGTCACTTCGAGTTCCGCGCCAGGTTATAAATGTGGGGGTCCCCGCTCATTTTTTTACTTTTCATCTTGCTGTCTTACCTGTGAACCTCTGAGATTCCTCCCCGTCCGCCGTTGTTATGAATCGCCTCCGCGCCGTTAGTTCTTCCTCCCGTTCGCCGCCGTCACAAGTGAGTTTCCCTCTTTTCTCCTTTTATTTCTTCCGTTTAATTAGGGTCTGTGGTCGGGGCGTGATGAATGCCCCGAGGAGAGACGCGCATTCCTCCGTGTCTGGTGGTTTTCTGGGTTAGTTTGGATGAATGACCCGGGGAGGTTCGGTTGTTCCGATGAATGCCCCGAGGACGGGCGTTTTCTTTGATTGATGCCCCGGGGACGCGTGCCTTTTCCGATGAATACCCCGGGGAGGGGTGATAGGTTAGCCTTTGAACGCCCAGTGGAGGAGCGGCGGGGAGCGTCCCTCGGGGACCGCCCGCGCGCTCGTCGTTCTCCCGTCGTCGTCGCCCTTTCACTTGACCTGCGGTGGAAGGGTGGATTTGATCTTGGCTATCGAATTCACCATTGTCCTCTGCTTTTCAGGTGTACATGTCGGCCTTGATACCGGGGACGATGGTCGAAGACAATGATCCCGAGGTCCCGGATTTCAATGAGCGGGTCCTCCCCGTCGAAGAGTGGGTGGCCGAAGAGCCGTTGTCTACCCCCTCTTGCTTCGTGCTCGACGTGTCCGATGTCTACGCTACCGTGGAGGACACGTCAGAAGGGGATCCTCAACACTGGCAGGTGTATCGCCCGAAGGAGCATCATCGTATCTGCTCGAGATATGGGCGGCAGATGTTTCCCATGCACGAGTTCTACTTCAAAGAGGCCCGACTCAGATTGTCGTTCTCCGCTTTCCACTTGGGCCTTTTTGACTGGTTACGTTTGGCCCCGTCCCAGCTGCATCCCAACGCTCTGGCCTTTATCCGAGTGTTCGAGGTGGTGTGCCATTATCTCGAGGTGGAGGCCACGGTGCCCTTGTTTTTTCGCATCTTCCACCTGCAACGCCAGTCGGTGAATGGCCGTCAGGGATGGGTCTCGTTTAAGCAGCCGACCAAGCTCTTCAAGACGTACAGCGACTCTGTCCGAGATTTCAAGGGTCGGTTCTTCCTCGTGAAGCCGATCACCCAGGAAGGTTCGGATACTCTTTTTACCGAGGGAGAGCGGATGGTAGACGACCAGCGGTTCCTTGCGTGGCTCCCCAAGGTACATTTGTTGTGGACCTCGGAGCACTTCAACCGTGGTACTGATCGGTATATCGTGCGGGCTGGGACTCTCGACGAGAGGGACATGGCCGCCTATATGAAAATAGTGGCCTTTGTGCGGGATCTTCCTCCGTCGAAACTGGTAACGCCTGACGGTCGGTACATCCTCGACGCGCAGGGGAACGTGCGGACGAAGAAAAGGCTGATTAATACGAGGACCCTGCTCGGTTGTGCCACGGGGGCGGACGCTCTGGGATATCTAGGTAGGGATGTTTCTTCTTTCTCGTGATCGTGTGTTTTGTCTGTTGCTGACTCTTTCTGTTTGTTTTTGCAGCGAATATGTCTTCCATCGAGGAGCGGGTGAAGAAGCTGCGCGCCTCAAGGGCCGCCGCGGTCCCGAAGACGCGGGTGAGCCAATTGGTTGGGCAGGAGGCCGCGACGGCGGGAGGCCAGAGTTCGTCTTCTTCTCCCCAGGAGAGCCAGTCTCCTACGTCTCAGGGAGTTGTGAAGAGGCCGAGATCCGAGGAGCCCAACGACTTGATTGACCTGACGACTGGTTCGACCGAGGAGGGAAATGTCGTTCCGCCGTGCCATCAACATCCGGGCTATTTTCACGGGGCCCGATCTCCTACCGTCTCTGCTGGGGAAGTGAAGGTTGTCCGTGACGCTGATCGGGAGTCTCGTCGACGCATTCTGGCGGAGGATTTGGCCGCGATGATGCGGACTTTTACAACGGCCCTGGTCCTGAACGAGGAGGGTTGCTATGCCGCTGAGCTGGCCAAATTGCAGGGGACGTGTCCCCGCGGAGGGGAGCACGTGGAGAACGTGCGTATGGCACGTTATTCTCCCCGCGGAGGGGAGTTCGGAAGGTTCCTCGGGGATGTGTGGTTCTCCCTGCAGAGGGGAGCACGCGAGGACGTGGGAGAACCAAAGGTTCTTGCCCGATGAAATTTTGTGAAGGAAGTTGAATTATATATAGATAAATTTGTAAAATGGTCGTTATAGTTACCGTTAGGGAAAAGAAAAGAAAAAAAAAAGAAAAAAGAAAAAGAAAAAAAAACATCAAATCAAATATAAAGTGTGTTAAATATCAACTACCTATTACAAGGGTTTAGAGATAATTATAAGGTAACATATGAAGTTTTAGATCTCCACTAAAAATATAAAAGTTAGTAACGTAATATAAAATTAGCAATGAATATAAAGGTTAGTAACTACATATGGGGCTTTAAACCTTCATTGAATATAAAAGTTAGTAACTAAAGATAAAAGTTAGTAACAAAATATAAAAGTTAGGAACTGAATATAAAAGTTAGTAACTGCATACGAGGCTTTAAGCCTCCATTAAATATAAAAGTTAGTAACTTGATATAAAAGTTAGGAACTGAATATAAATGTTAGTAACTGCATATGGGGCTTTAAACCTCCATTAAGTATAGAAGTTAGTAACTCAATATAAAAGTTAGTAACAAAATATAAAAGTTAGGAACCGAATGTAAAGGTTAGTAATTGCATATGGGGATTTAAACCTCCATTAAATATAGAAGTTAATAACTCAATATAAAAGTTAGTAACAAAATATAAAAGGTAGAAACCGAATATAAAAGTTAGGAACTGAATATAAAAGTTAGTAACTGCATATGAGGATTTAAACCTCCATTAAATATAAAAGTTAGTAAATAGATAAAAAGTTAGTAACAAAATATAAAAGTTAGGAACTGAATATAAAAGTTAATAACTGCATATGAGACTTTAAACCTCCATTAAATATAAAAGTTAGTAACAAAAAATAAAAGTTAGGAACTGGATATAAAGGTTAGTAACTGCATATGGGGCTTTAAACCTCTCCACAAAATATATAAAAACCACGCTTATTATAGTGCACTTGACAAGTTGTCAGTATTCTATAATCTATAATCTATAACATATATAAAGGCAATACTTGGTTTTTGGTGTAGCTTTTTTTTATACCAAATTTACCCTTATTTTAAAATATATAACTTACACAATAACTTCCATTGAACTACTATTATCATCTTTCATATAACTCTCTACTAATAACTTCCCACATAACTTCCATGTAAAATTAATATTAAATAAAAATATATCATTTATATTTATACCCCTCGCTCTCTTTCTCTCTCTAATGTTGTCATTCTTAATTCTATAATAAGGGGATAAAGTAAAAATAACGATTAAAAGTCATTCTAATTATAAATTACTTGACTAATTGTCAGTTTTCTATAACCATGATAAATAATCTATAACAATATATAAAGGCAATACATTGTTTTGGTGTAGCCTATTTTCTTTCCTCTTTTACCCTTTAAAACTACTTAGAAGTTACACAAATAAAAATTAACTACTCCCTCCATTTTATATTTGAATATTGTACAAAGTAATTAGTTATTTGAAAAGAAAACTCACTTTAACTTCTAATTAAAAACTATATTTAAATAGTTTCTCCGTATAAGTTATGTCTTTCATTTCTAACTCATTGGGTCCATAGAAGTCAAAAATGGAGAAGAAGAAAGACTGCATGAGGAAAATTGGAATCCAGACAATGTTCATGATAGTGGTAGAAAAGAGAAAGCTACAATTTGTAGATGACATAATATGGATTGTGAATCACACAATAATTTCTGTTAGAGTTAATTATTAGGACATTTAGATTCTTCAATCTAATTTTTTGATTTGGTTTTTTTATTTATTTTCATTTACTATTTTGTTCTTTTTACATAAACAAATCCATATGTAAAATTGGGGTTTGAAAATTGAGATTATTGGATTTTTTTAATGTCTAATACTTTAATTTTTCTCTCTATTGTAGAAGAAAAATGAATCATTATCTCTTACGAAAGAAAAAAAAGTGTGTTCTAATGTCTATGATCAAATAAGAATGACTATTTTTATTAAATTTTTTAAAATTTGATTTCCTCTCTTGAATCTTTATCTATTATTGTTCCAATTTTACCTGTATAATTTGCAAAAATTTTAAAATATAAACAATATCTCAATTTTTAAATTATATAATTTCTACAATGTGACGTAAACATTAATCTATATTTATCTATACCTATAGATAAAGACAATATAACATTTTGGACTAACATATATTTGTTAGATATTTGACCTTTAACTGTTATTTTAAAACCAACCACATATACAAAATAAATTTAGTAAATAATAATTGTTTCATTCTCAATTTAAAACTTTAACAATTTTTTATCATCCTTATCTTTAACTTCCTAAACAATTATCTCTCTTTTACTTGCAAGTTATTTTTCTCTCTCTCATGAATTGTTAATTTCATCTAAATTCTATTTCACATGCAATTTTGTCTTTCTTTCCATTATTATTGAATCTTTGAATTGTGTGAATTGTGTATATTGTCAATGTGTCTTTGTGATTACCTACTGATCTGACCTGATCAGAAGGGGATCACGGGCCGGCCACACGCTGTTGGACTGCTACCTGTTCACCGGTGATGAGGAGGAGAAGTGGGGTGTACCTGCAAGACACTCCGATGCCAAAGTAAGAAATTGGGCACAGTGAAAGCAAAGTATAGAATTGGGGTAAGAAGTGGATTACCTAACCCTCTTGAGGAAGAGGGTATTTATAGAGAGACCCCAGCGTTGGGCCAACAGTCACTTGCGTTGGGCTGGATTGTCAGGCCCAACCCAGATGACTGCTAGGGCTTACATGGCGTAGTGAAGACCAGGACGTGGTCTTCGCCCTAGTCCAACTGCTCCTTGATCTCCGGAAAGTGGGTTTGACCTGCTCTTTCGGAGGTGGGCAGTTGGTTGCTGACGTGTCCCCGCGGAGGGGAACACATGGAGAGCGTGCGGCTGGCACGTTGTTCTCCCCGTGGAGGGGAGCTCGGGAGGTTCCCCGGAGGCGCGTTGTTCTCCCCGCGGAGGGCAGCACGCGAGGACGCGGAAGAGCCATGTGGTCTCGCCCGATGACCCAGGGGCGTTCTGTTCGGCTAAAAGAGGGCGCCGAGGACGCTTCGGGACGTACCGTCTTGCTTGGCGGGGAGCGTATCCTGCCCGTCCTAGGGGGTGTGTGCCCGGTCAGGCTATTCCACTTAATGGGCTTTGTGCGCTATTGGGCTGGACCGCGAGGCTGGGCCCAATCCAGAACAGGAGCCCCCCAAGTCGAAGCTCTGTGTCGAAAGAGCGAGGACTTAAGGTCGTTGCTTCGGGAAGAGAGGTAGCAAGGTGGGAGGCTCGTCGGTTTTGTGCCCGGTGGAACGCGTGCATGCGCGATGGTCTTCTTGTCGTCGGGGGAGCGGGGCGACGGTATATGAAGGGACGCGACCGTCAGGTTACTGCCACGTGTCGCACGTTGAGTGGTAGTAGGGCGGCTACCCTAGGTCATTATAGAGCCTAGTGTCGCTTCGAGTTTCGCGCCGGGTTATAAATATGGGGGTCCCCGCTCATTTTTTTACTTTCCACCTTGCTGTCTTACCTGCGAAACTCTGAGATTCCTGCTCGTCCGCCGTTGTTGTGGATCGCCGCCATGCCGTTAGTTCTTCCTCCCGTTCGCCGCCGTCACAAGTGAGTTTCTCTCTTCCCTCCTTTTATTTCTGCTGTTTAATTAGGGTCTGTGGTCGGGGCGTGATGAATGCCCCGAGGAGAGACGCGAGTTCCGTCGTATCTGGCGGTTTAGTTTGGATGAATGTCCCGGGGGGTTTGGTTGTTCTGATGAATGCCCCGAGAACGGGGGCTTTCTCCGATGAATGCCCTGGGGACGCGTGCCTTTCCCGATGAGTATCCCGAGGAGGGGTGATAGGTTAGCCTTTGAAAGCCCCGTGGAGGAGCGGCGGGGAGCGCCTGCGCGCTGGTCGTTCTCCCGTTGTTGTCGCCCTTTTCACTTGACTTGTGGTGGAAGGGTGGATTTGATCTTGGCTATCGAATTCACCATTGTCCTCTACTTTTCAGGTGTAGATGTCGGCCTTGATACCGGGGACGATGGTCGAAGATAATGAACCCGAGGTCCCGGATTTCGACGAGCGTGTCCTCCCCGTCGAAGAGTGGGTGGCCGAAGAGCCGTTGTCCACCCCCTCTTGCTTCATGGTCGACACGTCCGATGTCTACGCTACCGTGGAGGATACGCCTGAAGGGGAGCCGCAACACTGACAGGTGTATCGCCCGAAGGAGCATCATCGCATCTACTCGCGATATGGGCGGCGGATGTTTCCCATGCACGAGTTCTACTTCAAAGAGGCCCGACTCAGATTGTCGTTCTCCGCTTTCCATTTGGGCCTTTTCGATTGGTTACGTTTGGCCCCGTTCCAGCTGCATCCTAACGCTCTGGCCTTTATCCGCGCGTTCGAGGTGGTGTGCTTTTATCTCGAGTTGGAGGCCACGGTGCCCTTGTTTTTTCGCATCTTCCACCTGCAACGCCAGTCGGTGAACGACTGTCAGGGATGGGTCTCGTTTAAGCAGTCGGCCAAGCTCTTCAAGACGTACAGCGATTCCGTTCGAGATTTCAAGGGTCGGTTCTTCATCGTGAAACCGATCACCCAGGAAGCCTCGGATACTCTTTTTATCGAGGGGGAGCGAATGGTAGACGGCCAGCGGTTCCTTGCGTGGCTCCCCAAGGTACATTTTTTGTTGACCTCAGAGCATTTCAACCGTGGCACTGACCGGTACATCGTGCGGGTTAGGACTCTCGACGAGAGGGATATGGCCGCCTACATGAAAATAGTGGCCTTCGTGCGGGATCTTCCCCCGTCGAAACTGGTGACGCCCGACGGTCGGTACATCTTCGGCGCACAGGGGAACGTGCGGACGAAGAAAAGGCTGATTAACACGAAGACCCTGATCGGTTGCGCCATGGGGGCGGACGCTTTGGAATATCTAGGTAGGGACGTTTCTTCTTTCTCATGATCGTGTGTTTTGTTCGTTGCTAACTCTCTGTTTGTTTTTGCAGCGAACATGTCTTCCGTCGAGGAGCGAGTGAAGAAGCTGTGTGCGTCAAGGGCCGCCGCGGTCCCGAAGACGCGGGTGAGTCAACTGGTTGGGCAGGAGGCCGTGACGCCGGGAGGCCAGAGTTCGTCTTCTTCTCCCCAGGAGAGCCAGTCTCTTACGTCCCAGGGAGCTGTGAAGAGGCCGAGATCCGAGGAGCCCCGCCGCTTGATTGATCTAACGACCGGCTCAGCCGAGGAGGGCTATGTCGTTCCGCCGTTCCATCAACATCCGGGCTATTTTCACGGGGCCCGGTCTCCTACCGTCTCTGCTGGGGAAGTGAAGGTTGTCCGTGAAGCCGATCGAGAGTCTCGTCGGCGTATCCTGCAGAGGATTTGGCCGCGATGATGCGAACGTTCATGACGGCCCTTGTCCTGAGCGAGGGGGGTTGCTCTGCCGCTGAGCTGTCCAAATTGCAGGGGGACCTTACCATCATGCAGTCGCGCCTGGCCAAGCTTACCGAGGAGCTGGAGAAGAGTCGGAAAGATGCTGCTGACCAGCGCAAGCGAGCGGAGGGTGCTGAGGAAAAGGTGACCTCAATGGAGGAGAAGCTGGGTGCGACAGTGGCCGAGGTGCAGGCGCTGAAAGTTCGCATGGAAGTCCTGGACAGCGCACTTCATCCGGCCGAGGACGAGACTGAGGAGGACCAGCGGTTGATCACGCGTGCTGATTTGGTCGCCCGGATTCGGGTGTTGGAAGGCGATTGTCTGGACGCTGTCGAGGTCGGGTTCAAGAGCGCCGTTGCGCAGATCCAAGTTGTCAACCCCGGCGTTGCGTTGACCGTGGAAGGGATTGGGCCGTATCATGAGATCGTCGACGAGAAGGTGGTTGACCCCGAGCTTGTGGTTCCCGACGATGTCCCCGTGGTTGTTGAGCAGGAGGGCGAGGTTGTATAGGTTTCCCGGGCCTGCGTGCTCTTAGTTTCCTAGCCTGTGTGCCGATATTTTGTAACTTGTTTTTCTTGTTGGGCCTGCGTTCCCTTGTTAGTGTAATATTGACTACTGGGTTGGTGCCCGCTTTTGCTTAATATATCTTTTGAGAATTTTCTAATTGTGCGCTCGGTATTTGCATGATGTTTATGCTCGTCTTATTTTCGCATTTATTTGTTTGCTTGAATTATATGTTTGATATGCATGTGTTGGTATGCTTTTTGGGCCCGTCTGGGGTGTTAGCTCCACAAACTTGTTATCGACGGTGAAGGGAACTGGCCGGTTTGGCCGGCGGTGTGGCCAGACCGTTTCGGGGGTAGTTCTCCCCGTGGCGTGGACGTCCCATCGCGAGCTGGGCGTCTTTCCGGTTTTGGTACAGCGGTGGGAAGTCTCGGTCGAGGTGTTCCCCACCGAGTGAGGCCTTCTGCCCGCGCACACAAGTGGCAGGGCTTGCTTTTCTCTGGTCGTTAGTGGACGCGTGGGAGTGCGGTGGTACCATGTCGCCCCCTAGTGGTCGGGACGATGGATCGTCGCGGGCAGTGTTTTAACTGTAGTACCGCTTAAGTTTCGCGGCGTTCCATGATCGAGCTAGTTGTTCCCTGTGCACGTTTTCGAGGTAATAGGCCCCGTGCTCCGTCTTGTCGCGGACACGGTAGGGGTCTTCCCAATTCGCAGCCAATTTACCCTCGTGTGAGTCTTTCTGGTTTCTGCGCAGAACTAAGTCGCCATTTTGAAAATCGCGTTTTAGGACTTTGTTGTTGTGGCGAAGTGCTACTTGTTGTTTCAACCGGGCTGCTCCTGAGCGAATTTCCTCGATGAGGTCGAGCTCTTCTCGTAGGGCGCCGTCATTGTCGTCGGTGTCCAGGGGAGCTTCCGTTCATCTGGATGGTTCGCGTATTTCGACCGGTATCACGGCTTCGGTTCCATACGTGAGGCGAAATGGGGTTTCCCCCGTGGTTGAGTGGGGGGTGGTGCGGTACGCCCAGAGGACGCTGTGGAGCTCTTCGACTCATGCTCGTTTTGCGTCACCGGGTCGTCGTTTGAGTCCCCTGAGGATGACCCTGTTTGCGGATTCTGCCTGGCCATTTGTCTGAGGGTGCTCGACCGAGGTGAAGTGGTGTTTGGTTCCGAGCTTGGTGACGAAGTCGCAGAAGTTTTTGTCCGTGAATTGTGTGCCGTTGTCGGTGACGATGGCGAGTGGGACCCCGAATCTTGCGAGGATGTTTCGTTTATAGAATCAGAGTATGTTGTGGGCCGTGATTTTGGCCAGAGCTTCGGCTTCGATCCATTTGGTGAAGTAGTCGACGCCCACGATGAGGTATTTGTTGTAATAGGACCCTAGGGTGAAGGGCCCGAGGATGTCCAACCCCCACCAGGCGAACGGCCACGGGGAGGAGAGGGATGTGAGTTCGGCTGGAGGGGCGAGGTGCATGTCCCCGTGTCTTTGGTATTTGTTTTTAGGTGCCCAATTGTGCTTATTTGAGCTATCAAATAAGGGCATCTTTCACTTCTTTTTGTGCCGAAAACGTATTTAATCGCCTTGCTTTTGTTAATGTGCATCATTGTGTTAATTGCTCTTGGTCCCTTTGATTTGTGCGTTATTGTGCAGGATTTGAGTTTGAAAGAGTATAATTTGGAAGCACAAGAAAGATGGCAAAGGAATCAAACAAAAAGCAAAAGCAAAAGTTGGTTCGCTTAACGAGCACCTGGCGAGTGAGTAGCAAGTGTTCGCTACAACCTCGCCTAGCGAGCACGTAGCGAACAACTCCAGACTTGGGCAGAATCATTTTGGACATCAATCTTTGGTAGCGAGCTGGTGGCGAAGAGGCTCGCTAGGCGAGCTCCCAACGAGCACCTAGCGAGCAATTCCAGAGTGTTCCAGGCACCCTTCGCTGGGTCATTCGCTGCAGCGAGGCGTAGCGAAGCAAAACAGAAGCAAAACTGTAGACCTCGCTGGCATGTTTCGCTAGGCGAGGCTGTAGCGAGCATTCGCTAGCAGCTCGCCTAGCGAGGAGGTAGCGAGCGTGCCCAGAATTCCCACTTACTATAAGTAGCATGAGCTACTTTTTGTGAATCATCTTCTTTTGACTATTTTACATTGCTTTGCTGTAAGTAGAGGTTTTTTGACCTAAAAACCTTTTTTGGCTTATTTTCTTCATCTCTTAACATAATCAAACAAAAAGAAGGTGGATTCTCATCAAAGTTGGATCATTCGACTTGGATGTTCTCAACCTTCTTCCGAAACTTCTTTTGCAAGCTACCATGAGAATGAGTAGCTAAGTTCATCTTGTTGTCAAAGAGAGATGTAGATAATCATTAAACTTTGTATGTATATGGATGATCATCATTTGTAAACTCTTAAATGATTAATAGATGATGAAAACCTTGTTTCATTTATAATCTTTTGTGTTGGTTGATGATTGAGAAATATTTACCAACTCTTGACCTAGGTTTTGATCCTTCTCTTTTCTTGAGCTAGAAATAGTCTTGGATGGTTTTGTTCACTTAAAATGTTAGACTTTAAAGTTGTCATTTTGATAGATTGTGTGAGAGATCAATAATGGATCAAAATGGTAAACATCATAATATGAGTTAGAGATAATCATATTGAGAGGATATTGTGAATGTGTTAATCATTGAAAAGAGTTTATTAAAATGTTGATTGGAAGTATGCATGCACAGTGATTACCGAAACCTAACTTTGGCAATCTCAATTTCAAACCGTCAAACCCTAACTTTTACTGTTGTTTATAAATTTTCATGCAAGATACCGATTCTAAAACCAAACCCCTTTGATACTATAAAACTACGAATTTAACAACTATTGAACGGTGGCAAAAATCTTATATTCCCTGTGGAGACGATAACAAAAACCCGACACTTTACCACTGTCCTAACAAAATGGCGCCGTTGCCGGGGAATATAAATTGATACTGCGAGCATCACAATAGTTGCTGAATTTTTAGTTGTGAAATTTTGACTTGTGCTTGTAATTTGTTTGGTTTAGTGTGCAGCCCTTGTCTATGCGAGGACAGATTCCTGAGGACCAAATTCTTTTTTATCCTGAGATTGAAAGAACCGCAAGGAGACTGAACAGTAGAGCAAGACGTAGGAGGCAACAAGCCAGGCCAAGACAAAATCAAGGAGAAAGTTCTTCGACTACAACATCACCACCATATTTCATACCAATCATGGCAGAACCACCACCCCCACCGCCAATTTCTACTCCATGCACAAACAGTCCAAGACATACGGCTCAGTTTGCACGAAATCTCCAAAATGGAAGACAAACGGAGATGAAAACAGGAATCCTAGCTCTAGTCTATCAAAATCCTTTCACGGGATTAGACCACGAGGATACGTTTACTCATCTTACAAAGTTCTATGAGATTGCGGGCGCAACTGGAGCTACCGAAGCTGATGAAGAGTCATTGTTTAGGAGACTTGATAACACGAAATCATATAGATGTTTTTATGCATAATTCGACTAAAAGCTAACCGTTTTCAATCCGATTTCGGGTTATTTTCGTGTATTTGTCTGATGTTTTTGCAGGTATTCAACGATCACGTCTAAACAAGGCAACATGAAGAAAAGAAGCAATCCTAGATGAAATATGGACGAAAAAGGAGTGAAAACACAATGAAAAGCGCAGCAATCAGTTTTTGCTGATGTGACGACCGTCACAGATGCATGACGACCGTCACACGGGTGACGACCGTCACACCTTGTGACGACCGTCATGCAGGCAAAAACGCCCCACTCAGATTACACGTCAAAAGAGCAGTTCCAATTCCCATTAAGTGGTCCACTACTCCCTAAATTATCTTCCCCAAGGTCCATCATCCTCATAGATAACCGTTGGGATTCCACTTCTATAAAAAGGGAAGCAGGGGACTTCAAAAAGTGTGCTGCATTCATACCACGAAGTGCTGCCGAATTTAATTTCCAGAGCAAATTTACTTTCCAGTTTTTATTTGTATCCATTTCTCCTTTACATTTCCTTATTCCCATTTCCGCTCTTTTGTAATTGCTATTGCACTGTACGATCAAATTGGCACTAAAGACCAGAATCCTGCCAACATCTGTGGAGGATCTGCCCAAAGGCCAATTGGCATATTTACAGGTTTTCATTTTGATCGACTTCTGTTTTAACATAATGCAATTTATTATTTATTATTATTATTTATATTTTGTTCTTCCCAATTCCATGTCTAGCTAAACTTAGGCAATCGATATGTAGTAATAATTCGAATGGGATTTGATAACTCTTGTTTGAAAACTTTCTTTTCACAAAAATAATCTATGGTCTAAGTGTTTAAAATTGATTCACTGAATAAACTTCGTCGCGAAAGCGAGAACTTATTTAAAAGTAGTTTTGCCACGAAAGTGGGAAATTAATTAAGATACGAACCAACAAGCGAAAGTTGCGGTAAGGTCAGATAGTAAACACTAGGCATTTGTTTTAATAACAGCGAAAGCACTTTAAAACGAATTAGAACTTAGAGATTTCCAAAAAATAGTTTTAACCCCGAACGGGATACGAAAGTGTACGTTTGGCCCTTAGGATTATGATTAGCGTCAATAACCATCGTGAGACGAGAGTCTTCAAATCTCCATTTTCTGCTTAAATAAACTGTGAAAACTATTTCATACACCAGTAACTTATCAAATCCCTGAAGAACACAATTACTACGTATCGATCCAATTAATTAAAATCTAAACAGTAATCTTAGTTCCCTCTTTTAGTGACAATCTTATTCCCTTAAAACATATTCTACCTAGCTAAACATAGTAACTCCCGAGAACACTAGTTTGATTACGAGTCCCTGTGGGATCGATATCTTTTATTACTACGCGATAGACTGTGCACTTGCAGTTAGTTGTATTAGACATAGAAAGTCGCGATCAAGTTTTTGGCGCCGTTGCCGGGGACCCGTTTAGTCAATAGTGTAACCTTCTGTTACGCCGTATAGACTAGGTAAACAATTTTCATTTTTCCTTTACTAGTTCTGTCGATTGTATGCCAAGAAATCGCCCGCAAAGCGATATCGTAAAACCTTCAGTCGCAGAACTAGAACGCTTCTTACATTTAAGAAGTAGAATCATTGAGTACCAACTCAAACAACTCAAACATAACACTCCCGAACCTCTCACTCCCATTTCCAAATCAGAAGAAGAAGAACCAGAGATGGCTGAAGGACCTCCGAACAAACCGCTGAAGGCATACGCTACACCATCTCAGATGGAGCCTAGAAGTAGCATTGCTGCCCCAGCTATTACCCGAAATGATTTTGAGCTGAAACCATCATTGTTGTCGGCTGTACAACAAAACCAATTCTCAGGAAACGCAACTGAGGATCCGAACTAACATCTAACGAAGTTTGTACAATACGCAGACACAGTGAAAGCAAATGGAGTAACTCCAGACGCGATAAGACTTCGTCTTTTCCCATTCTATCTTAGAGACAGAGCATGGACATGGTTACAATCGTTACCATCCAACTCCGTTACGACGTGGGAGCAATTGAAGAACGTCTTCTTAGCGAGATATTTTCCGTCAAGCAAAACCGCTATGCTTAGAGCTCAAATCAACGGATTTCGACAGAAAGATACTGAATCTCTCTACGAAGCATGGGAACGATTCAAAGATATGATGAGAACATGTCCTCACCACGGTCTAGAAGACTGGGTGACAATCCATACCTTCTATAATGGGCTTCTATACAATACTAGATTGACAATAGACGCTGCCGCGGGCGGTGCACTTATGGATAAGCCATACGATGAAGCCTATCAATTAATAGAAAACATGTCACAAAACCATTGCCAATGGGGAGGTGAACGCACTCCAACTGAGAAAACCACAGCGAAAGGTGGGATGTACGAAATCAACAGCCTTGAAAAGTTCAATGCTAAAGTAGATGCTCTAGCACAGAAGATTGATAGTCTGACCGTTAACCCCACTGCAACTGTCGCTGCAGTAACTCCAAACTGCGAGTTATGCGGAAGTACCACTCATAATGCACCCGAATGCCCATTGCTAGCCGGAATCCCGCCAGACCAGGTAAATTATGCCCAAGGAAATCCCTACGCAAATACCTACAACCCAGGTTGGCGAAATCATCCAAACTTTTCTTACAAAAGCGAAAATGCATTGCAAATGCCTACTGCTTCGCAAGGATATCAAAAACCAGCTGCTCAGAATGCACCTAGGAAATCAAACCTCGAATTGATGATGGAAAAGTTCATAGCTACTCAAGCTCAGACGAACAAAGAGTTCCTAAATCAAAACATACACACTAGCGAGCAAATTAAACAGTTGACAGGAAAAGTAGACGCTTTAGCCACCCACAACAAAATGTTAGAAACTCAGATATCACAAGTGGCTCAACAACAAGCATCTGCTGCCGCACCTGCTGGCACATTTCCTGGACAACCCGAACAGAATCCCAAAGGCCAAGCAAATGCTGTAATACTAAGAAGTGGAAAAGAATTGGACGAACCGATCGATCCGAGGACCGAAAACTCAGCCATGCAACAGAAACCAACTGAACAAGCAGAAAAGGAATCTGAGTTAGAGAAGAAGGAGGACAACGAGAAGGAGGATACCGCAAGTGAAAAAACTCAAGCACTTCCAGCGCCATATAAACCACTTATTCCTTATCCGCAAAGACTAATAAACTCTAAAACTTCAGGACAGTTTAAGAAATTTGTAGAGCTCCTTAAACAGCTGAATATTACTATTCCTTTTACAGAAGCGATAACTCAAATGCCGTCATACGCTAAATTTCTCAAAGAGATTCTGTCGAATAAGAGAAAGATCGAGGATAACGAAACAATTACACTTACTGCAGAGTGTAGCGCTATTATTCAAAACCGCATGCCTCCTAAATTAAAAGACCCAGGTAGTTTCTCCATACCCTGCGTCATAGGAAAGTTCGTAATAGACAAAGCTCTATGCGATTTAGGAGCCAGTATCAGTGTTATGCCCTTATCTATATGCAAAAAGCTGAATATGGGAGACCTCAGACCAACCAAAATGTCCGTTCAATTAGCTGACAGATCAGTGAAATACCCAGTCGGAATACTGGAAAACGTTCCAGTACGCATAGGACAATTTTACATTCCAACCGACTTCATAATCATGGACATCAAGGAAGATACTGTAACCCCAATTATCCTAGGAAGACCGTTCCTAACTACAGTCGGAGCTATTATAGACGTGAAGAAAGGAAGGCTAACATTCGAAGTAGGAGAAGAAAAGATAGAGTTCATTCTCACCAAGTTCTTACAAGCACCAGCAATAGACGATACCTGCTATTTAGTAGATGAAATTGACGAATGCATAAGAGAACTTGAAAATGAAGAGACCACGTATTCAGAAATAATAAAGATTCAAATACTCGACATTTCTGAAGACGATAACTGGCGTAAACCGTACAAGGACGACAGCCTAAGCGAAAGCTTAGCACTGACCCCAAACCATATGCCAGGTCCGAAGAACCCATCTTTAGAACTTAAAACACTACCCAAAAACCTTAGATATGAATTTCTAGACGATGAACTGAAAAGACCAGTGATAGTCAACGCCGACCTAGGACAACCAGAAACCGAAAAGTTATTAGAAGTCCTAAAGAAGTACCCCACCGCGTTAGGCTATAACATAAGCGATCTAAAAGGTATAAGCCCTTCAATCTGTATGCATCGAATTACAATAGAGGAAGACTCTAAAACCTATCGAGAGCATCAGAGAAGACTGAACCCCATCCTGAGCACTGTAGTCAGAGATGATGTAAAGAAATTACTAGATGCAGGAATCATCTATCCGATCTCCGATAGTGAATGGATCAGCCCAGTTCACGTCGTACCAAAGAAAGGAGGAGTCACAGTAGTTAAAAACGAAAAAGGCGAATCAATAACAAAAAGAGTCGTGACTGGAAGCAGGATGTGTATTGATTATAGGAAGCTTAACAAGGCTGCGCACAAAGATCACTTCCCGTTACCCTTCATAGACCAAATGTTGGAAAGACTAGCCAAACACTCATATTTCTGCTATCTAGATGGTTACTCAGGCTTCTTCCAAATTCCCATCCATCCTGATGACCAAGAAAAGACTACATTCACTTGTCTTTACGGTACTTTTGCTTACCGCCGAATGCCGTTCGGACTCTGTAACGCTCCAACAACCTTCCAAAGATGCATGATGGCAATCTTCGCAGATTTTATAGACGACATTATGGAAGTGTTTATGGACGATTTCTCGGTATATGGACAAAGTTTCGAAGGATGCTTACAAAACTTAGAAATGGTACTAGAACGTTGCGTAAAAGTAAACCTCGTCCTAAACTGGGAAAAATGTCATTTTATGGTCCGACAAGGAATAGTTCTAGGACATGTCATATCAGATAGAGGGATTGAGGTAGACAAAGCTAAAATAGAGATTATAAAAGATCTCCAACCTCCAAAATCCGTACGAGAAATACGGAGTTTTCTAGGACATGCCGGTTTCTACAGAAGATTTATAAAAGATTTTTCGAAAATCACAAAACCTCTGACCGGCCTGTTGATGAAAGATGCTGAATTCGTCTTTGACGACGACTGTTTAAAAGCATTCGAAACATTGAAATCAGCCCTTATCACCGCACCAATCATGCAACCACCAGATTGGAGACTACCGTTTGAAATCATGTGCGACGCGAGTGATTACGCTGTAGGCGCAGTTCTAGGACAAAGGAAGGACAAGAAACTCCATGCTATCTACTATGCCAGTAGAACCTTAGATCCTGCCCAAATGAACTACGCTACCACAGAAAAGGAACTTCTAGCAGTTATATTTGCGCTTGACAAATTCCGTTCTTACTTAGTAGGAGCAAAAATTATAATATACACAGACCACGCTGCCATAAGGTACCTAATAAGCAAAAAGGACGCCAAACCAAGACTATTGAGATGGATCTTGTTATTACAAGAGTTTGACTTAGAAATCAAAGATAAGAAAGGAACCGAGAACGTTGTTGCAGATCACTTATCCCGAATAGAAGGCATCAGACACGAACCAGTACCGATAAATGACGATTTCCCGTACGAACGTCTGATAGCCAAATTAGAAAGTGACATACCCAACTCAATCTCGGAAGATCCAGAATTCGAAAAAGCCGTAGAAGCCATCTATGCCCAAGTCACATTACCTTGGTATGCTGACATCGTTAATTACCTCGCTGCGGGCGTGCTTCCACCAGATCTTACTTATCAGCAAAAGAAGAAATTCTTCCACGATCTGAAACACTATTATTGGGACGAACCCCTACTTTTCAAGAGAGGGGCCGACAACATATACCGTCGCTGTGTCCCAGAGGAAGAAATAGAAAATATTATTTCCCAATGCCACTCAGCACCATACGGTGGTCATGCTAGTACATCCAAGACGTGCGCTAAGATTCTCCAAGCCGGCCTATTCTAGCCTAATCTCTGGAAAGACATTCACATCGTTGTGCAAAAGTGCGATAGATGCCAACGAACTGGCAACATCTCACGACGTGATGAAATGCCTCAGAAAGGAATCTTAGAGGTAGAAATCTTTGACGTCTGGGGAATAGATTTCATGGGACCTTTCCCACCTTCTTTTGGTAATAATTACATACTCGTCGCCGTCGATTACGTGTCTAAATGGATAGAAGCCATAGCCGCTCCAACAAACGATGCACGAGTAGTAATCAAACTCTTCAAAAACACAATCTTTCCTAGATTCGGTGTACCCAGACTCGTCATTAGTGACGGAGGATCTCACTTCATATCACGAATATTCGATAAACTTCTCTCTAGATATGGAGTCAGGCACCGAGTAGCTACACCCTATCATCCGCAAACTAGCGGACAAGTAGAGGTCTCAAACAGAGAAATAAAACAGATCTTGGAAAAGACTGTCGCTACCTCGAGAAAAGATTGGTCATCGAAGCTACAAGAAGCCTTATGGGCTTATAGGACCGCATTTAAGACACCAATAGGTACTACCCCCTATAAATTAGTTTACGGTAAATCCTGCCATCTCCCTGTAGAGTTAGAGCATAAGGCCTTTTGGGCCATTAAGACACTCAACTTCAACTACACCGAGGCAGGAGAAAAGCGAATCTTGAACTTACACGAGTTGGAAGAACTTCGATTAGACGCTTACGAAAATGCCCGTATCTACAAAGAACGAACTAAAAAGTGGCATGATAAACGCTCAATCAGGAAACAATTCAGTGTGGGAGACATCGTATTGCTCTTCAATTCACGATTAAAACTCTTCCCAGGAAAACTAAAATCTAGGTGGTCTGGACCCTATGAAGTGACTAAAGTACTTCAGAGTGGAGCTGTCGAAATTACCGATAAGACGAATGCACCATTCATCGTAAACAGGCAACGTCTAAAACATTACAATAAGAACGACAACAGTCCTCAAGTCAGCAATATAACATTGCTTGAGCTTCCAGCTCAGACACCCGAATAGCTTCTCACCAAGCTATCGTCAGGCTTTAGACGTTAAAAACAGCGCTTACTGGGAGGCAACCCAAATTTCCCTCGTTATTGCATTTCATTTTTCCTTAAAATTCTACTTTGAAAAATCCAACAAAAATTCTAAAATTACTACTACTTTCTACTTTTGTTCATTTTTGTACTTTTATTCCTATTTTATTTTTTTTTCTCTTTTGTCTTTTGTTTCTACCACTTTTCGTTTCTAAAAATCCTGACTTCAATTTCCTATTTCAAACTTTTCAGGATTTTTAAAAGCCTTCAAAACATTCCTTCTGTTTTCTCCGAATTACCTGCGAGTATGACCGAGTACGATTTCACAAAGGTTCACTTCAGAGGACTCGCTCAAAAGGCAAGATTTGCAGCACTGACCGAAAGAGAATTCGCCTTAACGCTGTATTATGACAAGGCTACTATGGATAAACTAGGGATCACGGATAACATTCAATACCTGTTCAATCAACTGGGTTGGGAGAACACTGCTCTGAAAACACGTTTCGCAACCTACAAGGATCTTACCTACGAATTCCTTAGTTCTTTCAGATACACACCCAACTATGGTTTTGGATCCAGCACAGAGTTGATTACCTTCCGATTGTTTGGAATGGACCAAACCCACAGCAGGATGTCACTAGCCAACCTCCTAGGATTCCCTAGCGGACCGCATGTGTTCATCAGTGCAGAAGATGACGATATTGATTTGCAACTCGATCACTTCTGGGGTAGAATTACAGGCGACTATCACCCTGAACCAGACAAAATGTACAATGATGACATTCACAACCCAGCCTTCAGATACTTCCACAAGATACTAGCTCACACCTTGTTTGGAAAAGAAGAAAATATTACTACAATGTCTAAGGAGGAGTTATTCATCATGTTCTGTGCTTCTCAGGGACGGACAGTAAATGCAGTGCCTTTCATGATGAGATCTTTCAAACGCCTCACGCTGGAACCTCAGACACCTATTCTTATAGGAGGACTAGTAACAATGATTGCCCACGAGCTTGGCCTTAGATTCCATTTAAATGGCAGCACTCGTTTTGGTACCATCAGACCCATGAACATACAATTCTGCTTTAACAGGCGCATCTTAGGGACTATGGGACCTGGACCATATGAGTACCTTATTAACGAAAAACCAGTACAGCTATTCACACTGCCTGATCATCTGATGACAAGCATCCACAACAAGGATAACTGGCTCTACGAATTGGATGAGCCTATGGGACCTCTTTCACCACAATCAACACTGCAAAACTATATGTATGACAGTGACCACATCTCTGAGGCACACGACTACATGTACTATGAGGACGCTGCATCTGAAACTGAAGTAGACCCTATGAATCCTCCACACTACAATACTTATCTTGAGCCTATCCCTGAGGAGACCACCGATAAAATGGATACCGTGTTACTCAGATTGGACTACGTTGATAAAGCTCTGACTAATGTAAAAGCTGATATCGCAGGCATGCACAGCGAACTGGTAGGCTTCATGGATCTAGTCTGCGACCAACTCGATTACTATTCACAGAAATTCGATGAGTTGAAGGCACGAAAAGATTAGTTATTAGCTCGTAGCAGTAGTTTCAGTTTAGTCTAGTCTAGTTTAGTTTAATTTAATCATATGGATTTTTCGCTTTGTTCGTTTTCTTTATGTATTACATACAATTGTTTCAATTTTATGTTATTTCAATTCTACTTTTATGCAATTATTCTGTTTTCGCATTATTTGTTATTTGTTGGCTGTTATATTACGTCACCGTATCAATACTAAGCTTTAAAATCACCACGAGTACGCCCTCAGAGCAAAATTCTGCGTTCTGCAGATTTTGCTGCTGTGACGACCGTCACAGCCCCATGACGAGCGTCACGCGGGTGACGACCGTCACACCTTTGTGACGACCGTCACGCAGTCCAGAACTGCTATCTGATAAAACAGGGTTCGTGTTCCCTTCCACTCCCCCCATTATCACTTTCAAACATCCAAATTCATACCCCACTACGATTTTCGTCCTCCCCACATTGAACTATAAACTTCAACTCCAAATTCAACCTCCAAACCACCGTTCTGTCATTTTTCCCTCTCTGCCGAAAAACCCCAAAACCTCAGAAACCTCTTCATCTTCAACAATGGCCGGAAACGCAGACGTTAGCAACATTTCCTTCCCTGAGGGCGAGTTAGGCGAAAGACAACGAGCACAGTACATTGCATTTCATCAGAGGTCACTCCAGCCGACTCACTACCCGCACCTTCCATCGCTTACGGAGCTCGGACTCCTTGAAGGTGTAACCTGGATGCTTCAACGAGCAGGCATCTGGAACCTCTGCACCAACCCACAGCCAACCTACGAACAACTCACCCTTGAGTTCTTGAGTTCGTTCACTTACGTCACCAGCAGCGGCGAACTCAACCAGCACACAGGTGCCGCATGTTTTTGGATGTTTGGCGTCAACTATCAGGTGAATCAGAATCAGATCGCCAGCATCCTACAGCTACCCCGCGGCGACAACGCTCATCGCCGCATCACTGATCAGTTCCAGCACGAAGCCTTCGTGCTGTGGTATCAGTTGACCGGCCTAAATGCCGATGGTTGGGACTCCCTGCACGCCACTCACATCCATAACCCAGCCATCAGGTACTTTCACAGAGCGTTGAGTAACACCATCTTCGCCAGAGACAGCAATCATAAAGTGAACTCCAAGGAGCTCTTCTTTCTTCATTGCGTCTTCAACAATGAACCTGTCAACGCTGCCCCGTTTCTACTGGCTCACATTCAGGCCAACTGCAACTGTGGTTCGAAGCCATTCTACTTTGGCGGGATTGTCACGGCTATTGCACTTGGGCTGAACCTTGGCGACTGCCTCCAGCACCTCCATTCCATCCCCTCGGCGTTCCTTGACACCGACCACTGCAGGGCCTCCCATCTCATCCGATCCCGAGCTGACAGGAAATACCATCCGGTTGTGCGTGGCAAGACCGTCAGAAGCATCATCCTTCCGTCCCGCACCCGCATCCATCCAGAGGACCGTACCAACTGGTTGTTCGACCTCACTGCCCCTCCTGCTGCCGCTGTTCCCACTCAGGATCCCACTCATGATTCCGACGATGAAATCCAAGCTGAGTTGGACAGGTCCGAGCAGCCAGAGGCATCGCAACCTCCTCCTCCAGTAGGTACATCTTCTCGCTGCCGCCGTCACCATCCCGTGCCAGACTACACGGAAGAGGACCTCCGTCGCTCCCTAGACCAGCAGGCACAGATACTCACGATGCTGCAGCAGCAGAATCAGCGAGCTGACCAGTTCGAGGCTTGGCACCAGACTCAATTGCAACAACTTCACACCGGCCAAGCTACGATCACTGAGAGCCTAGCGAATCTGACCCTGCAGGTCGAAGGACTCCGGGACACCGTCTACCACACCGGAGCCATGAGCTATGAGGATAGAGTAGCCCTTGCTAGAGCCAGAGGACGCCAGCGCGGACGTGACAGAGGCCGAGACTAGATTTTCATTTTTTTCCTTCATTGTTTACTATATTTCAGTGCTTTGTATTTTCATTTTCAGTTGTATCTCCCTCTCGCATGCTTCAAGAATCAGTGAGGACACTGATCGAGATAGTGTGGGAGCGGAGCCTTATTTCCTCTGTACTCTGAACTTCCCTTATTTCCTTTATTTCCATTTCACTGCACTTTGAATTTTAGTAATTTCTATTTTTACACTTTCTATTTCTAGCAAATAAAGCTCGTCTATATATTTTTCACGTTACGCAAACAATCCCCACATTATTCAACGTAAACAAAAACTTTCATTTATTCCTCAAAAGCAAAAGCATCACGAGAATGCACCTGAGTTTAAAACAAGTTTTGAAACTCCGAGGAAACGACAGTTCTAACAAAACCAGTATCACCTAGACACCTTAGATCTCTAGTTTATGCGAGTCGGTTTCACCACCTACGTGTACCAAAGTCTCAAGTGTCTACGCAAACTCAACCCCAAGTAGTTTATACTAGCAGTCAGCACCATCCTAAAAACACTTCTAAGCAAGCGACCGATGCAAATAAGTGTATGATCTCCAAAAAGATGAAAAATCATGAAAAGAGAGCTAAAAAGCCCAAGAATATAAGATACGTTTCCTTCTAAGTTAGGTGCTCCTCACCCGAGCATTTAGCCCAACGACACGAAAAACTCATTGAAAAATCAATGACATCAAATTATGATCAATGAAGAAGATCAAAAACAGAAATGAGATCATATTCACTAACAGGTCGACTTGCCATGAAAGTGTGCGGACAACGGGCTTAATGTGATTGCGCTAGAACAAACAGGGTGAACTTGCCACGAGAACCTTGACACCAAGATACAGTAGCATGACTGAGACCGATTTGCATAAAAAGGAGACCTCCGGAGACTCGTAGTCCAGTGTCGTCATGATACTCGTCTTGTTCCTACCAAGAATCCCGGCTTTTCCAAACTCTGCGAACGAAGAAGCAGCCTCGTGCTTGCCGACTTTTCCACATTTTACTTGAGGACAAGCAAAGATTCAAGCTTAGGGGAGTTTGATAACACGAAATCATATAGATGTTTTTATGCATAATTCGACTAAAAGCTAACCGTTTTCGATCCGATTTCGGGTTATTTCCGTGTATTTGTCTGATGTTTTTGCAGGTATTCAACGATCACGTCTAAACAAGGCAACATGAAGAAAAGAAGCAATCCCATATGAAATATGGACGAAAAAGGAGTGAAAACACAGTGAAAAGCGCAGCAATCAGTTTTTGCTGATGTGACGACCGTCACAGATGCATGACGACCGTCACACGGGTGACGACCGTCACACCTTGTGACGACCGTCATGCAGGCAAAAACGCCCCACTCAGATTACACGTCAAAAGAGCATTTCCAATTCCCATTAAGTGGTCCACTACTCCCTAAATTATCTGCCTCAAGGTCCATCATCCTCAGAGATAACCGTTGGGATTCCACTTCTATAAAAAGGGAAGCAGGGGACTTCAAAAAGTGTGTTGCATTCATACCACGAAGTGCTGCCGAATTTAATTTCCAGAGCAAATTTACTTTCCAGTTTTTATTTGTATCCATTTCTCCTTTACATTTCCTTATTCCCATTTCTGCTCTTTTGTAATTGCTATTGCACTGTACGATCAAATTGGCACTAAAGACTAGAATCCTGCCAACATCAGTGGAGGATCTGCCCAAAGGCCAATTGGCATATTTACAGGTTTTCATTTTGATCGACTTCTGTTTTAACATAATGCAATTTATTATTTATTATTATTATTTATATTTTGTTCTTCCCAATTCCATGTCTAGCTAAACTTAGGCAATCGATATGTAGTAATAATTCGAATGGGATTTGATAACTCTTGTTTGAAAACTTTCTTTTCATAAAAATAATCTATGGTCTAAGTGTTTAAAATTGATTCACTGAATAAACTTCGTCGTGAAAGCGAAAACTTATTTAAAAGTAGTTTTGCCACGAAAGTGGGAAATTAATTAAGATACGAACCAACAAGCGAAAGTTGCGGTAAGTTCAGATAGTAAACTAGGCATTTGTTTTAATAACAGCGAAAGCACTTTAAAACGAATTAGAACTTAGAGATTTCCAAAAAATAGTTTTAACCCTGAACGGGATACGAAAGTGTACGTTTGGCCCTTAGGATTATGATTAGCGTCAATAACCATCGTGAGACGAGAGTCTTCAAATCTCCATTTTCTGCTTAAATAAACTGTGAAAACTATTTCATACACCAGTAACTTATCAAATCCCTGAAGAACACAATTACTACGTATCGATCCAATTAATTAAAATCTAAACAGTAATCTTAGTTCCCTCTTTTAGTGACAATCTTATTCCCTTAAAACATATTCTACCTAGCTAAACATAGTAACTCCTGAGAACACTAGTTTGATTACGAGTCCCTGTGGGATCGATATCTTTTATTACTACGCGATAGACTGTGCACTTGCAGTTAGTTGTATTAGACATAGAAAGTCGCGATCAAGACTATTCCCTCATTCCTTAATTGGGAAAGCGAAGGAGTGGTATCTTGATCAATCGAAAACAATCATGACCGATTAGAATCTTTTAGAAGAAAAGTTTCTTGAACGATTCTTTCCACATAACCGGTTCATGGAGGCTAAAACTGCAATTGCGGTATTTTCTCAAGGAGCGAGTGAATCACTCAATGAAGCTTGGGAGCGTTACAAATCTATGTTAAGAAAATGCAAGGGACACGGTTTCGATGAGCTCACTCAAGTTCACATTTTCCGCAATGGACTCCTTTCAGTTCACAAGACCTTATTGGATGCTACGGCGGGAGGTTCTTTAATGTCAAAAAGCGCCGATGATGCAACCGCAATAATTGATAAAATGGCACTTAATGATCACCAAGGGAACCACAATCGAGGGGTAGCTCAAAGAAAGCCGGGTGTGCTTGAGTTAGGAACAAATGATGTTATACTTGCGCAAAACAAGCTCATCTCACAACAAGTGGAACTTTTAACTCAACAAATCAAAGAGCTAAAAGAACCGTCAAAAGCTAAACAAATAGCTTGTTGCGAGCTTTGTAAGGGCGAGCATGATACTGGATTTTGTCCGCCTCCCGGATTTGAAGAAGTGAACTACATGGCTAACCAACGAGATTACCAACAAAGGCAACCACAACAACAACCATACCAACATCCTCAACAACAACAACAACAAAACTATCAAGGACAACAAGGATACCAACCTAGAGGTAACTACCACAATAACCAAGGTTATGGGGGAGGTAACTCTAGTCGTCAAAATCCGTATGTACCTCAACAACCGCCAGTTGCAACTTCTAAGCTAGAAGAAACATTGACGCAATTCATGCAAATGTCTATGGCAAATCAAAAAAGCAATGATGTGGCAATAAAAAATCTTGAGACTCAGGTTGGTCAACTCGCTAAGCAATTAGCGGAGCAACAAGCCGGACCATCTTTCTCGGCAAATACGCAAACAAATCCAAAGGAGCATTGTAAGGCTATACGGACGAGAAGTGGGAAGGAGTTGATTGACGAAAGTAGGAAGAGGGAGGTAGAGAAGAAAATTGATGATAAGCTTGATGGTGAAGTTGGTGAATGGAGTGAGGAGGAAGTAGAAAATAATGAAAAAAATGGTGAAGTTGAAAAAGAAAAAGTGGTTGAAGTTGAAAACAAAACAAATGGAGTAGTTGAAAATAACGAAAGTGAAAAAGTGAAAGTGGATGAAGTGAAAAAGAAAAGAGAAAGAAACCCAAGAGCATCTAGAGGGAAGGAGGTGGTGAGCACCACTCCGGTTCAAAATTTTCCTTATCCTCACGCTCCATCTAGGAGAGAAAATGAATAGCATTACGCCCGGTTCATGGACATTTTTAAACAATTGCAAATCAATATTCCGTTCGCCGAAGCTTTGGAACAAATGCCGAAGTATGCCAAATTCATGAAGGACATACTTACAAAGAAGCGGAGGTACACGAAGCCGGAAACAATAGTGCTCGATGCAAGTTGTAGCGCTATCATCCAACGTACTCTACCAAGAAAGGAAGTTGATCCGGGGAGAGTTACATTGCCGGTTACCATTGGTGACGTTTATGTTGGAAAAGGATTGATCGATTTGGGGTCAAGCATAAATCTTATCCCTTTGTCTATTGTGAAAACGCTTGGCAACATTGAGATCAAGTCCATCCAAATGACGTTACAATTAGCCGATAAGTCTACTACTCATCCTCATGGAGTAGCTCAAGACGTGTTGGTTAAAGTGGACAAGTTTTTCTTCCCGGTGGATTTTATTGTGATTGATATGGAGGAAGATGATGATGCGCCATTGATTCTTGGAAGGCCTTTCATGAAAACCGCCCGAATGATGATTGATGTGGATGACGGTTTGATGAAGGTAAGAGTTCAAAACGAAGAGGTCACTTTTGACCTTTTTGAAGCAATGAAGCATTTAAAGGACAAACATGATAGTTTCCGGGTTGACGTAATTGAGGAAGCCACTTTTGAAGTTGCTAAACATGTTCACGACATCACTCCCTTGGAGCTAGCCCTGGATGACTCCTTCAAAGTTTTTACTCTTGAAGAAGAAGAAGCTCTAGATGAGTGTTTGAGAGAGCTTGATAGTCTTAAGGATTTGCAACCGTGGGAAGTAGAGGAAGAAGTCTTAAAAAAAGAGGACAAGGATGAAAAGCCAATCATTGAATTGAAGGATCTACCAAACAATTTGAAATATGCATTTTTAGATGAAACCGAGGAGAAGTCGGTTATCATTAGCAACCTCTTGTCAAAACATGAAGAATCTCTTTTAATTGATGTGTTGAAGAAAAATCAAGAAGCAATGGGATGGACTCTTTCCGATCTAAAAGGAATTAGTCCTTCTTATTGTATGCACAAGATCTTAATAGAGGAGGATTTCAAGTCGGTAGCTCAACCGCAACGCCGCTTGAATCCAACAATGAAAGAGGTTGTGAGAAAAGAAGTTGTAAAACTTTTGGATGCGGGAATGATCTACCCTATCTCGGATATCCCTTGGGTGAGTCCGGTGCATGTGGTTCCTAAGAAGGGGGGCATTACCGTTATTCGTAATAAGAACAATGAGTTGATCCCTACTAAGGTAGCAACGGGGTGGAGGATGTGCATAGACTATAGGCGGTTAAACACCGCAACTCGGAAAGACCATTTCCCACTTCCATTCATGGATCAAATGCTTGAAAGACTCTCGGGACAAGAATTTTATTATTTTCTTGATGGCTATTCCGGGTACAACCAAATTGCGGTTGACCCGGCCGATCGCGAAAAGACAGCTTTTACATGTCCATTTGGAATCTTTGCCTATCGCAAAATGCCCTTCGGGTTGTGTAATGCGCCGGCAACGTTCCAATGGTGTATGCAAGCCATATTTGCCGATCTCATAGAAAAAATAATGGAGGTGTTTATGGATGATTTTTCAGTGTTTGGGGGATCCTTTAGTTTATGCTTGGAAAATTTGAAGATCGTACTTGAAAGGTGTGTGAAAACAAACTTGGTGTTGAATTGGGAGAAGTGCCACTTTATGGTGACAAAGGGGATTGTTCTCGGCCACAAGGTCTCGTCAAAAGGACTCGAAGTGGATCGTGCTAAAGTTGATGTGATAGAGAAGTTGCCTCCTCCGGCTAACTTAAAGTGAATCAAAAGTTTTCTTGGGCATGCCGGCTTCTACCGGCGATTCATCAAAGACTTCTCAAAGGTTGCTAGACCTTTGAGTAATTTTATTGCCAAAGATCAGGTATTTATCCTAACTGATGAATGTTTGAAAGCTTTTGAGATATTGAAAGAGAAGTTGGTCACCGCTCCAATCATAGTCACTCCGAATTGGAATTTAAATTTTGAGCTAATGTGTGATGCGAGTGACTATGCAATAGGAGCGGTGCTTGGCCAACGAAAAGAAAACAATTTTCATGCCATACACTATGCAAGCAAGGTTCTTAATGAGGCCCAAATAAATTATGCCACTACCGAAAAAGAATTGCTTGCAATAGTATATGCGCTTGAGAAATTTCGTCCATATCTCATTGGCTCAAAAGTTATTATTTACACTGACCATGCGGCGATTAGATATCTGCTAACCAAGCCGGATTCTAAGCAAAGGCTTATCCGGTGGATCCTTTTGTTGCAAGAATTCGATGTTGAGATTAAAGACAAAAAAGGATCCGAAAATGTGGTAGCAGATCATTTGTCTCGGCTTGTCAATGATGAGGTGACCGCCTTAGAAAAAGATATCCGAGAAGAGTTTCCTGATGAAAAACTCTTTAAAGTGCAAGTGAGGTCGTGGTTTGCATATTTTGCAAACCACAAGGCGAGCGGTTTTGTGCCGCACGACCTAACTCCTAATCAAAAGAGGAAATTCATCTCGGATGCCAAATACTATGTGTTGGATGATCCTTATTTATTTAAGCTGGGATGTGATAATTTGTTGAGAAGATGTGTTACGGGCGATGAGGCCCAAAGTATTTTATGGCACTGTCACAACTCGCCTTATGGCGTTCATTTTAACGGGGCTAGAACGGAGAATAAAGTCCTTCAATCGGGATTTTATTGGCCTTCTATTTTTAAAGACGCAAATACCCATGCGCAAAATTGTGACAGTTGTCAAAGGAGTGGTGGGATAGGAAAGAGAGACGAAACGCCTCTTCAAAATATCCAAGAGGTAGAATTATTTGATTGTTGGGGCATTGACTTTGTCGGACCATTCCCACCGTCTTTTGGAAACGAGTACTTATTGGTGGCAGTCGACTATGTGTCGAAGTGGGTTGAGGCGATTGCCTCACCAAGAGCAGATTCTAAAACGGTAATAAACTTTTTAAAAAGAAATATTTTTTCCCGTTTTGGAACCCCTCGAGTGTTGATTAGTGACGGAGGGTCACACTTTTGCAATGCACCGCTTGAAAAAGTTTTGCAGCATTATGGTGTAACGTATAAAGTGACCACTCCGTACCACCCACAGGCGAATGGTCAAGCCGAGGTCACAAATAGAGATTGGAAAAGATCGTATCTAGCTCTAGAAAGGATTGATCTCAAAAGTTAGACGAAGCTTTATGGGCGTATCGCACGGCTTATAAAGCTCCGATTGGGCTGACTCCATTCCAATTGGTTTTTGGTAAAACTTGCCATCTACCGGTTGAAATGGAGCACAAGGCCTTGTGGGCTTTAAAATTTTTAAACTTTGATCAAGAGTTGGCTGGTGACAAGAGAAAAGTGCAACTTCTTGAATTGGAAGAGATGCGCAATGCCGCATACCACTCAAGTTGGTTGTACAAGGAAAAAGTGAAGGAGTACCACGATAAAAAGCTCCGCAAGAAAGAATTTGCGCCCGGGCAGCTTGTGTTGTTGTTTAATTCCAGGTTGAGGCTTTTTCCTGGTAAATTAAAGTCAAAGTGGTCCGGACCGTTCCGCGTCAAAGAAGTGAAATCTTTCGGGGCTGTGGTAATTGAGGACATGGATGGGAAAGACAACTGGATTGTGAATGGTCAGCGCCTAAAGATTTACCTCGGCGGTCATGTGGACCGAGAAAACTGTGCAATTCTCCTTGATGTTCCAGCTTGAGCATCATGGACCGTCGAGCGTATCCGACGTTAAACAAGCGCTGGTTGAGAGGCACCTCAACATTGTAAGTTTTTAAATGTTTTCTGTTGTGTATTGTTGTGCACTTATGTTTTCTTAAAAATTAATCTCAACAACAACAACAATAACAAAAACAACAACAAGAAAAAAAACAACAAAAACAAAATCAATAAAATAATTAAACATTAAATCTTAACAACAACAACAACATTAAATATTTTACCTGATACAATAACAACAACTAACATTGCTAAGTTGAATCCATATTTTCCTGGTCTCGTTCAAGTTGGAGAAGAGATGATTGAGTTTTGAAACTTGTTAATGAAAGAAATGATGTTTTTGATTTTTTTATGGAAGAAATGATGTTTTGAAGTTTGATTTAGTGGAGAAATAAAGTTTCATAAATGGAAGATGGAGTTTGGAGATAGATGATGAAGTTCGTATAGGCAAAAATGAATGAACGTGGAGCGTTATGTATCTTAGAAAAATAAAACTAGGAAGCGCCACTTTATTTTAATTTTAAAATAGAAAAAATACTATGGCGCCACTTTTCACAAAACACTTGCTAGCAAGAAATTCAAAAGTGACATTGTATTTGGAAAATTTCAAAACAGACAATAGATTTCTAATTATCCTAGGCACATGAAGAATTTGGTTAAAAACTAGCTTATTGATAGGCGAGGACCGAAGAACAAAGCACAATGAACCAATGGACATAATAGAAAGACTTTGGTCAGAGAATATTTGAACTTTATCATTGCTTAAATATATAGACTTATGTTGTAAGATGGACTCAAAATAGGTAAGGTGATAGGAAGCACTTGAGCCTGCAAAACATGTAGTTTTGAGTTCGGTGTGAAATTGATGTGTGCTTTCATAATTGTTATGAAGTGCTTGTGAAGCTTATCCCACACCTCGTAGGACTATTTATAGGAAATCAAATAAGGGAGCATCGTTTCAGAGATCCTTGAAAGCAACCACGTGAACAGAGCTTGGTCTTACACTATTCAGGTTTTCTATTCCAATAAAAAAGTGTTTTGAAGACGATCTTCATCTATTTTTAACATAGGGGGAATTTTAGGATTCACCACGTAACTATGAAGCTTATGCGAGAGAATCATATCTTTCACCTGATAATTCCACTACAAATGGTTATTATCTTGTAGCTTGATGGAAAGCTTATGAACAAACAATGATGAAGAATAAGAGCTTCCAAACACAGAAGCTACATCATGTGAAGTGGTTCGGCTCTTGGACAATGGAGACGATTCATCAATTTTTTCCACTGATGAATTTTACGATACACGAACTAGAGAAGAAGAAGCGACAAACAGGTTAGCGGAAGGAATGAATGATCAAAAGGCAATTGAACCATGTTTGAATTGTTAGGTAGCTTTGATGAGTTGAATTTGTGATTCATTATCATTGTTCATTGATTCAAACCTTAAACATTTATATGGAGAGGGAGAAACTATATATATACTTAATTGAAGTTGGTTGGGCTCTAACAAACTGTAACTGCCACAACTACTTCTAACTAACTCTAACCAACTTTCTAATAACAGAAAATAAATCATAACCAACTCTATCAGACTAATACTTGTAATACTTTTCATCCATTAGTGACAGATTTAACATCCAGTTTCTAGGATTTTTTATTGTTAATTAGACGAAAAATATTAACATAATACATTTTAAAGAATTGAGGGATCAATATGATACCTTTTTAAATTAGGCACCAAAATGAACCCTCAAAATTAACATACATGATCAAAACAATATTAAACTTAGAAAAATTCAAAAACTAACCACAAAAAATTAAAAAATTAATTCTCTATAAAAAAACTATTATTTTCATAATATTTAATCCATACTCATGAGAGTCATTATCACCAAAATAAAACAATTCATGTGAAAATCTCCACTAACAAATGCAACTTTACATTCCTATTTAAAATATAAATCTTATTTGTTTTGGATTTCTACTAACTAATACTACTCTGTCTTATATTATAAGTCAATTTTATTTTTTAAATTTATTGAATAATTAATATATTTGATCTCTATATAAATCAAATATAATAATTGTACAATAAATCTAAAAAATAAAATTTATTTATAATTATAATATGAGACGGAGGGCGTACAACTTCGCATCACTGTATAAAATATAACCTTATTCAATTTGGATCACTAGATTGTATTGTGAACTCCACTACCTTCCAATATCATATTTTAAAAGAAGTGTCTATAGAAAGAAAAATAGACACTAAAAGGGTAAGGAAGAGGAATGAAACTTGTGCAACACTTAACAAATTTGTGCCGACACTTGACAAATTTAATTGAAAAAAATAGATACTATCATACCATACCATAGCAATGACCACTTTCCACCAATGGGGCCAAACATAAGTTAATTGGTTATTAGTGGGGAAGAAGACAATGTTTTTTGCTCTCTAAGGTACCATCATATTCATACGTGCAAGTGTGATGATCTATAATTCCAATTCCAATTCCAATGTCCTACCACGTGTTAGGAAACAATGAAACAAGTAATGACAGATGTAATTATAGCCAAACCAAAAGTTCAAAAGGTGTGTAATCTATAATCTATGCATAATGCAAATCAAATTATTATGCATGATGCAAATGAAACCTATATATATATGCAATTTAGCTGGACTCACTTCTACGTGTCCATTGTTTCTTTCATTTTCATTTTTCAAAGAATAATTTGCATGGATAATATAGCCATGAAAACAACAAGCAATTGCACTTCTATTCAACAGCTTACTAATGCTTACATTTAGTAGTAGTGGAATAAAATTAACATAAACCAAGATAGATTGTGGATATATGTGTCCCTCATTAGAAGGTTGCATTTCATTAGCGATTACCGTAAGATTTAAAAGATATATGCACTGAATTGTGATTTATAATTTACTATATCACAAAATAAAATAAGATTAAAAAATAAATATAAAAAATCAAAAAAATTTGAATAATATTTCAAGCTACTTTATCAAAATCAACATGCAAGACAAGTAAAAACAAAAACAAAAGTGATTCAAAAAGTATTCAAAATGACAATCTGATACTAACATAAAGAAACTTTGTCTTTACTTAACATTGAACTAAAACTAAACTAAGATAACAAATGAATTAAAAGATAGAAGAGACAAATAACCATGCAAAAACTAAGAAACTCCAACTACAGCTTATAGCTAGTAGTGATTGATGTTCGTGTTTCTCTAAGCTTCCCAACCTCTCAAAAGTGTAGAGCGAGCGACACGGTTGAGTCCAAGAGTGAAAGCTCCCATTCGCAAGTCGCAGTCGTGAGTTTTACACATTCCTTTTATGTTCTTGAAAGCTCTAGTCATATACCTTTTTAGCTCAAGGTTAACTTTATCTTCATCCCACATAAATCCTTGAATATTCTGCAGAAGTCACATAGGAAAATTTAAAATCTCTTAAACATGTTTTTAAGAACTGTTAATTAGCTTCTGAAATTTTCACTTATCGAGTTGATCATTACCTGGACCCATTCGAAATAGCTTACAGTCACTCCACCAGCATTCGCATAAATGTCGGGTAATATAATAACTCCTTTCTTAGACAGAATCTGCAACAAACAAATCATTTCAATTTTATAACATTAAGTAACTCTACATTGGTTGAGCCAGAACATTACCTCATCAGCATCGGGGTCAGTTGGATGATTTGCAGCTTCTATGATAAACTTTGCTCTCACATCATCAGCATTTTCCCTTCATGAACAATAGACAAAGTTGAAGTTACACCGACAATATACTTTAACGATGATTATCTATGAACTAAGGTAACTTAGATGAAACATACTTGTTGAGAACACCTCCCAAAGCACATGGGATGAGAACATCACAGTCATGGGTGAGCAAGTCCTTTGGATCCATAGCATCTGCTCCCGAGAAATCCACCAAACTTGCATTGTCTGCCTTGTGTTTCAGAAGAGCCGCAATATCAATCCCGTTTGGATTACAAATAGCACCACTGATGTCACTCACTGCTACCACCTTACCACCTCTCTCAAAAATTGACTTTGCAGCCCAAGTGCCCACATTTCCAAACCCCTAGACAATGTAACATATTAATAATCAATCACATAGATGTAGTGTTGTTAAAAATTGGCTTTAGCAGCATTGTAACAATATTGTATAGCGGTATTTGAACACAACACAGCACTATTGTTCCATGATACGCTATTCAGCATAAAATAAACAGCAATTTTCCACTATCTGTAATTGACAACATTGTATTGAAAAAGTGGTATA
Organism: Lathyrus sativus; assembly: GCA_963859935.3. Classification (NCBI taxonomy): domain Eukaryota; kingdom Viridiplantae; phylum Streptophyta; class Magnoliopsida; order Fabales; family Fabaceae; genus Lathyrus; species Lathyrus sativus. The sequence goes on from OZ012736.1 coordinate 515,169,571, forward strand.
TTAAATATCATAGTATGGTGGTGGTGGTGGTGGTGAATAAATACCTGGATGGCGAATTTCATATCAGAAATTGATTTCCCATATTCAGCAAATAGAGCCTCCGTTCCAAAAACCACTCCTAGTCCAGTGGCGGCCTCTCTTCCCAACGAACCTCCAAGATCCTACAAGCCAAATATTTCAAACTGATTTCTTGAATCTTGGATAGACAAACTATCATTGTGTGCACAAGAAAACTATGACCACTCAAATAGGACCTAAAGCTACAGTTGGTAATGATTGTGCAATATTATTATACACTTACAATAGGCTTGCCGGTCACCACTGCCGGTGAATGACCATGAAACTTAGAATACTCATCAAGCATCCAAGCCATTGTCTGAGCATTGGTTCCCATATCAGGGGCAGGAACATCTCTATGAGTGCCAATGAGATCATGAATTTTTTGAGTGAAAACACGAGTGAGACGTTCCAACTCACTGATGCTCAGATCCTTCGGGTTACAGCCAATTCCTCCCTTTGCTCCACCATAGGGTATGTCTGCAACAGCTGTCTTCCATGTCATTAACTGAGCTAGAGCATTCACTTCATCCGGGTCAACCTAGCACAAGAAAATGCAATCCATTAATACTCAAAAGCAATGTAAATAGTTCATTATTTACCTTCATATGCATGATTCAGTTAAAATTACACAGCTTTTACAAGTTAATGATTCAGTTAATTAATATAGTAAAATAAATTTCTGCTTCAACTAAAAAAGAAAACATTCTCAAATTCAGGTCATGCCTTGCACTCATTGCTACTCAGAAAATTAGGTCAAAGAATAATGAAATACAAATAGGAATAATTTTAAAGATAGTAATTTTAGATGGAAAAAATTAATTTTAAAGTTGTGGAGATATTGAATATACCAATTTAAAAATTAAAAAAAAAAACTTCTATATATTAAATTCATTAATACATGTCCAGGTTTTAAAAAACGGCGAAAACGTCAGCAACAAAGCGGTATTAAAAGATATCACCGATACCATTATACCATTATTCAGTGTTTTGCGCGATGACCGCAACCTGTGTCGTAACATATATATATATAAATATAAATCACGCATATTTAAAACTGTGCCCTAAAAACACCATATATTATTTTCATTTACAAAACTCAATCCCAAATCTTTCACAGAGTGAGATTATAATTATGATTTTAATCTATAATTTAATTTCATATTAAAACTTACATCGCACCAACACAATAACAACAATGAAAGTAAGAGATCATCAATCGTGATTACCACACATCAAAGATCGTAAATGCAATAATAATTTATATCTAGGTTTTGAATTTTAATCATAAATAAACAGCGATCATAATAAATTTTGATAAAAAAAGGATGAATATTAAATAATCAAATCTAAGAAAGAATAAAAACCTCAGGATGGTAACGAATTCCTCCCTTCATAGGACCGCGAGCATTGTCATGTTGGATCCTAAAACCAATGTATGAAACCAAACTTCCGTCATCTTTTGGAATGGTGCATTCGACCTTGATTTCTCTGTAAGGAATAAGAAGACTCTTTTCGAGTTTGGAATCCAAACCGAGGATTCGAGATGCGCGAAGGAAGTTACGGTTGGTTGCAACGAGAGCGTTCATATTGATTGAATGGTTCAGTGTAACAGTGATGATGAAAGTGATGGAACCAAACGAAACTGTAATCCTAGTTTTATTGATTGGAAGCTCTAGACCTGTGACTTTAAAAACACGACATTGATTACGTCCCAATCTAGAGGATATACTCGTAATTCTAGTATTTGTTTTATTTAACTATTTTTTTATTTAAAAATAGCATGTATTTGTTGTGAATGAGGTTTAAAATACAATTGATTTTTTTTTTTATAGAAAAAGGATAAATGTTTGTTTTTTATAAATAAGTGTCCATTAAATATTTTAGAATAAATTATTGATGTAAATATATATCCATTTGAAATTAATTTACATAAATATGTATTCAATAGGACCGTATAATTAAGCAAAAATGTTAATTTATAAAATTGTATTTTTTTTAATGAGGATTTCTTATCCCACCATATGAGTGGAAAAACAACCTAAAAAAAATTTAAAATATTTTTGAGATTTTGAATATATTACATCACTTTATGATGTGTTACTCCAAAGTAAAACAAAATTTTGTTATGAATATGCGTCTTCGAGTATTCTTAACAAATATATTTATATGTGAACAATCCATTAGATATTCCAAAGATCATCTTTAGAGGTTTGAGACAGAATTTTAAAATATTTGTCATCTTTGCATGTAAGGTATTTACGGAGATGCATATCTAGAATAAAGAAACATGATTTTGATAAAATAGTCACCTGCATGATCAAAGACTCGTACTTTTTTTCACTCCAAATCCTTTCCAAAAATGCTTTCATTCTCAATCAACATTTTCACTCCAAATCTTCATTCTTGTGTTTCATCACTTCAAAATGAGCAAAAGAAGCTAGAATTTCAAGTAAAGATCATTCATTTTAAACCTCATTGATCATATTAAGTTTGTTTTTAGTATGAAAAACGTGCATTGAATCCGGAGACGCGTCTCTGGATTCTGTATGAACTCATGGAAATCCATCTTTGTAACCTGTCTGTTCACATTTTTTCAGCATCGGTTACTGTTTTAGCAATTTTTGAATTTTTTTTATTAAAATTGTTTTTATGAGATATGGTGCACCCCGGTGTTTTTCCCAAACATGTTATGTCTCTGTATGCCAAATGTGTTATTGTGAAAAAGGTAGATGTTGACAACCAATTTAAAAATTAGCAAGAGTTTGAATATCGTGATCACATGCTTTAATGAATTTGTATGGAGACCTCCAAACTGGGATTTAGTGTGGAATACATTTTTCCGTTTCAAAACAAAAGTTTCGATCGAGGTGGAAGTGACGACTTCAATATTGATCGAAGATATTATGAAGATGTTGAAGCGTTCATCTGAATATTTAAATGTAATTATTTACTGTGAATTTTGGTAAACAACCGCTGGTCTATCAATTTAGGGTAAATTGACTAACTTGCAGGATCAACCATACTAAATCCTAGAGCATGTGCTAAGCGTGTGCTAAGTTGCCCTAAGGTGAACTCCACGTTCGACTATTAAAGCTAAAAAGGTGTTGATAATAAAGACAAGAATGTAAAGGGCGAAAGATTATAACCAAACTCCACGTTCGACTACAAGCTCTTTGTAAAGTAAAAGGTGCTCGAAGATAAAAGTGCAAGAAAGTAAATAGCTTTGAAAATAACTCCAATCTGAACTCCACATTCGACCAGGGGATCTTTAAGTAAAAGGTTGTAAGGTAAATGGCTTTGAAATTAAACGTGCGAAAGACTCAAACGGGAACTCCACGTTCGACTTTAAAGTCTTGGAAATTTAAACAGCGAGAAGGTAAATGACTTTGAAAATAATTGGACGAAAGATTAAAGGCGCAAGAAAAGTAAATGGCTTTGAAAAGTAAAGTCGAAAGTTAATGGCTTTAAAAGATCAACTGGAATTTAAAGGCGACAAAGATTACTGTCAAACTCCTCGTTCGACGTGCTTCTTTTGAAAACTAAATGACTTTTGAAAATAAAGATGCAAGTAAGTAAATTGCTTGGAAAATAACTCTAATCAGAACTCCACGTTCGACTAGGGGGTCTTTGCAAAGTAAATGGGCAGAAAAGTGTAAAGGGCGGTTTTGAACATAAAAACTGAAAGTTAAAAATGGCAAGTGAATTGTAAAGATAAATTATATTGATAAGAAAGGGTTTGGTGTTGTATCACGTACATTCCCGTTAACTCGTTTCTCTACACGTGAATACTTTGAGTTGTATGAACTAGTACAATAATGAATGAACACCCATATTACATAAAATTTACACCTATTTATAGTGTTATAGAATAACTACTACATAGCGGTTGAGACTTTCAAGCATATTTTTTTGCGCTTCTTTATGCTCTTAACCGCCCATACGTTCTTTTCCACTTGATTTGAATTTTGAATATTCTGCAATTCCCTCGAATTTGGCGAAACCATCTCTTTTCTCTCCTTAGCATAGTCCTCGTCGAGCATTTTCTAACACTTAGCGTTTTTTGGCCCTTGTTCATCTTTCTTCGACTTGAAGTTTTCCTTGATTGGGTCGAAACTCTTCCATGCACCAAGTATTGGTATTTTTTTGACCTAAGATAGATCTAGTCTCGACTAGCGTCGAAAATTAGGAGCCAACAAATTACCCCCAAAAATTGTCCTTTCGCCAGTCTTGGATAGGAATGTCAGTTTTTCATCATATATTTTTTCGACACGCGTTACTTTGCATGTCTTTGATTGAAATCCCACTATCTGTTTAGTGGTCTAACTGTTCAGTTTTTTCCTTCCATGCTTATGACACTAAGCCATCATGATAAAACCTCAAACGTCTTTTCAGTCGTATTTATCATCACTTTGTCTTGAAAACATGCATTTGTAATCTGACCATAACTGCCCACACGCATCCTTTTCTTTAACCCAACACGTGTCCCACTGCTTGATTTTTTAACAGTGGATTTTGCCCCTTCTGGACTCTCAAACGTTTTTAAATACCTTCCTTCACCGTTTCGTGAAAATTTTTTACGCTCCAGAATCTTAAACGTCTTACGTCTTTCTTTAGCGTTCTTCGTCACTTTTAGAAAGAAAACCCATTTCATTTCCAAACACGCACAATGGCTTCTTCCCAATCCGCTGCTCAGGAGAAGAAAACTCAAAAAGGATGCGCTACCCAAATAAAACAAACCATTCCTCCTTTCATCAACCTGGTTGGCCCTCACTTGATGGAGAATCGTCCCTGTGTTCCGGAACCCACCTACGAGACCGCCAAGAGCATGTATCATTCCCAGGTAATGATTCCTCTGACTGTTTCAGGTAAACCCTACATAATGTCAGGTCCCTTAGCACAAGTTGACCTTTTTGATGCACGGCTGAGTGAATTTCTACTGTCTTACCGGAGAACAAGGCCATTAGGGCAAAAAAGTTTCCCTACACCTTTTACTGGTATCGTCGATTCTACTTCATTGCCAACTTTTGACCTTGGTTACCTTGCTGATGGTACTCGTTTACTAAGAGTTGTGAGTCCACTGAAGGATTTCGACCTCTGGATGGCCAAAGTGGAAAAAGTTAAGGCTGATCACTGGAAAACTGTAGGGATCTATAATCTTTTAATGTTGTCGAAGACTCCGTTTTCACACTGTTTGAATTTACTGTGGCCTCCTTATATTTCTGGGATAATACCCATTATACATTTCACTTACCATGTGGGATGGTTTCTCCCACACTCTTCAACATAGCCGCTATCACCGGCCTTTATCCTGATGGTGTCTCTTACCAACTTGACATTGATGTTAAAGACTACATCAACATCTCCACCTCTAAGCTCACCTATACTCACTTCGTCAACCACCACTTCGATCAAACTACTGAAAGTGTGTCTGACGAAGAGCACGTGGCATTCCTCGCCATGTGGCTGTCAAGATACGTATTCTATACCAAGTCTTTGCAGGTAGCCAAGAAATACCTACCTCTTGCCAATCAACTACACCACAACAAAGGTGTTTGTCTTAGTGAACTTATTCTGGCAGCCCTCTATGAATCTTTGAGTGAAACGGCTTCTCGACTAAAGCGTCTAAAAGCTCGTGAATCTGTATCTTTGGATGGTCCTCTATGGCTGCTTCAACTATGGTTGAATGCTAATTTCAAGACCAACTTTCCTAGAAGAGGACAAGTTGTTGAAATGCCTGCTGAGATTGAGGGGAGACACGTCAAATGGCCTCGTTTGGTTCAACTGACCCCAACTGATGAGGGCATAACTATCAGAGAAGCTTTTACCAGCTACATCTCGATGTTTGCCCAATGCTCTGAGTTTACTCCTAGCATGGCACCTTTTGTCTTAAGGAAGTTTAGCCCTTATGGTTTAAACGGCCATTTCTTGCTCCTCAAGGACATGGTAGCGATGACTCGATTGCAATCTGGGAAGCCTTTTTGATTCCTAGATTCATTGTTAACAGGCTCGACGCAGGGAGAGGTTTAGCATCCTTGATTGCGTATCAGCCTAATCTTGTCTCTCGCCAATTTGGGTTGATTCAGAGTTTTCCCAGATGCTTATACGACAAGAAGGGACAAGTAATCCTCCACACTGCCAGTTTCTATGAAGATACCATCTCTGACATCTTTGCTGAATCTAGCCATAAGACGGGCATTCTCTCGCCCGTGTTTTTTGAGCCTTCTTTTTTATGCACTTCTTCGTTCCACCATTGGTGGTCGAAACATTATGCTGAGTATTTCCTTGATTTTGCTACCTTTTCTTTACTTCTTGATCAGGCTTTCCTTGCTGTGCAGGAAAAGTCAAAGAAAAGTAAGCTTACTCACATTCAAGAAATTCAAGCCTTCCAGAAGTACTTTGAAACTGTTTATCGACTAGATGATCTTAGTCGAACCATCCATGAGGCTGATGTTACCTTATAAAGAAACTTTTTCCAGAAATTGGATACCTTAAAAATTCCCCCTAATGTTCCTCGTGAGAAACGTTATGAGGTAGCTTTTAAACTTTTTCCTCCTAAGTTCCCTCGCTTGCCTACCGCTGATTTTGGAGTGGCGCTTGCCCTTCCATTTCCAGATTGGTTTATATGTGCTGAGGACTTAAAAGTCCTTTGACAATAATCTCAACCAAAGGCTCGACGGGTGGTTCTGACTAAGTATACTTTAGACAGTTTCAAAGGACATCTTCATATAGGGATTCAAAATGTTCGGATAGAATCTGACATATATGATGGTTTGATGCCCTTCACTTATGATTGTACCAATAATCTTTCTCTATTTAACTGGCCACATATTGTTTTTCAGCTATACCTAGGAAGGCACCCCCCACGAGAGCTGCCACTTTTCAAAGTGGCAAAGAAATTGAAGGCAAAACGGTACATACCATCTCCTTTGCCTAATCTTTTTGTGTGATTCTACTCTCACACTTGTATTATCTCTTTCTGTTTTCTTAGACAAAGCGCAAACCTCCTACTCATTTGAAGAAAGGCAAGAAGGATGCCCCTATTGTTGTTACTTCAAATGTTGATGAGTCTACTGAAGACACTTTGGTCAAAAAGAGAAAGAAACCTGTGAAAGCATCTGGACCTACTGACCCACCTCCGGCGAAGGTGGCCAAAATTATTGGTTCGACATCCACTCCTGATGGTGTCGAAGGACAATCCCCCGTGGCCACTACGAAGCCAACTTCTAGTGATCATGGGGATGGCATTTCAAATCCCAACGCTACTCCAACTCAGGTATGCACATTACCATTTGGGTTATGTGCCCTCTGTTGTGTAACATTTTAGCCTTATCCTCTTTAGTTGTGCTTTCAGGCTAATACCATCACTCCTACTCCACCCCCCGTTCCTGGTGTTTCTGATGCTTACTCTATCAACAGCCAAGGTGAGCCAACTTATCACCCTTCTTCTGATCTTGGCTCTGGTTTAAGTAAAGTGAACCAACCTGTTGTTCCTTCTGCGGGAACTAAACCTCCTTCAGCACCCACTACTATACAACAGGCTCATACTGAAGGTTACAATTCTGGAGACGATGACACTTCTAGTCCTCCTCCTCACACTCAACTTAACCTTATGGTCACTGATGATGTGGATGTCGAAGAAGTTTTTGTTCCTTCAGGCCCAACAACAAATGACAACCCCTGTCCAACTATGCATGAAGAGCCAAAGGATGTGCACCCTGAATTCCCTCCTGAACCAAACAACCCCCTTCCTGCTGGTAATGAAGATGAAGACATGAGAGTTAATGACGAAAAGGACCAGGATGACGAAGAAGAAGGACATAGCGAAGGAGAATCTGGCGAGGATGACGAGGAAAGCGACGAGGAGGATGTCGAAGAAGAAAACCAAACTGGTCCTGATTTTGACCATACTGCGCTAGTGGTAAAAAAGACTTTGCCTCCCATTGTGACCCCTGAAGATCCTCTACTGTCCCTAAAATGGTCGAATCCCAGAGAGTATGCTAAAAGGATCCTTGAGCAAAAATGTGGATTTGCTTCTATCTTTTCGACTACTCCCACTCCTTTTGCCTCAGATGACTTCGCCGGTCCGATCCTTCAAACCATCAAGAAAAAGTTCTTCAGAGGGGACATCCAAAATGTTCTAACTGCAGACCCCACGTCTCTCATGTTCTTGAAAGAACAACTCAAAAAACTCAACCTCCCTACTTTTAGTCCAGAAGTTTATGGCTTCTTACTGGACTTGACATATGTGGTGGATAATTTGTCTTCTGAGATTCGACGACTCCCTACTCTTGTGAAGAACATTGAAGTTACGGCTGGTCATGAAAGTGCAGCCTGGACTAGTGCACAAGAAGCTGAAGCTAGGGTAGAACAGCTGGAGAACGCCCACAAGCAATGTCAGGAAGAACTTATCTCCAACCAAAAGAGCATTGATGAGTGGAAACAACAAATTAAAGATTTCCAAGCGAATATTTCTGATGCCGAAAGCGTAACCTCGAGCTAAAATCCTCTGTCGATCCTGACATTGCTCTAGAGCTGAAAAGTACCATTGATTTTATCGATGCGACCCAAAAGCTCGAAAAATAACTTGCAGCAGCCAGGCTAGACAAATCCCTGTGCGACGCTCGTCTCAATCATCACATGAGTACTTTTCATCAATTAAAGTCGAAACTTCCCTTTTGAGGCTTCTCGACCTTCATTTTATAATCATCATTTTATCTTGTGGATGTCCAGCCTTGTGTAATGATAATAGTTTATTTTATTTCTGTCGAAACTATTTATGTACCACCTAATATTTTTTAGACATGTTGCTTTAATGAATAATTGTTACGACATTACTCCCTATGGCCTCATATTTTGAGTCCAATTTGTATTTAATGTTTTTTCTTCTCTCTAAAAAGCAGCGCCTTTTCCTAGTTTATTTATTGCTCCAACGACATAGGCTTTTAGTTTTACCGTGGTATTTAAGGCGTAGCTTTTTAGGTACCTTTTCAGAACTAATCCCTTAATTCTCCACCGTTTTGACTGGCCAATCCACAACTAATCTTCCCCTATAAAACCTCTTCTCTCCTGAACCAGGTTCTATACTCCATCAAAACAAATATGAACTCCCATCCAGAAAAGTCTGCCCTTAAAACCCAGGCCAAAGATTCAAAGGAGCTGGTGGTGGCAACGACAACTAAACCAGCCATCAAGCCTGAGGCTTCCCATGAAGCGCCTCCTCGTGCGAAAACAACAGAAACCAACATGAAAATGTACAAGAAAGTACGCCCTCGTAACCACCACACTGACGATGAAGCTGATGAGGATTACATGGAATACCTCAAGTCCATTGATTTGAGAGATTTTGATTAATCCCCGTTTTTAAGTTATGAATCACTGTACTGGTTTCTTTTGTTTTGATCTCTTATTTGCCATGTTAGCCCTTGTGGCCTATTTTGGCTATTATGCTTTTTAATGAAATCTAGATTTTAATATGAACTTCTTGCAAGATAGGCCTATACTTTTTCAAATATTTGCCATTTACTTTCAAGATTCTTTTATCTTTGTCTACTTCCTCGATCTCATAGGCCCCATTGGAGAATACTTGTATGATTTGAAACGGGCCTTCTCATTTAGGATACCATTTTCCCAAGGTTCTATCCCTTCGATCCATATGCAAAATTACCTTCCATACGAGATATCCACTTAGAAAAGACTTAGATTTAACCCTTTTGTTATAGGAATCCTCGACCCTTTGTTTATGTCTTCTTAAGACTTCCAAGGCTTTAAGCCTTTCTTCGTCTAAGTCTACCAATTCATCCATCATCATTGCCTAATAAGATTGAGAAGGGATCTCATGATGTCTCTGGTTTCTCATGGAGTGTAAGCATATTTCGACAGGTAACACTGTGTCATGCCTAAAAACTAACCTAAATGGCGTGGCATTAGTAGCTTCTTTTGGTGACGTCCGACATGCCCAAAGGACTTGATCCAACGTCTGGTGCCAATTTCGAGGATTTTTTCCTACATGCCTCTTAATTAGTCCCATTACTACTTTATTCGCAGCTTCGACTTGCCCATTTGCCTGGGCATAATAGGGTGTCGAGGTTAATAATTTAAAACCTGTTTTATTGGCGAATTCCTTCATCTTCCGACCAGTAAACACTGATCCCTGATCTGTTGTGATTGTTTCTGGAATGCCAAATCTGTATAGAATGTGGTTTTGGATAAAATTGATAACGTCTTCCTGACCCACGTTTACCAATGGTATTGCTTCGATCCATTTCATAAAATAGTCAATTCCAACCAAGATGTATTTCTGGTTCTTTGACGACGCTGGTCGGATTCCTTGATTGGGTCGAAACTCTTCCATACACCAAATATTTGTATTTTTTGACCTAAGATAGCTCTAGTCTCGACTAGCATCGAAAATTAGGAGTCAACAGTAATGTATGATTTTATGTTAACATCACTTATGTAATTCTGAATTTATGTTATGAATAGTAATTTTTTGTCAAAATACAACTTTCTAATTTTTTGTTTCTATTTGTGTTTCAGTATGCTACAGAGGTTGGACAAGTCACGGAGATGCGTCCCCGAATCTAAAAAAACCATACCCCTAAGGCGTGACTCAGATTTAACCTAGAGTATGTGTTTTTGAGTGCATCCAAAGATACATTTTCGATATCTACAAACATTCTTGTGTTTTTACATGGTGCTCAAGTTAAAAAATGACCTTTTTACTTTGTATGTGAGTCTTTGTTAGCTATGATTCAATAGAGGAGGTTATCCCGTATTTTTTGTGTTTAACTTTTTTTTGGGAGGGGTGTGATTTTTAAGTCATCTCTTATATTAAAAAAAAAAAGTATGACTCATCAAATTATATTTTTTTAATTTTATAAAAAAAAGGTAAATGCTTTTTTTATAAGTAACCTAAGATGTCCATGATATTTTAAAGTAATTTAATGAAATATATATATATATATATATATATATATATATATATATATATATATATATATATATATATATATATATATATATATATATATATATATATATATATATATATATATATATATATATATATATATATATATATATATATATATATATATATATATATATATATATATATATATATATAAATATATTATATATATATATATATATATATATATATATATATATAAGGGAACATAACTAGAAGGAGGCAAAAACGAATCTTCT